>CM035189.1:19753540-19769666 GCA_020233015.1 Callinectes sapidus | reverse complement strand
CTTCTCCAAATTGTTTATAAATGACCAAGATTCTGTACTATCATCATTGTCTTTCTAACCTCTCAAACACACAAAGTCCTCTTGCAGTTAAGAGAGATTATTAACTCCTCAAACTTATTCCAATTTTTACTCATGCTTTGGTAAGCATCTGTTCCACCAATCATATCTGGCAACTGAACTAGGCAGTGCAATGCAATGCAATACAGAAAATCACCCCTAACAAGAATATCTTATTTCATCATTGTTTCCACTGCAAACGCTTGTGAAATTAGTTACACCAGTGATACTTCCCAGAAGCTACATAGGTAACTCTGAGGTCCTCGGTCACCACATAAACCACATAGGTATATATTATGAAATTCACTTATCATCTACGTATTACTCTCATACAGACAATGGCATTCAGTCAACAATGATTATCACCTTGATTTACCTCACAAGAACTTATAAGCCTCTGAATTCCATATTTGTGCTGTAATCAACATTCAAGAATAATAGTGAGGTAACAAAAAGGTTTCAAAGCTGTCACTATAAATGAGTTCATATACAGGAACTATCAGCCTTAAACTTGCTGGGCATCATAGTGCATACATGCCATTTCAAACAGCTTTGGTCATATTTTAGAAATGTAAGAGTAATCTGGCTCAGTTCATTAGTGATCTTGTTTTTGTTCAGCAACAAGTTGTTGTTGAGGTTCAATTGCCACTGCAACTAAGAACTCAATTGCATTATTCAACATTAATGCGACTAAAAGCACTTAGTCAAGCAACTCACAAAAAAACTAAACATGACAGAGGTTCATGCTTTTTTTGTGTGGTGGCTTTATTCTTCAGCCAAGTAGTGTTCTTAGAAGTTGTTCATGGCTAAAACAATGAAGCCATGTCTTACATATTTTGTACTAGGTAGCAACCATGTCCACACCCACAACAGGCTGCCCAGACAGCCTATAGATATACTCAAACTTCAAGAGGAAATATCATGGTAACACTCACACACATCTAAGAATTTCCCATAAATGAAACTACCTAGATTGAAGCAAAAGCTGAGCCAGTTCCCCACCCATTTATCAAAAGTCAGCTGGTATAAGAAGTATATCAATATTGTGCTGGTCAATCTCTACCATTACTTGGGAATTATAGCAGAAGTATCTATCTGAGACAAACTTCACGTTTATATATATATATATATATATATATATATATATATATATATATATATATATATATATATATATATATATTGGCAAACTTTTCTTCAGGTAATTTTTTTTAAGTATGCACAGAATTAACAATAAGCAGAGCAACACATGTAAAGAAGCAAACACTTTTAATAGTTTTTCACTTTTTTCCAGCCTGTGAATGTATCTATGTAACTATCACATTGCAAGTACACATACATGAAAGCTAAACTATCAACCCACACTACAAGATCACAACTTGGCCAACATTTTTTTCCTTGATAGGGATCAGGGTATAATATGAGTCCAAGTAAATTCCAATAATCCCTGCCCAGTCTACTATTGAAACGTGGGACTTCTTGCTTACAAACCCGCCTCTCTTAATGTTACATTATAAGGCTACTCTATCAAAAATCAAAGATTTCTTAAAGATAGTTCAAATAAAATCTAAAACTGAATTTTGACAAGGACTGCTGCCTCATAAAATGATGAAAAATTAATCCCACAATCTTTTTGTAATATCATGTTTTTGTCCGTAAGGTCTTTTTAAGTACTGCATCAGACCTCAACATCATGCTAATGTTAGGTACTCAACATTTTATAACTTGCAAGTAAAACAGCAATCCAGCAAAAAAAAAAAAGGATTTTCAGCATTATGTATGCAACAAATGAGTACAAAGTTAGGAACACCACCTTGGTAAATGATTGTAACGCTGAAGTCCAACAACATAGAATGATCCCCTACAAGCAAAAACATTAAGCACCCTCATATCCTCCAATCCAATCCAGAGGGGCACTCCCAACATGATCCATAACACTAAAGACTGTACTCACCTGACGGCCCAGGGAAGGTTTCCAGCTGCGAGGATCCTGCTGCTACTGCTGCTGCATATGGCACAAAGTTTTGTACTGCTGCTGAGAGGTGTTGTGGTAATCCATGCAGGTCTGGACCTTTAACATCATGGTCTATAGAGTCATCATCATATGGCTCTTCAGCCTCATGATCACTACTACCTTCACCACCTCCAGCACCTCCACCACCACCACCACCACTACCACCACCACCACTGCTGCTGCTACCTCTACCAGGACCATCCTCCTCAGATACATTTAATTCTGTCTTGGGTACTAATCTTGGAGATGGAGAGTTAGCACTACCAGAGCTGCTGGCTGCCATGGTCAGGTTGATTACCCTATTAGTTCTGTCATCATCTTGAGAGGCAGTGGAGGTAACAGGTGGTATAGGTAGGATTGAATTTTCTCGTTGTGTGGGTGGGGGACCTCCAAGTGGTGAGTGTAGTGGTTTTCGACGCTTGGCTGGTGGTGAGAGCAAGAGATGGTGTGACTTGTGGCTTGGTGGCTCCAGGGGAACGAGAGGGTTGACGGGGGCCAGGGCAGACCCACCAACACCAGAGAAGGCGAGGCTTAGTGCAGGGGATCCAGGACCCCCTCCACGTCGCTCTCCTCTATCCATGCCTTCTTCAGTTTCCTTCTTAGGACTACTAGCGAGGCTCCCAAACTGAGGAGGGAACATTTCGTAAATAATCGTCCAATAACAGTAATTTGAAAAACAATATACTCAATCATATGATGATAATGTAAGATGACAATAATGTAACATGATACTTACTGGTTCATTTTCTGTGGTTCTATTGTCTTGAGCAAGTCCTTTAATTCTAAGTGCCTCTGCTGTCTTGAGAAGGAGTCCCAGCCTTTCTTGAGATACATTAACTTCCCCATGGTATATGAAGCTCAGTAAGGATTTTAACTCTAGGAAACTTGTATCACGCAACACTATGACTGGATGCTGATGGGCTGGGAGATCCTAAAAAAGAAAAAGAAGAAACTCAGTACATTTTCAAAGTCTACCACAAGCAGACTACAGGTACCTCTTGATTTATGCGAGAGCTGTGTTTTTGAACAGGTCACGGACAATAAAAACAACATAAATCAAACAATATATGTGTACGCACACACCTAAAATATATTTAAATAAGAATATACACAATTTATTGGCTCCTTGAGAGGGTGAGCTCCTCTCTCCAAGGGTGATGAAAGTTTACTGAGTGACTTGGTGTAGTAAGTCAGAGATGGTATTGGCATCATGTTTACAACAATGTGCAATTGTAAACATGATGCCAACGTCATCTCCAACTCACTACACCATGTCACTCAGTAAACATTCATCACCCTCTCAAGGACCCAATAAACTGTGTAATTCCTTATTGAATATATATATATATATGTGTGTGTGTGTGTGTGTGTGTAACTGTTATTGTTTGGGTGGTGCAAAGAAACTCACGAGACATCTCTTGGCCACTCATTGAAATATCGCATATAAGTGAAAAAACAAATAAAAAATCTGTTTGGATGGTGACTAAGCATCTTCGTCTCAACACAATGGAATGTAAGGCCAATTGAAATATCACAACAACAACAATATGTATCTTACTAAAATACTTCCATTATTAATGAAAATGATCCTAGGGAGTCAACTTTGGAAATAGGCACCATTCAAAGCAATATCAAATAAAATCTAATCAAAATGTATTGTATATATATTTTCTGCAAAGAGCCAATTGAAACTGTGGCACTACCGATGCTTAAGCTATGTTGTATACATATTATAAGAAGAATATAAAATTGGGTCAAATATTTTTTGAAGTTCCTTTTTTTTATATAAGGTCAGTTATCTGAGGCTTGACAAAGCATAAAGTTGGATGAGGTGTGACTGTTATCTAGCCAATCTTCTAGACACTAGGGTAAGATGCACTAAAGAATGGAAATGCTGAAGTACAACATGTTCAAATCAAATAGCAACCAAGTTATATAGTCAAAAAACAAACATAACTCAACTTGGTAAATATCAATCTAGTTTACTGTAATAGAAAACAATTAAGAAGCATGAATACATGAGACATACATACCCGAAATAGGTCTCTGAAATATGGGCTGCATGCTGATAGAAGAACCCTGTGAGCTTTCAGTGACTTTCCCTCTGCTGTTAACGTTACATCTACAAACTCTTCTCGGTCTAGTAAGGTTTCAAATGATGATACTATGTTCGCCTGGAAGTTGTTCCACCGTAGGCAGAACTGCTGTTCAGCCATAATCCTTCCGTCCCACGACTCCCGCACACCTGGACCACCAAGCCCTGCAAAAATAAAAATAAAAAATATATATAAATATAATATAATAACTCTTGTTGAATTTAAAATAAAAACAGTTGGGGATCATGTTATGTTTGAAGCATAAGGGAAGATGGTATTCTACAACATTTTAAGGACCACCTGTAGTTTGGAATTTTCTGTGGTGTGGCAAGCTGGTTTGGAAGTTGCCAGATGTGATTGGTTCAAGCTGTATATGCTGTATGTATCTTACTTAACACAAATTAACAACCTCTACAGTAATCTAAAAGAAAAATACATAAACTCTAAATAAAAGCTTCCAATTTTCTGTGATCAACAGCACACTGTTTGCATTCTGAACCATTCCTTTCCTTTGCTGAATCCATAATGGAGTTACACAACAGCAAATTAAAGAATAAATGAGGTTAAAGGCCAGTCAGCTGTGGCAGGTAGAACAAAACACATCAATTTGTAGTACAGCATCATCAGAACATAAAGTGTCTCCAGAAAACAACAGCATGCCAGTATAGTAAACCTGAAACAGCGCTTCAACAGTAATGATGGAAAACTCACACTTATAAAATATTGATTGCCAGAAACAAAAGCCCTGTAGTGCAACCACTCTAAAATCTAGGGTCAGGGGGGATCAGTGCGGGGACTTCCCTGCCTGTGGCAGTGTCATACTTTCTATATCAACAATGTGATTACTGTGATGTATATTAAAGACATCACAGATAGGTAGATATATACTACCTCTCTAATATCAATATATATATATATATATATATATATATATATATATATATATATATATATATATATATATATATATATATATATATATATATATATATATACATATATATATATAAAATGGCATACTTATTTTACAAAGTTGCTGAAAAATAGTAGTGGATTGCAACTTTGATCTGTGCAAGAGACACGCTTGTTATCCAAAATGCTTGCTTTCCAAAATAATACAATACGTAGTACCAATGCAACATGAACTGACTGACCAATTGGAGTGCACATCAGTCCTTATGGAGCATGTCTCAACATGACTGGTTGGCTATGTGGCATTACATGTAAACAAAGGCTCATCTGCCCTGCCCCAGCCCACAGCTTTACATTGACAGAACTTGCTCACAATCCAATGTATCACTAGTTATCCAATTGGAAAATGAGCGGTCATAATCCAAAACACTCAAATAGCAAGGTATACCCAAGTATTCAAGGTTTCACAGTATTCTTTTAGCAGACTTTCTCTGTAGTTCTAAGATGGATAAGCACTGAATCAAGTTTGAATACAAGCACAAGGCAACAATAAAAAATATTTCAATGTTGGGAAAGGCTTATGTAGCAGGATGGGGATCAATGGAATGAGGGCGTATTCTGATCCCCTTCCTTTGAATACGTAATTATTTTTTTCTTTATTAAAGGGGAATTGATGCCTTATCATCCTCCAGTAATAATATGTAAAAATTAAATGTCAATAAGATAAATATAAATGGTAAGACAGGGATAAAATTAGTAAAATCTTTAGCTCATACCTTGAAAAGGTTTTTTTTTGCACCCCAAAAATTCAGAAAATTGATAAAACATCTGAGTGACTTGCAAGATCTTAACAGCTACAATTATTTTTTTTAGGAAATTTTTAAAAAATGTAAAAACAGAATACAGAAAATTGAAAATTAAGGGGAGAAAAGACTTCCAGACAATAAAAAATGTTGTAAATAGAAAGTGCAGATATGTAAACAAAGTTTTCATAGTATTTTTTTAAAGCAATTGACAAAGTCTGTGGTAAAAAAAATGTTTTGCTTGTCTTCCCAAAGCTTCACCCCTATACATCCTCCCTTGAACAACACCTAACTTAATTCTACCTGCCATAAAACAATCTACAACCTGATTGAGACAACCATACTTTTCAAATATTTTACTCTGGATAAACAGATAAATCAATTGACCACAGCAAGTATTATAGTTTATAAAACATATTAACAAAACACATCAACACAAATCCGAATCATCTCTCATATGTAGTCAAGCAGATTTCTAAGTTGGCTTAGCGTATAAATAAATTTAGCAACAGAGGCCATCTGCAAATCCACTCCAAGTAGAAAACTGACAAAATCTGATATATAATTTTACATCCCATCTGGTATAAACGGTTCACATATTGACTGGGGATTGAAATATGTATTGGTCATGAGATGAGCTAACAGTAACAATAAAAATTATGCAAATGATTTTAGCACCAATCAACAGGACTTTATTACCAATCTATGTATGTACTGTATATCCTAGACCATATAAGGTCATATGAGAGGACTCCCAACTTTCATGAAAAAGTTTAGGCTTTGAGTTATTACCATTGCATTAGACTTAATGGTGGAGGGAGCCGCTACTTACATGGTTGGCAGAAGGGTAAGATAGCGCATCACTGACAAGCCACAATATGAAGAGCTTGTGTGGCAAGTGGTTCCTTTACATATGTAAGTTACTACTAGCTAGCTGGCTACATTGCTTAGATAAGTTTCACTTAAAATTGTTTCCTATTTTAGTACTATGGTAATGTTCATTGTTTGTTGTACATACAAGAAAATTGTTTCCTATTTTAGTATTATGGTAGTGTTCATTGTTTGTTTTACACACAAGAAAATTGTTTCCTATTTTAGTATTATGGTAGTGTTAATTGTTTGTTTTACAAACAAGAAAATTTCCAGGTGTTTCAGAATTTGTTGGCTCCCTGGCTGAAACAAGTCAACTCAACCAGATCATTACCATAAAGTGTCTTTTCCCCATTTCTTTGTCATGGCAAAAATGATGGTTCCTGTTCTGCACAGTTCCAGGTGGCTATGACTGGCTAGCTTGACATAAATGGTATCTATCAACATCATAGTATCGGTTAATTGGCAACTGATGATGATCATCAATGCAGGACTGGGTGCCCGTCCCCGCCCATAGTGATGCTGTCAGTAAACATACATACATTCAACATCCATAGAGAGAAGACAGAGAGAATGGTAAATACAAAGGACCTCTAACTTATCTATTGTGTGATTTTACTAATTCATGATATTTTTTGTAATTTAATGTTGTGACTTATCTCCCACACCACCTCTGAATGTTTTTCTTTCATATGCATGCTTTCCCTAGTTTGGAAGGTGCAACAATAGGTAGGACCTTTATTGGCTCTTCTCCTAAAATACATACTTATTCACATTGTAAATAGGTTTTCTCTCAGTTATGAAGGACACGTGGGTGACGGCCAGTGATGGAATGACCCCTGAGAGGCTGACCACCCCTCTTTCTGACCTTAGTGACCTGACCCTATGGATAAGCACTCCAACTCCAGCCTATATGACAACACCAACATTGAACTTTTGAGTCAAATTTTGTGATATCTTATGTAAAACTCATATCGCTATCTTAAAACACAAGCCATTTGTAGCTCTACATGGTTTGTTAAGCTATTATCATCCATACCAAATGCTTGAATTCAATCAAAAAATTCTGAAAACCTGATGATGATTTAGTGACAAGCTGTGATGTGGCAGAGTAGCTAACTGTACTGAGAATGAAATGACTATAGTCCCACACAGAGTAAAAACGGAAGTAAAAATGTGTTTTTCTGATATATTAATGCTACTCCCACATAAGTCTGGTTAGGTCAGTGGGGAGAGGTATAGCCTATAACCATAGCACCAAGTTAGGACAGTTCTACCATGGTTAAGCTTCCTGAGGACACACTACCAATCCCATTCACAAGATTCTCTCACCCAAGAGTATCAACATCACAAATTAAATCTTAAGCATTGATGATTCCATGGATAATTGATAAAAACATTCTTGAAACGAAGTACACAAAAAATAAATACATAATAGCATAAATAAGCATATGCATTGTATGAATATATTATACCCATGAAATACAAATACATTTTTCCTGTTTTCTCTCCCTCAACATTGTCTAGCCTTTCTAAGACTCCATGTATGAATTCTTTTCACTGCCCACCAATGAACACTTCCAAACACCACCAAAACAATTCTGTTGCTACAGCTTCAAGTAACTCAAACAATTTGCCATTTAATATGTATGTGAATTGGTTTTAAGAGGAAAATGAGATGTAAGTTGTCTTCTTTCGGAAGTTGTTATGAACTGACATTTGGTAAGTTGTTAATCTGTATTTTGCATGTTGTTGCTTCTCCTTTCAGGGGGTTTAAATTGATATCAAGGGACGCATGACTGATTACTTTTAACAATATTCCAATGAGCCTATCTATTTACCTATATATATATATATATATATATATATATATATATATATATATATATATATATATATATATATATATATATTAAGTAAACATTATACTCCATTAAAAAACTACAATCCCATAGAATCATTCAAGTTGGAAATAAAATTCACACAATACTTGGTATCAACAATGGGATCCTTCACTGCCCTGATTTGAATTTAAGCAATATGCAACTGTTCGGCTTTACAATGCATTGACATGGCCACAAGTCAGAGGACAAAGCAAGGAATATGTGAATGCAGGAGTTTTCATCCACCACATGAAAGAAAATCAAATAAGATACGAAGGAATTTTGAAAGCGATCCATTACTTTGAAAAAGCAGTCTTCAATAACACTCTGTAGATAGAGGCCCAATGATACTAAAATATAATACACTACATCAAACTACAAAATAGTATAAACCAATACTGCACCTTTAAGTACAGCACCCTGTGTCCTGCATTTTCACCTCTGTGGATGAGAACCAAAGGCCAATTAATCCCCAAGACAAGAAAGCTTATCAGGCTCAGACAATAACACTAAGGACACAGCCTAGGCTATGACACACTTTACTATTTTAGTATTATGAGTTAATTGGGGAGGAATTCATCAGTCTTCCAAAAAGTGAATAACTAACTAAATCAGTGTATTGCAGTCACCATTTCATTTCACTTAATTTTTAAAATTTTGTTGAGTGAAGTGAGCTAGTAACACATGCATTTAATCTAAATATAGAGCATACTACCCACTACCTGAAAATACATTGCCATCTACCATGTCAGAGATATGTAGGAAGAAGTACCATGAGTTGTAAAGTATGTTGATTAGATACAAGTGATTTCAGATTTCAGAAGATGGGGGTGGCCAGTAGTAACACTTTAAGCAGGACCAGTTCAAGAGTTCCTATTCAGAAGCAGAAGAATATAACCACTAATATCCCAGAGAGGCGCTAGCTCTTCTGTACAAAGCATACACAATGTGAGACTGTCATTCTAGAACCCACAGACTTTTTGCAGAAGTAAAGAGGCTTTCAATTCCTTTCAACTTACAGAAGTGAATGAAGATGGTCAACATTTAATGTTTGATGAGAGGCAACAATACAGACAACAACCCAAATACATCAATTACAAAGAGTAAATGACTGCAAGATTGAAGTTCATCAACAAGTGAAATCCCCCATACTCCTTATACACACTGTAAAATAAGGGTCACATTCTTTCTTTCCATTAATGTGTGTGTGTGTGTGTGTGTGTTTATATATATATATATATATATATATATATATATATATATATATATATATATATATATATATATATATATATATATATATAATATTAAAAATAAATGGAAATGCAAGTGCAGAGTTCAGAATAATTCCCCTTAACCTTATAAAGCATGATGTTTCTATGATTTTTCATCATAATGTGAAATTTCTTGTGTATTTCCAGAGAATTCATAATTTGATCCACAATTGTGAAAATCCATGTTCAGTACCTAAAGCATGTTGTTCCTTAGTGTGTGTGAGATTAATTTTTGGTTGCTGAAAATTAGCAACACCATTCAATGCAATGAATTCCTGTGATTAAGCATGTGCTGTAGCAAAGGCAAAAGTGCTGCAACTAACAAATGGATTTCCAGCACTATATGCTTCTTATGGCTTGGTCTGTCACAGTGTCATTTGTTTACTTCTACAAATATCAGTAAGGTCTTGTACACAGTAGACATATTCTAGTCTTTGATTTAAGCCTAGTATTTAAGGCAGACACACCTGCATGGCCAGGTCTGACCCAACACCAGTGTTCCGTTAATTAAAACAGTAAGTTAAAGCATAAAGAAAGGTAATATAAATACTATAGTAAAAACGAGCAGGCAATAAAGATTTAGGACTTCAAGCTAGTCACAAGGCAAATCAACACCAAAACCCTTGCTTGCCATTAGCTATGGTGGGAGGGAGGGAACATCCAGGGTCTGAGTTATAAAGTGAAAAGAACAATAGTTTCACCATCAAGAGTAAAATAACAATGTTAAACCTGACATTTGCATTACAACACTGTAATACAGCAAAAAATACTGATTTCAAAATGAAGTGATAAATTCCCTTTACAATGACCCTCCCCCCAAAAAAATAAATAAAGACAACAGTCACATGTGGCTAAATAAAACATGTTTAGTAATATTTAGACTACCATTCTTTAGTTTACGAAAGATGTTGCTTAGCTTCTTATTGTAATCCATGAGTCACACATCATCCATGTGCCTGATACACAACATTGTTATTCATAATGCCTGCTGAATAATATAACTTATTACATGAATGATAACATCTTTTATGTATATCAGAGAGAGAGAGAGAGAGAGAGAGAGAGAGAGAGAGAGAGAGAGAGAGAGAGAGAGAGAGAGAGAGAGAGAGACTCATGGTATATTTCCTACTTATGACAAATAATAACACATTTTTAATTAAGTAAAAAAGTTGAAGAAAAATTAGCAAGAAATGAAGCATGTAAGGCAAACACTTTTCACGAGATGCTATCAAGCATTTTTTTACAGTTCAATCCTTGAGGCAAATCAGAGCATTTTCTTACAATTGCAGCTCATGTTTCAAAGTAAAGTCTTGTATTCATAACCAAACATGACACATCAATTTTTTAAAATTCTTGCTAAAGTATTTATAAAGTGCTTTTTAACAGCAACTTGGGTATTACTGCAGGTAGGAAACAACATTATTTTTTTTCTTTTGCAACAGTTAGTTTTGAAGAGTTACTGAATAGAATATTAAGCTGGTACCTATTGTATTACTAAAGTAACAACAAGTAACAGACATTAAGGAACAATTATGGAGCCACTCATTTATCTCAGCCAACTGAGATAATATTAGGTTAGTGATGTATATGGCTTAGATAGGTTAATAATAATACCAATGATTATTAGGCTATAACCTTCCTAAGACACAACCTATTTCACGTGGGCAAATGGTGGTAGGACATGGTAATGATCATTACACTGAAGTTATGCAATGACATCATATGCCTGCCACCCTCAACACTATCAGGTATGCTGCATAGGCACAATACAGTCAGGTAAATGAGGCCTCATAATTATGAAGATCAGTTTTAGTAACTTTACACAGAGCACTGGCACTATTACGTTTAACACTGCAGTCAGTAAATTGTCATTGCAGTTTGTGTCAAGAGATCACAATGCTCAGGGAAACATTCATAATAATGATAATAGCCAAAGCTACACTATGCCTGGCTAGATTACAAATGAGCAGCACTGAGGTTTTTTTTTTTCTCTCGTCACAGACTCGCAAGTGGCCCTCAATTTCTGCACAAGACCGAAACATTCACATCTTGCACTATTTCATCACATTCACAATGCTTACACTGACTATCATGGAGTTAGCATCTACATATTACTAAATAAGTGTCAACATTCACACAGTTTAGTCCTGTCAGTGTGCACTCGTGATGATAGTGACAGATCCTATCATCCAAAACTCCCAAGTTGTACAGCACAAATAAAACCGCAAACTTAAACACGGAGAGATAAAAGCAAAGACAAACACAGAGGTAGAACAGTGAGCAAACCTAGCATCAGCCCGCACCACAACTACATATTCTAACCGCATAAGTGAACCTTGAAATCAAACACCGGTATATTTTCCTCACCCACCCATGAACACTCCAGCACCAGCTGCACCAGCACCAGCACCCTGCAGCACGCAAGGCAAGCACACAAATGAGATCAAACACCCCTACCCAATGACGAGCCTGGTCTCCCACCGAGGCGACAGAGACTCGCATACCGATTATTCACCTGCACATCCGTAATACTATTGGTGAGTAATAATGCAGTAATACTCTGCTAAAGTCCCAATACCAGAGAGAAGTGACCATTCTACGCGAACTAGACACGGCAGCTACAAACCACAAGCCCTATCACTAAACGCGAAGAAAGTAACTTTTTTTTTCCGGCATTGCATCACATAACACATCACATTACTCACAGTTCAAATGGCACTCCCTCCTTGCACAGCCTCCACTCGGGATGCTACAGCCATCAAGCAAATCCCCGAACACCGAAGCAGCAGCAGCAGCAGTAGCAGTACGCAACCCAAAGATATCACAATTCACTTTCCATTACATAACAAAGTCTACTAAGTATTGATTGAGTGCTTGCAGGAAAAGAAGGAAAGCCTCGCCACCAAGAAACAAACACACGTCTCACACCACCACCACCTCGTAACACACACCCATAACACAGTCACCGTGGCACTGGTCGGTAGGGTCGGCGCCGCCCCTGTACGGTGTGTGTGCGTGTGCCCTGCCCCTCGCCTCGCCTAGCCAGCACCACCACCACCACCACCACCAGCCCGCCGCCCGCCTTCAAACACCCAAGATGGCGAAGAGAGGCCACAAGAAGAGGAGGAGGAACATGGCCGCCCCCAAAACATTCCCCCCGCTCACCACTCTTGCAATTTTCACCCTCTTCTCATACTCCTACTCAAGCAATACCCAGCTCACGATGATCCCCGTGCATTTAAATTGATGGTGTGAGTTAAGGTGAAGGTGAACAAGGTGTGTGTTAGGGTAAAATGTGGTAAACTCACGCCAGCTTCGTGCTCCGTCCCTCCCGTGTTCTTGGCAGCTCCTCTCCTCCCCAGCCTCCGCGACTGAGCCGATGGTTCCGTTCTGAGCCAGCCCCCTAACTAAACCTTGCCGCAAACCACTAATTCACATTTCTCACACAACTTGTACTGCCTCTTTTTCCGCGTATGTTCAGTGTTAGTGGCTATCTTACGGTGTATCTATCTATTACCTACTGATTCAGCGTGTTATTGAATTGCTGGCGATACTGTGCTTCCAGAAATCACTAATATAATACATTTCTCATAACTTCTACGTAGACTTCTATTACTGTCTTTCTCTCGTTTGTGTGTGTCTGTGTGTGTGTGTGTATTGAAAGTTATTAATATTCCAGTCACCGGGTTTATGGATTGTGTGCTTGTTGTTTTCTCATTTGCGGGCTGTATGGAGAGAGAGAGAGAGAGAGAGAGAGAGAGAGAGAGAGAGAGAGAGTCAGTGGTGGCACATAGGCCGTTGTGAGGCGGAGAGGCAGGGAGGGAGGGAGGCAGGCCGCGAGTGGGCATGAGAGTCGTAGGTCTCAACTTGCGTGTGCACATGAATAATTAAGTAGCACCTTCCATGTTCCATATCCTGCGCTATACAATGGCCGTGTATGAATCGACAGTGTATTGCAAACATGATCGCACCTTGCATGACACCGCTGCCAGTAGATGAAGATCAGAGAAGTGTAAAAAACATATCTAAGAAAATAACTAAACCTCCATCCAGCAAGAGTCTGTTGAGTAAGGCAATGTGCTGCTGCCTCTTAAATGCATCACGTGATTATCAGCCAAACGCATCTACTTTACTGCTCCACAACACACTACATTATCTAGTGTGATGTTCCCTCCATGAAAAAAAAAGCTCAACAATAAGCTCTAGGATCAGTAGAGTAAATCACTATTTCATGTGCCAAAAATGTATTTGAAAAACATATCTGACAGCCAGGATAGCTAGTTTTTGCAAGATCTTCCCCGTTAGTTTGGCCTAATAGTGTTGCCATATGGAAGGTACTCCCTTATACTGGATGCAATACTTTCATTACATGGCAAAGAAAAGTTCACGGACGTGTTAATAATATTGCCTTCCACCACGCTAGAAGAGATACACATTGTAAGGATGTAGATTGTGAAAGTTTTAAAAAAATGGTGAGGATAAAAATGCCGCGTGCTTTCTAGGGACTGCATGATATGGCAGACCCATACCCTGGCCTAGAAGCCTTCATACAGGGTGGTGCAGAAAGGAACGACGGGAAATACTCACACCATTTCACTCCAGAAACAAACTTATTGATGCTGAAAACCGTTTCCTACATATGGACGTACCGTATCAATAAACACATACACTAAGGGGAGCAGTGTCAGAATAAGCAGTTTTGTTGCACATGTGAAATATCGATCTGGGAGCGTGGCGTAGATGTTTAAAACTGTATCCCCGGCGTGGTTTTGTTGCTGCGAGGAGCCGGGTTGGCCGCGCTAGTCCCTACAAAAACTGCTACCTCCAGGAGAATGCAAGGCGGGGTGGGAGGGAAGGAGGGAAGAAGAGGGCGACAGGCTGTGGCCCTCTCTCTCTCTCTTGACCGTGATCCTTCTCCACCCTCCCTGGCGCCCACGCTCACCAACCTTTGTATCATTGCAAAAACTATGATTTATTGCTTAATGCCTAAAACTTCTTTAGGTTATGAGGTTTAGGGAAGTGAGGAAAAAATGGGCTGGTATGTCAGTTGCACACACACACACACACACACACACACACACACACACACACACACACACACACACAGTGACATCAACGTTCTTGCTGTAACCTACGATTTCTGTGCAGTAAATAAATGTTATCTATAGTGTTTTTTGCCTGTGTTTCGTAGCAAAGTGACAAGGTGATAAGAAGACAGGCGGCAGTCTTCACTTTCACTAGCGACATGTAGTAGAAGCTCTAATAGTACCCCAGTCTTTCAATAGGCTCACTTCATTGCTGGCATGTCTACCGCTAATATTACCTCACACCCAGTCCACTCTGTTCCTAACGTCAACACCAGCTAAGGTTCCTTCATGCTGCTAAAGACCGTTTAAGGGTGTACTAGTGAGTGTACTTGAGATAAAAATTGCCCATGAACAGGGGGCGTATCTTGCCAAGAAGAGTAAAAATATAAGCTGCCTCCGTAATCGAGCACAGCAGTAATGCTAATTGATGTGTTGGATCTTCTCTACAAAAATATACTTAGGATTGAAATGGTTATGCATTGTGTTCTAATTGTACCTTAGCAACCGTCAATCACTTAATGGTTGCATGCTTTAATTAACAAATTATACAGTGTGGCTTATCCATTTTTCTGCACCTATTAAAATATGTTATTGAGAAGTCTTGGCAGGCATTTATAAAGCGAATGATGCAAATTATTCTTTCACGTGTGTGTGTGTGTGTGTGTGTGTGTGTGTGTGTGTGTGTGTGTGTCCAGGCAACCACTACGGAGACACTTTTGGCTGTGATCGTGCGCTGCCAACCTTGCCAAGTCATATTGTATCCATAACTCAGCGCTCCCAGGCCCCTGCAGGCTCGCTCTTACTCTCACTCTCACTCTCACTCATCGCTTTTATTGTCCACGGCAATCTTTTCTTCTTCCCGTGGCCTTTGTCTTTTTTTTTTTTCATTGTAATAAGATGAAAAAAGGAAAAAAAGACAGAGAAAGAGGAATGTCCCGTTGAGTTCCTTTCCTGCACTGTCATGTTTTCAAATTTAGCCGCGTACAGCCACTACTGGCATGGTTCGTGGTTCTTGGATCGTGGTTCGAGTGTGCCCAGCTTCATCCATATCTGCCTCATCACTACGATACATTTCAGTAATCTACCCAATCTGTGTGAATATATATATATATATATATATATATATATAT
>CM035189.1:19675064-19697564 GCA_020233015.1 Callinectes sapidus | reverse complement strand
CATCAGAGGCTCAGATAGATAGTGAGGCTTAAATGTCATGAGTTTGTCCAATAATAGTGTTCATCGTCGTTACCACTGCTGTTGTTCTCTTTTCCTTTCTCCTCCTTATATTTTGTTTATCAGTTACTGGATGACTTCCTTTGTTTTCCGTCATTTCAAAGTTTAAAGTGTCACCGTGGCCGCCGCTGCTTCCACTGCTGCTGCCGTCACTGCTGCTCATCGTTTGATTTATTTTCCAGGTTAAATCTTACTTTATCCCTTTCTCCTTCCTTCCACCTTCCCTGAATCCACTACAAAGTTAATCCCTTTCGTTCTCAGTCTCATTCTCCTCTCTTTTCTTTCTTCCTCTCCTCCCACTCCTCCTCCTCCCGTCCCGTCACCCCCCTGCCGCTCTACACAGATTAGACAGGCCGGAGTCCCGCCCTGCTTGCATAACACACTGTAACCCTCCAACACATGCCTCTCTCCTCCCTCATCCTCCCTCCTCAGTCTTTTTTTTTTCTCTCCCTCCCCACTCCCTTATTACCACCTCATCCTTCTCCTCGCAGCCCTCCACCCCCACCCCTCCACGGCCGCCCCCTGCCCGTCGCTATCTGCCTTCGTGACCTTGGGTAGTGGCTGAAGTCAATGGACCTTTGAACGGCAGACGACTCAGTAAATCATTATGTGTCGCAGGGTTACAGTTTCCGCCACACCGAGCTCGGCTGCTGCTCCCATGGTGTCGTAATGCGCTCGTTGTTCCCTTAGTAGGAAAAGAAAAAGAGGAAAATGTTACGTTGTATTTCCTTGGGCTGGTATAGTCGACAAGGCAAGGCAAGTCAGGGCAACGGGCTGAGTGAGGGCTGCTTGACGAGGAAGGCCCCAGGACGTCGTGTTTGTGGCTGTTACGCAACTGGAGGCGGTGGTGGCAGCGTTGTTATCTATTCCACGCGCGTGACGGCCTGTTTGTGGGACGGTTTTCTCTCCACCATTCTGCGTAAATCCGACAAGACCTCCTGCGGTTTGCGGTTTCGATGCCTCCCTCCCCCTCGTCCTCCCTCCCTCACCCACTCGCTTGCTTCGAATTTATGTTTCCGCGCGCGAGAGAAAATGAAAACTTCTTACCCGCGCGAAAGAAGATGAAAACTCATGAAAAGAAATTTATGGCCTTGTATAGAAGTGAGTTGGTGGGAGGGAGGAGCCAAGGAAAGCGAGACGGGGGAAGAAAGCATGAATAGGAAGCCGAGCAGCACATCCCGGAAGGTACATTGTTTGGTGACGGACAATGCGATGTATGGTGCGCGGCGCCGGCAGTGCATGGTGGAGCGAGGTGTGGGAGGCAGGAATGTGCGAAACAGAACCGGAGTTGAGGTAGTACTGACGGCGTTGGAAGGGGAATGGGGGATAAGGGGGGGAGTGGGATAAGTGAGCGTGTAGATGAAGGCGTCTCCTGCCAGCAGCAAAGAGAGAAAGAGAAAGAGAAAAAGAAAGACAAGGAGGAGGTTCTAGAGGAGTTAGAGTGGGGAAGGTTGACCGACATGACAAAACTGAGCAAACTGTTTAGAAGAGCGACAGGCAGTAGTAAGTAGAGCCAAAGCGAATGGAGAAACCAGAGAGGATGTGGAGGAAGGAGCGGATGGAGGGAGAGGATGGAACACTGTACTTGATGTTGCTATGGCTGGCCTCCCTCCCCCTCCCCCCCCCCTCCCCTCACTCTTTCTCTCTCTCTTTTACGTAACACCGCTGCTTGCACGGTCGACGAGCCCTGACTGTTGCGTAACGCCAGTCAGGACATCGCGTGCGTTCATTCCCCCCTCTTCCGCCTCACCTTGATCTTAAAGCACGGCGAATGGGAGGAAGAGGAGGAGGGGTGGGGGAGGAGGAGGAGGAGGAGGAGGAGGAGGAGGAGGAGGAGGAGGAAGAGGAGGTGGAGGAGGAGGAGGAGGAGGAGGAGGCAGTATAGGGAGAAGAAAGTTTTATCACCAGTTTCCCGTCAACAGTGAGACGTGACCTCCTTTATATTGATTCTTCGGGGCGAGAACTGCGGCTCAATTTGTGAGGAGCGGCGCGTGATGTCATCCATTCTTTTTCTTTGTCACTTCCTCCCCATAGTCAGTTCATCCCTACCTACTCTATACGGGGGTGCCAGTAAGTGGATCGTGCGCGCTCTCTCTCTCTCTCTCTCTCTCTCTCTCTCTCTCTCTCTCTCTCTCTAATTTTGCACTCTTCTCCCTAGCACACCTTGATCTCCTCATTTCGCCTCCCCTGGCTCTCTCCCTCCCTTCCTACCTGCCTCTCGGTCTGGCAGCAGCGACGGCACCCTGACCCTCCTGACCCCCTCACCAAGCCAAGGGTGATGCAATCCGCGCGCCTGCCAGTAGCCATTGGATCACGGCGGCTAAATGCGACAACATCTAAACGTCACAAGTTACCCGCCGCCGAGCCATCGAGCAGTGCCGCCGCCGCCGCAGCTGCCACTGCTGCTGCTGCTGCTGCTGCTGCTGTTGCTGGTGGTGCCTCGCAGTGCCACGCCGCATCATGTTATATAATACCTCAAAGCCCTTATCTGCCGTCGTGCCTTTACTCGGCTTACCCAGAGCGCACGTCACTGTCACTGCCATCCCTCTCTCTTCCTCTCCATCCCTGTATACATAAGTCGCTGCACGAGCGTCTTCCCTCTGCTGTGTCTCATCGTGAGTTTAAAGCTTCACCAAATTCTCTTCCACACATGAGCGGATCTCTCTCTCTCTCTCTCTCTCTCTCTCTCTCTCTCTCTCTCTCTCTCTCTCTCTCTCTCTCTCTCTCTCTCTCTCTCTCTCTCTCTGTATACATCTTACCTCCTAGGGACCCACACACCCATCCCTCTCTCTCTCTCTTCCTCCAGATCCATCTTCAAATATATAACCTGTCACCGGGCACGTCAGGCTTCCCGTAATGTACCGGCCTGCATGTCACAACCACCAAGTTCGGTTTGGTTTCAATTTCCAATGTCATGATGCGCAGCAGCTGCGAAACGTTGGTAGTATTAACAAGTACAAAGTAGCTTCCACTGTAATGACGTGCAAGCATTCTCATACACAAGCACGCACGCAAGCATGCTTGCACGAACACACACACGCACACGCAAGCATGCTTGCACGAACACACACGCACACACGCACACGCACAAGCACGCGCGCGCGCACACACACACACACACACACACACACACACAAACCTCTTGCGCGCGCACACGTGTTCACACGCAAGCAAACACCTGTTTGCATACGCGTCACACGTGTGCTTATGCAAGCAAGAAGAGACCTGCGCAATCCCAATATCTACGCACTTACACACACACACACACACACACACACACACACACAGCGTGGACAACGGTTTGCTTGATGAGACACAATCTGTTGTGTGGGCCCTCAAACATTGGGGAGCTTTGGCCCTCGCTATACTGGCAGGAGAGACTCACTTTCCTTCACCCACAACAAGAATTTTCAGGCAAACTTTATATTTCTTGTCCTGCGCATGACAGGACATCCACCTGCAGCGTTTGCCTGCACCGTAACCACACGTGCGCGAGAAAGCACTATATTTGTCACCAAGATCACAGGAAGGTGTGTGGGCGGCGTGCACACGGCTGGGGGCAGGATGACAGGTAATACAGGTACTCACCAGGAGTTGGATAGCGAGCGGTGTGCGTGCGGGGAGCTCCGGACAGGTAGTGAGCCTCACCACCACTCTTGCTGCTGGCTGGAGTCACACAGGTGTTTCCTCACACAGATGTTCATTCCAGTCACACACTTGTCATTGTGGGTTCCAGGTGTTGGTGAGGCGAGGAGGTGATGGCGGCGGGACGGACGACGCGTCTATGGGAGGAAGGCGGAGGCAAGCGTGAGGAGGAAGAATGGGGGTCACCCGAGGAAGGAGGAAGGTCTAGAGTTTATATGTGCTTATTCGCGTGTCACAGTCGATGTTTTTCGTCGAGGTTTATTTTCGTTTCGTCCGTTGGTGTGGGAGGCCGCGGCCGGGTCGGGCGAGAGGGGCTGCCTGACGCTCGTTACGTAACCTCGTCGCTTGGGACTCCTCCAACAGTGCCTCGCGGGGCCCCAATTAATATGTTCGCTTAGTTCTGTCCCTCAAAAACAAGAATAAAAACAAGTCACACTGTTAAATATCGGACAAGCTGCTGATAAGAGCTATGATAGGTGGCCGGAACCACGCTGCGACGCAAGCACTCTCCAGGCATTCGATGGTATTTCCGGCTACCAGCCAACACTTGGGACGGAGGTGAGGCAGACACTCACGGCGGCGACACCAGAGTGTGAGGTAAAAGTTAGTCATGGGCTGGGCTGGAGTAGGGCAGCCAGTGAGGGAAAACGAGCCGAGGAAGGGAGTGTAGGGGAGGCTAGGTGGAGGCGTGGCGGGGGCGGGGGCTGGCAGGCGTAGGGGCGGGGGGAAAGGGGACGTCGTTAAACACGAGTGGGGAGGGAAGGATGGGGGGACCTATGTGCGAGGATAGGGAGGGAGGAAGGAAGGGAAGGAGGGAGGCAGGGGGGGTGCGTTGGAGAGGGAGAGGGGGGCGGGGCGTGCGCGCAACTGCAGCCGTCCGTCTCTCCTGGTCCAAGCCGCCTCTCACCTGAACGGCCTCTTCCTGCGGGATTAGGGCTACGCGACTCCTCACAAAGGCTACTCCTCTCTTCGCGCCGAACGCCTGGGACTCGCGGGGCGTGGAGGCGTGGAGGGGCGGCGACGAGTGGGGTCGTGATGATCCCTCCTTCACCATTCATTGATCACTTCTCGCCCTCGTCACCTTCAGACAGGCGGACGCAAACAAGCTGCCCCGTGAGAGAGAGAGAGAGAGAGAGAGAGAGAGAGAGAGAGAGAGAGAGAGAGAGAGAGAGAGAGAGAGAGAGAGAGAGAGAGAGAGAGAGGCTTTGGTTTAGACTGACAAGTTATAAGATAGAATATGAGACAGGTTGTATGATACTTGTGGTGATGGATGATGTTTGGTGCTTCCGTCACCACTCCACATCACCAGCACCCCCGCTATGTAGCCCCCCCTCCCCCCGTCACCAGACAGACCTCCAGCTGTCACCGCCTTCATAACAATCACTCCTGACCACCTTCACCACAACGAGTACCACAACTATCGCCTTCGCTATGGCAACTACCACTAAGCTAACCTGCGCACCATCCACCGTCACCATCACCGTCACCACAACGACCATTTCACCAACCACCGCCGCCACCGCCGTT
This sequence comes from Callinectes sapidus, assembly GCA_020233015.1. Taxonomy (NCBI): domain Eukaryota; kingdom Metazoa; phylum Arthropoda; class Malacostraca; order Decapoda; family Portunidae; genus Callinectes; species Callinectes sapidus. Next base: position 19,692,335 of record CM035189.1, on the reverse strand, counting down.
CAAGACACCACCAGCACCATGCAAAAATGCCACAACACCGCCATCACCACGCCATCTCGTTTATGACTTCTGCCACCATCAACATCCACACCACTTTATCACACAGGAATCATCACCACGCCATTTACCATCACCACTATCGCTACAGCAACAACCGACGCCATCTCACTAACCTACACCACCTTCATTCACCACTCAAAGGTCATCACCAGGCAGACCACCACCACCACCACCACCACCACCACCACCCCTGTCGCTGAGTTATTTCCGCAGCTTCCATTCACCACAATCCTTACTTACCGTGCACGCAGAGTCGCAACCACCATCACCACCATCATACGTACGTAGTTGCTGTTCCTTCATCACACTCGCATAGTCACCACCATCTATTCATCAGTCTCTCTCGTCAGCACCATTACATACATCCTCCCTTCATCCTGTCCCTCACGTTTCACTCCAAATCATCACCACTAACACCAAAATCATCACCACTGGTATACATACATATACACTACATACCACCAGCACCACATCTACTATCAAAACACTACACCACCAACATCACCACCATTGCTACCACTATTTCTACCACCCTTTAATCATCACCAACAACATCAGCATCACCATCACCACCACAGAAGCAAACCAAAGAGTCGGTCGGTAAGTCGGCGAGGCAAAAATTCACAGCACCTTCAAAATTTGACGTAATCTTCCCGAAATTATTGGTTTTCAGCCGACCATTACAGTAGCAAATGATGGGGAAGGCAGAAGGGGAGAACGGAGAAGGGGTAGAAGGACGGGGGAGGGGAGCAGGTAATGGAAGAGGATGGGGAAAGGAGAGGGGATAGAGACACAGGCAGGTGGTGGGATGAGGGGAAAGAGGGAGGGAGGGAAGGGGGAAAGGAAAGAGAGACTTGAAGGAGTGAAGGAAGGATGCTGAGGTTGATAAGATGAAGGATGTGGATAAGGATGAGATTGAGATACTACATCTCAGGTCAAGTTAGGCTGGTTAAGTTAGAGGGTGATCGTATACAAAATTTATAACTAATTGGTCAAGCTAAATGACTCAAGTGGACATTAGGAGTCAGTGTTGATGTTGTTTGTGTGGTATGAGGAGTCTCTGTGTGGATGTTAGGTTTGTGCGGGTGTAAGACCCAAGGATATGGATATTAAGAGGTTTTCTGGGTACCAAGATGTTTTAGGTAGATCGAATGAATATTCAGGAGGAGAAACTTAGGTAAATGATTTAGAATTCATGGGGCATTATAGCATGTCATGTGGATATCAATAACTTTCGCAAGTACTCAGAACTCTAGAGAACTTTTATATTCTTATGTTGTGTGGATATATGGTGGGATATCAGAAAAAATAATCAGAGTATGTGCGGATACACTGATCACTTTTGCATCGATTTGTGTGGATATGAGTAATGGTGATGGATATCGTGAATTAGGAAGTTTAGAGCACTCTGTGGGTATGCTAAAGCCTATTTAGATACCGAGTTAGGTTGTGTGGATATCTAAGCTTTTATGCGGGTATCAGTTGATTTATGGGAATACTAGGATACTTGTGTAGATATCAGAGTATACCTTGTGGATATAGGGATGGTTATGTGGATAAGAGGATGAATCAAGCTAATATCCAGAAGCTTAAGTGGATATTAAGAGTTTTTGTAGATAACAGGGTATTCTGTGTGGATATTGTGCTTGTATGGGAATCAGAGAGGCTTATATGGTTAGTTTGTAGTCTGTGTGGATATAATGCATATGTGCAGTGTGTGGATATCAAATTAGTGAGGATATTTAGAGGTTTATACGGGTCTTTTTTGAGTGTGTGGATTTAATAAAGTTTGTAAGAGATTATGAGTGCATTGTGTGGATATTTGAAATGTAGGGTTAGAAGACCTATGTGGATATAATTGCGTTTAGTGGATATTTGGTGGTTTTATCGGCATCAAAGTGCTGAAGTGGATATCAAAAGCGGATATTGGACTACTAAACGGATGTTATAAAGCAACGTGGACATAAGAGTATGTTGTGAATATCAAGAGGGCTTTGTGGGTACAGTGTGAGGATACTAAGAAACTTTTAGGAGTATCAGATATTCCATTTGTGTGGGTATGAGGATATGTTAAATGAATATAATGAGAAACCATGTGTCAATATCTAGATACTTTTACGGGCATCACAGACTCTCTATTGAAGTTAAAACGTTTGTGTGGATATGAGGATAATATGTTAAATGGTTATAAGACAACCCGTGTGGATATCTGGCAGGTACAGATCAGTGTCAATATGAACGATACTGAGTGGATATTATGAAACACAACTACTATACGCCTTGCGAGGGAATAATCATGTGTTGTGTGGATGTCATAAGTCTTGTTTGTCCTGAGTGGGTACATGTGTAAGCTGAATGGATAGCAAGAGCCTCGTGCTGGGATGAACGATACTGAGTGGATATTACGACCCATAGAAGTACAGGGCACCATGACTGTGCAGTATAATCGTAACCTGTGTGGATATCAGGAGGCTCATGTTGCTATCAGGTCTGCGTGGGTATCGGATATCAGTATGAGAACGAGGGTAGATGTCAGGCAGATTGTATGGAGGTATCATGGGAAGAAAGTAGGTGAGTGAAGTGCAAAGGAGATAAGAGAAGAGAGGCACAGTGGTAGGTAGGGGAGTGTGGCTGAGTAACTAGTTGGTGGGGGCATTACACGAGGCTATGGAGGGGGAGGGGGGGAGGGAGGCTGAGGGTACTTGGGGGAGATGGGGAGGGAGGAGGATGGGCGCTACAAACAAATTACATAATCACTTACATAAACTATGGTGTAGAGATATTCCACGCTTGTGTTCTGCGGAGAGAGAGAGAGAGAGAGAGAGAGAGAGAGAGAGAGAGAGAGAGAGAGAGAGAGAGAGAGAGAGAGAGAGAGAGAGAGAGAGAGAGAGAGAGAGAGAGAGAGAGAGAGAGAGAGAGAGGGGGGGGGGTGGCATTGATGAGGAAGGGTATGGGGAAGTGAAGAGGAATGGGGGGAGGGGGGTAAAGGGAGAGGTAGAATGAGAAAGAGACAAGGATGTTGCCAGGTAAGAGGAAGGAAAAGAGATATGGTAAGGCAAGGGGTGGAAAGAGGAGACAAGGGTGGGTCAGGGTGGGTGTGCAAGATTTGGGAAGGCAATGCAAAAAGGGACACAACAGACATTACATTGCTACAACGCGAGCAAACAATGCAGTCACAGGTAAGGAGACAACGCAAACACCTGGCTCACCAGGAGGAGGAAGAGGAAGAGGAAACGGAGGGGAAGAGGAGGAGGCCCACATGGAGACTGCCAGGGGCTCACACTGACCAGGCAGGGACTGTATTGTAGCCACTGGTCACGGATTGCATCAACTGGCCAAGGGAGACAGATTTACAGTATCTTCTTAGAACTAACTAGTGCTGAAGAAGAAGAGAGGAATACGAAGGTTATCTTATATATTTTTTTTATAAAGTATCCAATACTCGAGGTGATAACTGATTGTTGATTCATATTTCATCATCATCGTTTAACTTTCCGTAATGATAAAGGAATGAAGGTTAGGTTGGTGTATTTTCTTACTTAGAAGTGATAATTTCCTTACAAGTTAGGAGAGAAGATAAATAGTTGACGACTGGCCAAACCAAAGCCAGCACAGTTATTATAAATTCCTCCTTATATTCCTCGCACATCGCCAGGCTGTGATGGGGAGACATGGGCGTGCATTCGTCTTCCTTCTCGGAGTCCGTAGAGCGATTTGTTGTTTGAGTGGCAACTGATAGTACCAAAAGAGCAAGAGAGGTACTGAGCATAGCTTAAGTGGGAGGAAAGCTTGGCAGCGGTGCCTCTCAAAGTGACAACTTCGCTCAGAAGCCTCGGGTATGGCTATCATGCGTCCCCTTGAAGTTCCTCCGCCACCTTCATGCCTCCTGAGGGCGATGACACGCACAAGACGACCCGATCTTGACTACCTGGTGATTGGTGTTGATGCAAGGAGACAGCCGTGCTTGGGAGGCCTGGCGGGGCTGGTTAATACTGTTCCTGCCCGTACTGAGTTCATTATCATCGCTATTATTAGAAAACCACTGTAGGGTGAAAGTTCTCGCAATCTTCCCACTCATCTCTACTTGGCTGCCCGTCTTTTCCAAGCCGCACAAGAACATTTTCGTATCTCATTTCTTCATCAGTTCTTTTTCCGTCTTGCATTCACCTCCCATTTCCAGGTTGTCATTTGCTACTCTTACTGTACTGTATTTATTGCTGTCTGAAATACGACACATACACTAAGGTACGCTTTGCCTCAGCGGTGAGTTACGGCTCTTTGTCTTGCCCCCAGTGGCTTCCATGGTGATATTGTAAGTGTTGGGTTTCCTACAGAAATATTCTCCTTTGCTCATCGCAGCGTTATAAACTTGGCACTTAACCGTTATTGTGTATTTTTTCTATTAGTAAACACCATCGCTGTCCATCCCCCCGTCTGTTAGTGTGTGTGCTTGTCTGTTTGCGTGTCGGATTGTGTGTTTGCCGTCTGTCCATTAAGGGTGTGGCAGGCAGCCGCTCCTGCACTTCTGCCGTCGCTCAGGCAAGGCAAAGCGGATCAACTAATGCCATATTCCCTGGCAGCTCAGACACAGGAAATGTCAGGGCAGCGCGGAGCAAGCATACGGCTACTGTTTGGGGCGAGATCTACATCATTTGATCTAAAAACCAGTAATGTAATGAAGCCAACCAGCACGGAGACTGCCGCAGGGGCCTCGCAGGGTGTGGTTGACTGGTGGCCGGGATGATGTTTATCTGGACGGAGACTTCAAAGATGGTGGTGGGTCTCTTGCCCGCGAGAAGCAGATGCTGGGGAGGAGAGGGGGCTAAGGGGGGCTGAGGGAGCGGGAGTTGAAGGTGATGGTGTAGGAGTAGAAGGAAGGGATGGCAGAGGAGGAGGAGGAGGAGGAGGAGCAGGAGGGGTGAAGGGTCGTGATCTGCGGCTGGTGTGATGGGGGTAGCCAGCTGGTTATCTCTCACACTGATACGCTGGCGGCTTCTCTCTTGTATAGGGCTCGGCAGTGACTTCTGGAGGGGTCAACGCAGGGTATCTTGTTTGCTACCCTGCCTGCTTGCGCCTGATGCTTCCTGCTGTCGCCTCTGCTGACACCCGGCCTGCTGATTGGGGCAGCTTACGGTCAGGCTAGGAAAGTCCCGCCCCTCCCACGTGAAATAATTACTGGTTGTCGACAAGAAACTTGACTGGCAGAGGCAAGGCGCGCTACTGACTCCTGCGTTGGGAATTAGCTTCTCTTGTTATGGCTACTTATTCATCAGTTGGCTCCTTTATCTACTAATTTATTACAATTTATGTGCGCGGAAGTAAAAATATCGATTAAGAGTAAACAAAAACAAGAAAGGTCAACGAACTCAAGACAACAACTTCAGGTTTGACGGTAGCCCGATGCTCATCCTTGGAAGAAGTCAACGTGTGAGCAAAAAGAACATCACAAAAAGAGAGAGAAAAAAGGAAAAAAAATATACATGAACTAACTCGTACGGTGCAACATTATCGTTCAGCAGTCTTCACTTACGAAGGAACACAAGACTTGCATGGGATGAGAGCAGAGCAGAGCACCAGATGATTGAGCAAGCACGAACATACACCAACAACACAGAAAATACTACGCAATATGACGACTCTGAACTCATTCCACTGATCCACATATTCAAAAGCTGCATTGAGGTTTTCTGCATTGACCCTCGCACTGCAAATGACGACAGACTCTTGCTGCTCCTTTGACGAACAGATCATCTCACTAAACAGAAGCAAAACGGCAGGTCCTAAAAAATCTAATTGCTTGAACACTGCTTTTGGCATCAGTGGCGTCTGGAAGTTACGAGCCAGACTTGCGCCAGACTATTCTAATAAGACAGAGGAGAACCCAAGTCAGTCAAGTAGTTAAATGTGTACTTGTATTATTTTCTCCATTTGTATTTATATATTACGTATCATTATCACCCCTGAACAATCCCCGCGCTTCCCTCCACGCGCGGCAATGCTCCTCACACCTCCACCAAGCCTCGTCCATCTTGTCTCCACTCACAGAATGCTTAGCGGAATGTCTTGATTCTTGATTAGCAGTGGCAGGCTCTCTGTCTTGGGGGATCAACTCCGTTATTACTTTCTGGCCAGCCTCTGATGGGGGAAGGGGATGGAGAGGGTGGATGGGGATGGGGGAAGTGGCTAGTATGTTCGCTAAGCCTTGTCCCCCCCCCTCCCCCTCGTGCCTTGAAGGGGGGCCAGCGACCCCACCTAACGGCATGGCTGGATCAGTCCCCGCTGGATGACTGACACACCCTGAACTGAGGGACTGGGAGTGTATTAGTGTGAGCCGCGGAGTGTGTGGGCAGCGGGGATGTGACATAAGGGGACTGTGCAGGTATTAGTGGGAATGTAAGGGATGGCAGGAGAGCTGTATGGATATTAGGGATCTGTGAGAATACAATATGAGTCTGTGGAGATTATCAAAGGGCTGTGGGAGTATTAGGAGCCTTGCGAGGGCATCAGCAAGTAGTGAGGGTGAAGGCTCGATAGGAGAGTAGCATGCAAGATGGTCCGGGTATGAGGGAGGGTTGTGAGGGCATCAATATGGACTGTGAGGGTATCTATGGTGACTACGAGCCTGTATAGCATTGGAGTGACTGTAGGAGTGTCAGGGAGGGTGTGAGGGAGGTGTAATGGTGTGCTAAATGCTTGATGATGTGGGTGTGAAGGGGAACAGGGTAGGCTGAGGAGAGATTCTTAAGTGTGTAACTTTTTCTTAGACGAATTTCTAGTCTTAAAATCCATCTTATCCTTCAGAAATTGATGTTGTTCTTTAACCATTATCTCATCAGTAATAAATTTGATGAGGTACATGTTTGAGAATCTGTGTTGGTACGGGCCTTAGGTTTGGTGTGAGAATTTTAGAAGGTTGTGACGAAATCAGGAGACGGCTGTGAGGATACATACCATGGGGTCAGGCTGGATGTTATGTAGCAATCACAGTGCGCGGCGTGGGTCTCAAGGAAATAAAATGGATAAACTGGTTTCAACTTTATAACTTTTTAAAAATTATTGCATTTGGTTTCACTTCACATCAGGTTCAAAGGAGTTTTTGGTTTCGCGAACTTACCAACTTTTTTTTTTTTTTGGGTCCATTCATTGATCCTGGGTTGAAAGGAGTGGTTTGGTTTAAATATAATACCTGAGTGTGCCTTGGCTCCCGTAGTATTGCTTCCTCCCTTAGGTTCGCGGCTCATCACCAGCCTCGCCATCTACATCATTGCAGTGGTTCCGCTCTCGGCCTCGTAGCCTCAGAGCTTTTAGTCCTACGTCGGCCAGTGAACTGTAAAGGCATCAGTGGTGTAGATATATTATTACCCACAACTTTTCACAGCCTCCGCCGAGCAGTGGTGGTGGGATGCCGGGGGTCACGTGAATGTCTCAGATGAAACAGATGAGGTTCAGCTGTGGCTATCTGAGGACTGCCTGGCAGGGAGGGAATGAGGGAATGAAGGGAGGTCTGCTAATGGAGAGGGGACCAGGACGGTGCCAGCTGAGAACTGCCTCGTTGGGCCTGGGAGAACGGGATTGAAGAGCCTACTTGGGGGACTGGTTGTTTGATGTGTGGGGGAGAGGGCTCTGTGCTGCAGGTGTGCTGTGCGTGGTGTGTGGTGCAGGAATGCCTCCGTTGCCCGGCAGGCGCGCTTAGGTCTACGTTGAATTGTTCAGGAACGTTACAATAGCCGTCTAATAGTAGGGGTGTGTATTTTTCTTCTTTGATGTATGCTGATATATACAGCGGCTGTTCTTACGCATGCATCGACGTATTCGTTGTGGCAGTGAGGAGGCAGTGAAGTGCGCGGCGGCGTCTCCTCTGCGCCACACCACGCCAAGCCACGCCGCCCTGCTCCACTATCGCAACCTCAACTTTAATTACTATAAGCTCCGTGGGCCAGTTCCTTCAGCACAGCACGCACACACAATTCCGGTGGAAGACTCGGGGCCCCGCTACTGATCCTCCTGCCGCGGCGTCCCTCACTCCCTGCTCTCCAGGTCTTGTTGCTCCCAACCAACACATGCTCGCTCCCTTTAAAAACACAACTTACCGCTGCTTGAAGGACGCGCGTTCCAAGCAGAGCGAAGAGTTAGGGTTAGCGGGGCGCGGCGACCCCGGCCTAGCAACTCGGGAGGGTGGGAGGGAGGGAGAGAGGGAGGCCTCTTGGGTCGCCACCACTCGCCAGATTCTTGGTCACGCCCACTCAAGGACAGGCAGTGTGACAAACAGCTCTAGCCAGTTACGTAAGGCAGACGTGGAATGCGTGCTCCTGCCTCAGCCTATCAGCCCAATTTCACCTTCAACACGACTGGCTGTCCGTTGTACTAAAATTTGCCAGTCGACAGGGCAAAATGGCGGGAAATAGTAACTGGTGACGTCATAAGGTAGGCAGCCGGGGGAGAGGCTTACATAAAGTTGCCTGCAATAGCTGGCAACATTTTCAAGCAGTACTAAACTGAAAGCTGAAGAACTGTCATCATCTCAAGTCCACAAACTCATGCCGGCGTAACTTACAGGAAATCCAATTTTGCAAAAGGCGCCGAGTCATGCCACCACCTGACCGAAACAAAGAAACACGAGAACAAGCAAACAGCTCCCCATAGGTAGACAAAGCAGCAGCAGCAGCAGCAGCAGCAGCAGCAGCAGCAATAGCAGGAGTAGGAACACTACCACACCACCACCACCACCGCCGCCGCCACCACCAGATCACAAACAAAGGGTGACCACAAAAAATACAGCCCCTCACTCGCCATACACTGCAAGAACCTCTCGTTGGGTCGTGCACATGATCGTAAAGCGGCACGGGGCAGGCGGTGATGGGGGAGGGGGGGAGGGAGTGAAGGGGCAGCCCCGGGGAACAATGGCCTGCAAGGAGGGTATGTTGGGTGACACAAGGGCCCCGGGACTACAGGGAGCCCCACCGCCGCCGCTACCGCCACCGCCCGTTTGGGGGATTTGAAAACGAACAGTTGGCCACGTCACGCGGCCGTGGGCCTTGCCTCGCCTCGCCAGGAACTTGGGCGCGGCGGCCGGCCGACGACTGTGTGCTTTGTATTGATCTGGCCCACCGCCGTCTTGGCCAATATTTGATTACAGGGGCATCACGCGACCAGGTGACGGCCGCCCCTTGCCTCCCCGCCCACTAGACGTGCTGGCCACTCCAACATGACTCATATCACAAGTTATTATTATCAACATTATTATTATTATTATTATTATTATTATTATTATTATTATTATTATTATTATTACCATCATCACCATCATCATCATCATCATCACCACCACCACCACCACCACCACGCACACTATCTTCACCATCACACTGTAATTACGCTCACTCGTGACTCACAGCTATTGAGATGAGCTTAGGGAATTACTGTTTGTCGCGTCGCAAGAGGCTCACAAAACACACACACACACACACACACACACACACACACACACACACACACACACAAACACACACACACACTCCAAATACTTCAGCAGTAAAAGACTCGAATAGAAAAACCTGACTTTGGGGACACCACGAGGATGGCAGGAAAGAACAAGAAGGCAGCAAAGGAACAAAAGACTTGTAAACAAGGAGGAACGGTCGAGGGAGGAGCGACGACCGAGTCTGCGAGGAGGAGGAGGAAGAGGAGGGGGAGGGGGGAAGAGGGCCGGCAGGGAGGAGGGCAATGCCAGGCCTCTGTGTTTGTCGCCTCCAGACCAATGAACCGAAGACCGACAGCTTCTTTTTTAAACACTAAATTTCTTTCCTTCATGGCTACAGTTCCGGGCGGCACTAAAACCTGCCCTGATAACCCAACTCGTGATTACTACACTGGCCGCAGTTTCTCACCGCTACGCCTTCGCCTCCTTCTGTCTGTTCTGTTTTTCCTCCCCTTTCCTGCGCCTCCTTGAGTGTCGTGGAGGATTATAGCTCCTCGCCCCTCGCCTCCCCCTCATTCCCCTCTCCTGCCCTCCCCTTGATCCTCGTTAAGTGAGGAAAGTGTTACTGCTTCCTCCTTTACGACATCCTCAGCCCCCCCCACGGTACCCTCGCCCCCCCCCCCCCCACCTCAACGCCCCTGCTAACCATGACCTCTGGCGGCTGAAGACAGGGAAGAAGAGGACAGCTCCTGCCACTCACTCCGGCACTTGAGACTGGTTCTGCCGCAGCACAGGCCAGTCAGTCACCTCCGCGGCACACGACGTTCAATCATGACCTCAAAGCAACAGACTTACCACGGAGTACTGCTGAGGGTCCCGCGTCCTCACTTCAATGGCTTCGCGAAAAGTACCTGAAAAGGGGAGAGTGAAAAGTATGAGAGAGTCAGTCGAGAATCTTGTAATGAAATGTTGTGATGATCTGTAGAGAAGTGTGAATGGTGATGCAAGATCTGGGAGAGCACGCTGCCTGAGAATGTCCTTTCTGGCAAGATCTGTGTGTGTGTGTGTGTGTGTGTGTGTGTGTGTGTGTGTGTGAGGTGAAAGTCTTAGCCTCGTAATTTCAAACGCTTTAGGCTTTCACACTGGCTATATAGAAAGGTCACACATGATAAATTACACTCATATATTTTTTTCTTTGCTCATCATACACACGCTGCAGATTCATTCATCTTTTAATACATCACTAGAATTATGTAAAATTCACAAGAAAATTTTCAATAATTTTCACAAGAACTTGTCTGAATACTTAAGACACCCAAATGTTTAAAAGAATATGGCTACGGGTCATTCTCAAATTCAAAAGACGACAAGGAAAGGTGGAGAAAAATATATCTACATTATTCTTTATCTGAGTGAATTTCATGTAGCAACGTATATTAAGAAAAAAAAAGTAATTCGATTCATGCATTAAAAAAAAAGAAAGGGAAAAAAATAAGCACACAATTAATGATGGGCAATTTTTTTTTACCACCAAGGACGTTCTTTTACCATTTAATTTAGAATTCTGGTTCACCCTATGACTTACCGAGAACTGCCTTTTCATTTCCAGGTTACGCCTAAAAATAAACCGCGCCGACCCTTCCACGTGATTACTGGAGCGGCACTAAAAGCGTGTTATGCATCAAAGCCACGCCACCAGATTCCCAAATGAAGCAACGGCACAAGCTTTACACTCGCAAGTATGAATCTAGACTGCACAAGGTTGCCAGAGGTGCGGCAGAAGCTTGTTATGAATAGAAGCCATGGCGCCAGATGACCGAATGAAGCTACGACTGAACCAATTACACGTGGAAGTCTAGACACAAAGGTTTGACCAAACGGAGCTCCCCCAAAAGGTTGAATTTGTTTGAGGATACCAAGACTAAGGTAAGGAAAATGAAGCTGCACTAAAGGCTTCAGTTATTAATAAAAGATGAAACATAAGATTGCCAAGAAAGAGAAACTAAAAACACCACCAGTTAGAATAAAGTCTAATATTTGCTGATTCATCTATATCATTCACTTATTCTATCAACTCCATTATATATTTCAATCTTCGAGACTATTTATTCTATATTTTCCCACTATTGCTTGAGGTGCTTGACGGAGGCCATGACGAAGGCGGCGGAGGAGGCAGTATTGGCGGCGGCATCAGGTAGGTATTAGTCTGGCAGGGATCCGTGAGCGTGGGATCATTACCGACACGGACACACCCGTTCAATAGTCTCACCTGGCCGTGCCGATTGCCATAGCTGCCTCCTCCTCTTCCTCCTCCCTTGATCCCTCCCTCCTTCCCTCCCTCCCGCCATGGCCGCCCTCCTTGCCTTTCCCTTCTCGTGCTACAGAGGGAGTTACTTTCCACACCGAGCTATTATTATTTTGCATTATTTTCACTCTCTCTTGTACTCCCTTGTATTGTTTCAAAGGGGAAGTGTCAAAAATAAACTGGCTTCTCTTTATGTTCCCCTATTCCTGTTTTCTGTTTCATACACAGCTATCACTCATTTTGTATTATTTTCACTTCAACTCCTTTTATTGATTGATAGGAAAAGTGTCAAGATGCGTTAGAAAATAAACTAACTTTTCTTTATGTTCTCCTATTTCTATTTTCTTTCTTCCTTTTTTATTAACAGCATCAGCTTTTAAGTGTTTTTATCCATTTTCTATTTCTACTATTCAATTTCCCTGAGATATATATAAAAAAAGTATTGTGATTCATCTTAAATCATTACATATTTCATTCCTTTTTCTTTATTTTATACAGGACTATCTTTTTAAATGTATTTTTTATCTACATATTTTCAAGATTTTCCTCTGTTCAATGTCCTTGATAAAAATTTAATAAGAAGGAGAGTTATGTAGTTCATCTTAACGTTAAGTAGCTACATATTCCATCGCACTGCATTGAGAGAGAGAGAGAGAGAGAGAGAGAGAGAGAGAGAGAGAGAGAGAGAGAGAGAGAGAGAGAGAGAGAGAGAGAGAGAGAGAGAGAGACCCTTAATTCTGAAATAAGTGATGGGTGGGTGGCATGCACTCATTTGTTAGGTTAGTGCAGTCAATACGGAGATTCGAGAGATCAGGCGAGATGATAGACAAAAATGATGGGTGATATAGGTACCGTGTCGTAAAGGGACTGTTACGTGTAGGTGTATTGTATGTATTCCTGCCATTCACCATACTTATTTTCTTGTTCTCATAATTCATTTGTCTCTTGGTCAATAAGTTGGAGGTCTATCTACGTAACTGTCGGTCTATTTGTCTATTTATCTACTTACTCTCCTAGATATATACAAAGCTATCTATTTATTTATCTATCTATCTTTCTATCTACCTATCTATTCATATATTCCATACAAATCTACGACCTATTTTCACTACCTAATTCCTTACCTACATATCTATCTATCTATCTATCTATTCATATTTTACATACATTTCTTTTACCCATTTTTTATTACCAAATTACCATCTACCTATCTACTATCTATTCATATAATACATACATATTTACCTATTTTTACTACCTAATCACTTACCTACCTACCTATCTATATATCTAACGTATCTATCTATCTGTCTATCTATCCCTTAACCTAACTGTTACTCATCCGTCTACCAATCTATCTATCTATCTATCTATCTAACTATCTATATATTTGCTTACTAACTAACCTATAAACCATTTCGCCAGTCCATCTCAGCACCTCACAACACAGAGATAAGCATTCCCCTGTGTGCGTGTGTGTGTGTGTGTGTGTGTGTGTGTGTGTGTGTGTGTGTGTGTGTGTGTGTGTGTGTGTGCGCGTCCTCGTCCAACCCAGGCCACCATCCCAAGCAAACAGGAAAGGTAATATAACCGTGTCGTGGCCTCAACACACACAAAAGAAACTAGTTATGCCTAATGCTTGTATTGTTTGCATGTATGTATGTATGTATTTATGTATGTATGAGAGAGAGAGAGAGAGAGAGAGAGAGAGAGAGAGAGAGAGAGAGAGAGAGAGAGAGAGAGAGAGAGAGAGAGAGAGAGAGAGAGAGAGAGAGAGAGAGAGAGATAATAAACATAAGCAGGCCTCTCTCTTTTACACGCCTCTCTCGGTCAGTAAACTTTGGCCGATAAATGAAGCCAAACACAAATGACAGAGCATCACCACCGCCATTACTACCACCACAGCCACCACCACCACCACCACCACCACCACCGTCACCACCACCACCACCACCACCACCACCACCACCACTATCACAAAAAAAAAACACATACAAAAAAATCTATTGTTATCTTTTTAAGGTATAAACAATGTTGGTCAAAGACTATAAACAACGATGATATCAACAACACCAACAATAAATAAATAAATAAATAAATAAATAAATAAATAAAATACCAGTCGTCAAAGTATAATAAATCTGTGAAGTTAATTTTAGAATGCATCTTAATACTCCGCTCTGACTAAATGTTTGTGCGTCTCAGTTAAAAACAATACACTTCCACATACCTCCTTTCCATTCACGCTACTTGGACTTTTATCTAATTCCCATCAACGTATAAACTTTAGTACTGCAGGCATTTTCTTGTCCCTATGTCCCAATTAAAAATAATCTTATAAATGTATTTCTTTCTTTTTACTTTACTCTCTGATTTCTTACCGATCTTGCTACAGAGTTAAGTTATGGAAGTGTCTTTATATTTTCCCCGACTAAAGGTTAAAAAACAGTCTTGTATATGTAAACCTTCCTTCCCCATTTTCTTTACATTTTCTTTTGAACCCTCGCCCGTCACTTTCCATCACGTGCTGTTGAATAAGGAAGCGGCGCAAGTGACAGTCTATTTAATTCTACCTGGATTTAACCATCTTACTGCGACGCTCCCTCTTTGTTGATATTCAAAGTACTGTGAAATGTTTGTGTAAAGACCCTGAGAGAAAGGAAAAGAGGATGAGAGAATGGGAGATTCATTTTGTCTGTTATTAGTAATGTAGTTATAGAACAGACTATATAACAAATATAATTGTCTAAACAGTTGTAAGTAATTAGCATTCATTATTTTCCATAAAATTATATGATAAAGAAATTATGTGTCAGTAGCAGGTCGTAGTCTATTAGAGAAGTTATATAATTAGAGAAAGGTTGAAGGGTACTTGATTCAAACACAACTATACCGCAGAGAGATGCACTGACAAAAGACATGAAACAATAGACTGGAGAAAAATAAATAAGTAGAAATAAATGTCTTGAAACCTCCCTCTTAGATAACTATGCCGTTATTCAAGAGAGAGGTTTCAAGATAATTATCCCTGTTTTTTGGCTGACCCTTTTGAACCTACAAGGAGACTGGCAAATTAGTGGGATTTTTTTTATTGTCTTAAGTTGCCCTTGGCCAGCTTCCCCCCTCCCCCCTCTTATACATAAAAAAAAAAGATTAAAAAAGCCAGCGTCTAAACCAAAAATGTACTACCAATAAAGACCTAAAAATAACGCAGTAAAAAGACAAGCCAAGTATTATACTCAAGCAGAAAATAACGCTCCCAAAAATTACATGATAGAGAGACATGAAACAGAAGACTGAAAGAAACATTAATAAAAAGAAATCGACAAAAAAATTAACATCTGAATAAAAACTGGAATTGTAATAAAGACCTAAAAACAACGCAGTAAAAAAGACAAGCCCAGTATTATACTTAGGTAGAAAATAACACTCCCAAAAATTACATGATAGAGAGACGTGAAGCAGTAGACTGAAAGAAAATAACATCTAAATAAAATAAATCGTACTATTAATAAACACCTAAGCAAATAGATAATAAATAAACAGATAATAAATAAATAACATTAAACAGATAATGAAAATATAAATGAATAAATGAATAATGAAAACAAAATAAACAATAAATAAATCGTACTACTAATAAAGATCTAAAAAAACGGATAAGAAATAAACAGAAAATAAATAAACAATAATAAGTGGATAATGAAAAAATACCAACATATAATTGCATAACAAAAATAGATAAAAAAATAAATAAACAAATGATAAATAAATCGTACTACTAATAATGAAAACCTAAAATAATAAATACAATGACAAAGAAACAAACAAGCAACAGAACGAAATAATAAATAACAGTTTAGTATAAGTTGTATGGTAAGCATGGGCAAAAAAGTAACTGTGAGAGGATTAAGGCACTTCAAAATCCAACAGTAGTAAGTGTGTGTGTACGTGTGTGTGTGTGTGTGTGTGTGTGTGTGTGTGTGTGTGTGTGTGTGTGTGTGTGTGTGTGTGTGTGTGTGTGTGTGTGTGTGTGTGTGTGCGGGGCGTGCAGGAGAGGAAATAACTCAGGTGCTTAGGGTCTAACAAGTTATTTGATGGACTTTTGATAGTTAACGGTACTGAGAGAGAGAGAGAGAGAGAGAGAGAGAGAGAGAGAGAGAGAGAGAGAGAGAGAGAGAGAGAGAGAGAGAGGGGGGGGGAAAGATTTATATCAGTACAATATATGTTACTAGGTAAATAATAAAGTATAAATAAATAGATACAAGAAATATCAAGTGACATTGGAAACCTAGATACCAAATTGAAATAATAAAAGAAAGAATTTTGATAGACAAACAATTATTGAAGCAAAGGAGGAAAGAATTAGAGAAAAGAAGAAAGAAAGAAAGAGAGGGAGAAAGAAAGAAAGAAAGAAAGAAAGAAAGAAAGAAAGAAAGAAAGAGAGACAGACAGAAAGAAAGAAAGAAAGAAAGGTAAAAAGAAATAGAAAAAAATCAAAGAAATGTAAAGAAAGTCAATCTGAAAGAAAAACAGGTAAAAATTAATAAACACAGAAAGAAGGAAAAGAAAAAAAACGTAAATAAGCATATAAATAGCAAAGATATAAAATCAGAAATCGGTCTCCATGATGAAAGAGAGAGAGAGAGAGAGAGAGAGAGAGAGAGAGAGAGAGAGAGAGAGAGAGAGAGAGAGAGAGAGAGAGAGAGAGAGAGAGAGAGAGACGTAAATACTCTATAAAAGCAAAAAGAAGGGGACTGTAATAACTGCTGCCTATCCATCCACACCTGTGTATCCCCCAGCCATTCACTTCCCCCCTACCTTTAATTAACCACACTGAGTCCTCTTCCCACACACACACACACACACACACACACACACACACACACACACACACGGCTAAACTTACGAAGGCGATACATGTAAAAAGTTCTTATTAATACAGGTAATCTCTAAGCAAATAGTTATGGTGGTGTTAGTTTATCGCACACCATTACTGCCCTACCTACCTCCTGATCGTTCGTTCACCTTCAACCAGTCCACTTCTACGTAATATTTCACCTCTTCGCTACCTGGAGTGTAAACAACCATCGCATAATAAGCCTCTCTTACCTGCAGCCTTAGCCTCACCTCTTATCAAACCACAAATTATATAAAAAAGAAAAATATTATTTGCATGAAAAAAAACGGTAAATACTTTCATAACAAGAACTCAAAACCTAGAACACAATCAGGACACCGGAGAAAAAAAGAGAGAGATAAAGAGAAAAAATATATATTACTAAACTGCTATATGTAACTTGATTCTATCCCACCGTAGTCTAACGCAGCCCAACCCAGCCCAGCCCAGCCATGTCTGCAGCAAGCCAGTTTAGCCAGTCTCCAGCCAACCAACCAGCCAGCCAGCCAGCCAGTCAGTCAGTCAGTCAGCCACCTAACCAGCCTGCAGCCAACTAGCCAACCAGTCAGTTATTTAATCAGTCATCTG
>CM035189.1:19650313-19667128 GCA_020233015.1 Callinectes sapidus | reverse complement strand
GAGAGAGAGAGGGAGAGAGAGAGAGATAGGGAGGAGCGGAGCGTGACCACTGAGAAGAACGCTGTGACTATGAGCAAGCAAATTGATTTATCTGCCTTCAAGAGCCGATCGATGAGAGGAGAGCGAGGCCTGAGTCAGCCGCGCAGCCAACCCTACTGGGAGGAAGAGAGAGAGAGAGAGAGAGAGAGAGAGAGAGAGAGAGAGAGAGAGAGAGAGAGAGAGAGAGAGAGAGAGAGAGAGAGAGAGAGAGAGAGAGAGAGAGAGAGAGAGGAGAACGGAGAACAGGAATATGAGGAGCAGGAAGAGGTAGCAATAATTTCCAGTAATGGGATATGACAAGGAAGACAGGTCGTCATGGTTATTCTCTATTCAGTACGTGTGTGTAAACGGGACTCTGCCGGGTAGGGTTGGGGGGGCGGGGCGGGGCGGGGCGGGGAAAGGAGGCAGGAAGGAGCGGTGACGAGCCTACTGGAAGCGGGAGAGCAGTGACCCGACGCCTCCAGCACCGCCGGGAGGGAAGGCTGTGGTGGAGGGAGAGAAGAGGCAGTGGTTGATGCTGATGCTGGTGATGTTCAACACACACATACAAAGGAATACAAAGGATGTTCAAATAGCTATAGATCGTTAGTATAGGCTGTTTGGGCATCTATTCCATGCTAACTACTCGTATTACTGAGATGAATAGGATAGCACGGAAGAAGGCTTCTCCCCACCCCCTGAACCATCCCTCCCTCCGGTGTAATGCAGCGTATGTGTGTGGAGATTTGAAGGTCAAGGGAGTGGCAGGAAAACCTTGCCTGTGGCTTTCAAAGGAGGTAAGAATTTTACAGTGCACAAAAATATCCCACCAAAGGAGACTGACTAATCTATCAGTTGCAAAAGAACTCGTTAACAACCCTGTACTAAACAATGTAAACAATATTCATAGAAGAAATTGAGTTTCAGGTAAGAAGGAGAGAGAACAGCCACACGGGTTTGTTTACAACGCTGCCCCCCCCCCACACGAGAGATAAGAGACCCCAGCTTCTACAGAACTGCTATAAGAGTGCACTTCTCATTAAAAAACGTCCCACATTACATAATTACCACCTGCAGCAGTGACCTCTGCCATCTCTGCCATAATTATCATCAACAATCACGGACGGCTCCAGACTCTTCTCAGCCCTTCAGTAGTAGTAGTAACGATCATTAATTCGATGCTGTCAGTGCTGTGTATGGAAGGCAGAGTGTGATCGCAAGCAACTGCAAAAATAAATAAATAGATCAATAAAAAAATAAGTAAAATAAATACATAGATCAGATATCCTTGACTTTCAGAGATGTTTGGATTACTCGGCAGAAGGAGGAGGAGGAGGAGGAGGAGGAGGAGGAGGAGGGAGAGGAGGCGGGTCGACGGGAACGAAGCGCATCTGTCAACGTGCTTTCCGGAAAGGCCGACCGAACCGAACGATGGAGCGTTAGTGTTTGAAACTTTATGGCTTCAAAACGGTTAAGAACCTTTCATTTTGGCGGCACGAGGGGAAGACAGTGAGGGAAGACGAGTCAGTCTCTCTCTCTCTCTCTCTCTCTCTCTCTCTCTCTCTCTCTCTCTCTCTCTCTCTCTCTCTCTCTCTCAGCCCAAGCCTCCGAGGTGAGTCAAGATTTACAACACGTAGGCACCTCCATCACGCACGCTGAAACTGAACCACCTCCCGCTGGAAATATTACTGCACGCACCTCACCCAGAGCGGCGGCCAGTGAAGCATCCTGCCTCGCCCCCATGCTGCTTCCACTAATGGAAATATCACGACTTTACACACAGGAAATATAATAAGATATAATATGCCCGTCTGGTGGCCGCCATGCCATGTCCCCCAAGCGATAACAAAAGCGGCGACACAGACATCTGGCTATGCCGCAGGCTCTGGGCTAAATCTGTACGCCTGTTGCCCTCTCTCTCTCTCTCTCTCTCTCTCTCTCTCTCTCTCTCTCTCTCTCTCTCTCTCTCTCTCTCCCCCAGTGCTCCGCTGCCTCCCCTCATCCGTGGGTGACTCAGGCGTTATTTGTGACTCACGCCGCGGCTCCTAACTCGCTCTCCTTGCTGCGCGGTGATGATATGGGCCAATTAATGAACATCTCAGTTTCGCCTGCATTATTTTTGCTCTCCTTCGCAGAACAACAACACACGGAGGATACAGTCGCTTGCAAGCACATTCTTCTTGCCTGGCTCTTAGTTTAGCGGTGAGCAGCAGCAGGGACAGCAGTGCCGTGGCGGCAGCCACCAGGAACCATCAGTGCACAACACGCACACGCCGCTACAACAACCCTCCCACGTGTCCTCGTCTCCCACACACTAGGAAGTCATACAACTTCCCAGTAACTTTCTTTGCTCAGTGTTGTGACTTGTAACTCAGAAAATGTCATTTCGGTTTGCAGAACTCGCCATGAGTCGCCGTTGTTCGCAATCTCGGCGGTGACGTAATTGTCGTGTTTACCTGTGACAGGGAGGGGAGGTGTCGCAAGATACTTTTTTCTCCTTAAACATTACGTGTCATGCCAAAGGGTGCATGTATCTTCATTTAAACACCTGCCCCTGCCACTCCACAACAGACGCGGCAATATTTCAGTGTCAGGAGCGGAGTCTGTCAGAGGTGACCTGCCTCTTAGGAGTCTTAATGAAGCAAAAATGGAATGCGGCAGTCTGACCCGCAAGAAGGAACGATCGGCCCACCTTCCATTTGTGGCTTGCATGTGGCACCCAGCAGCTTTGTAACGGAGGAGCTCATTGGTTATTGATGAGGAATGCATTAGAGTGAAGTAAACCCACAATATCCTTCGTTTTGCCGCTGCACACTTTACAAATATACAATCCGTGACTAAACACCGATACGCATTATATGACAAGGGAAACAAACACGAAACACGATACACTACACTAGTTACGTAAATAATTCATGACGACAGACGACAGACGAGACTTGCTTGCTGTTTATAGGCTGTTTAACTCGTGACGTCACAAGCCAAGCAACCAATGAGAAACAAGCAAGTCTGTAAATACCAAGCGGATGTGTAAACAGGATGTATTCTTTCTATCTGACTTTTGTTTAGTCTTAATTAGAAAAGGAAGGGATGAGTCACTGAGTATATGAAGAGATGGATTATGTATGATTGAGTAGATTGAGTTACGTTAGGATGGATGACTGTGTGTATGAGACATCGAAAAGAAGAAAAATGAACGGAAGAAGGTATGAATGAATGAGTAAATAAGTGAAAGGATTGAGAAATATTACAAATGATGGGTATAAAAGGCTGAATACACTAATAACCAAGTATATACTACATGATACAAGAAATGAATAGAGAAATGATGAAGAGGAACAAAGAAATAAACACACAACCAAACAAATGAACAACTTATGAAGAAAGAAAGCAATGAAGAAATAAATAACAGAAATAAAAGGAAAACAAAGAAAGAAACAAATGACAAAAAAATGAATCATAGAAATAAAGAAGACAAAAAAAAAGAAAAGAAAAAACAACAAAAATGAAACAGAAATAAAAGGAAGCCAAAAAAGGAAAACCATTGACAAAAAATGAATAATAAATAAAAGAAGGACGAAAAATAAATTAAGACAAAAAACGACAAAAATGAATAAGAAATAAAAGAAAGACAAAAAAATAAAAGAAAAGACGAAAAACAACAAAAAAATGAGTCAGAAAATAAAAGAAAGACGAAAAATAAAATAAAACAAAAAGACAAAAAAACAACAACAAAAAAACAAGAACGAAATTTTAAAAAATGGCGAAACTAAACAACATATGGAGCAACAATGAGACACGATCGAAGAATCAATAAATCTATACAAACCTGAGAAAACAAGGCATGCATAAATAAGTAAGGGCAGAGACGCGGGGTTTTTACTACGTACAGCCCTACACTTCCTACTTGCATCGCTACTCCCAAACTTATAACGAGTCTGTCCTGGGACGCAAACTTTTTTTTTCTTTTTTTTTCCATACTGTTTGTTGATTCATGTTCTCGTTTCCAAGGGATTGTACTAAATATGATTTCTCTTTTACTTTTAATGGATCTTTTCTCGTATGATTATTGTATGTGTGTGTGTGTGTGTGTGTGTGTGTGTGTGTGTGTGTGTGTGTGTGTGTGTGTGTGTGTGTGTGTGTGTGTGTGTGATGCATAGATGAGAATGTACACACAAGTAGATAGATAGGTAAGTAGACAGGTAAGGATGGATAGATAGATAGATAGATAGATAGATAGATAGATAGATAGATAGATAGATAGATAGATTGATAGATAGATAGATGCATAGATAGATAAATGAATAAATAGAAATAAATATAATGAGAGAGAGAGAGAGAGAGAGAGAGAGAGAGAGAGAGAGAGAGAGAGAGAGAGAGAGAGAGAGAGAGAGAGAGAGAGAGAGAGAATTAAACAAAGAGGTAGTGGATGAGAAAGTCAGGCAGATAAAAACTGACATCCAATAAGGTGGACAGTCTGACAGATCAAACAGACAGACAGACAGACAGACGGACAGCTGATAATTTTGAACCTAACTCTTCTTTGTTCTTATCGTCGTTTCCTTTATATTAATCCTCTTTCCTTTTATCAATACAATATGGGTTTTTACGGGAATTTATAAGCTACGGGAGAGAATTTAGTTGAGATCTATCAGAAAGCCCATTCATTCATTCACATACAAGTCAATAAAGCAAAGAGAATGAAAGAAAATGTCAAAAGAATCAAGAGAAATGAAGAAAAGGATGGAAAGAAAGAAATAAAGAAAGGAAGGAAGAAAGACAGAGAAAAAGAAAGAAAAAAAGAAAGAAAGGAGGTAAGAAGGAAAAGAAAGAAAAAGAAATAAGGAAGGAAGGAAAGAAAGAAAAGTACTGGAGAGATAAGCTACAATATCAAAAGAAAAGAAGAGAACAATAACAGAGTGGAAACAAAGAAATAACAAAACACTCAAACAACCTAACAATCCAACAAGGAAACAAACCAGCGAGGAAAAAAAAAACACACAAAAAATAAAAATTTACCTCAAACACCCCCAAAAAAAGACGAAACAAATAAACAAACACTCGCAATAAATAAAAAAGCGAAAGATCAAAAGAAAAAAAAGCTGAAACAAATACACAAACACACGATCAACGAAAAAAGCAGAAACAAATAAACAAAACACACGGAATAAAAGAATAAAATATAATAAACAATTCCCAAAGATCAAAGAAAAAAGCTGAAATAAACAAAACACACGAAATGAAAAATAAATAAAAATAGCCAAAGATCAACGAAAAAAAAAAGCCGAGACAAATACACAAAACACGAAATTATATAAAAAAAAATAGCAAAAAGATCAAAAGAAGCCAAAACAAAATAAACAAAACACACGAAATAGAAAAAAAAAAAAGCCAAAAATCACAGAAAAACCCTGAAACAAACTAACAAACAAAACAAAACACGAAAAAAAAAATAAAAAAACCCAAAAGATCAAAGAAAAACAAAGAAGAACAAAGGAGAAAAACACAATGGCACAATTCAAAGTACCCTTCCTGATTCAAGCACAGAGCCGAGTCATGGGGGGGGGTGGGGGAGGGAGCAGGAAGGAGTTGGGAGGGGAGGGGGAGTAGGAGTAAGACAAACAAGGCACCACACCCTCCCTGCGGCACACACACGCGGCTCACCAAAGGAAGGTAGGCGGAGGGCGGCGTGTAAGAGAACTTGAAGAATACCAGACACGGACGAAGGAAAAAAGGGAAATACGTGAGAGAGAGAGAGAGAAGGAGAAAAAGAGAGTGGAATAAAAGGAGAAAGGTGACAATGAAAGAGAAGGGAGAACCATAGAAAAAAAAAAACTAAAGAGGGAGAGAGAGAGAGAGAGAAAGAAAAGAAGGGAGGAAAGAAAAGGAGGGAGACTCAAATCCAAGAGAAGAGAAAACGGAAAGAAAGGATGGAGGAAACGGAATAAAAAGGGGAAAGGAAAGAAAATTAAAAAGGTAGAGAAAAGCAGATAAAGAATAAGTAAAAAATGGACGATAAAGAAGAGAAGAGAAGAGAGAGAGAGAGAGAGAGAGAGAGAGAGAGAGAGAGAGAGAGAGAGAGAGAGAGAGAGAGAGAGAGAGAGAGAGAGAGAAGGGAAGAGAACGTGTAGGTCAGATCCTGTCATGCAAGAAGACTTTCCTAACAGCAGGAACGCATGTGTGGAAGGCAGCGTGTTTTTTGGGTTGGGGTGAAAGTATACGCGTGTTCTGTTAGAGTTAGACCCTGGTGGCCTTTGGTTCCACTGACACAACACACATGACGGTGATAACTGTGGCCGATGAGTAATGTCAGTTGTTTACATTATGGCTAATCTGAGAGAGGTATGAGAGACACGTGGGTAATCTGGTTATCCAAAAGTTTTCGTTCAAATACTCAATTGCATTCTAACCTCAAAAATGTGTCTGGTGCTTTAATTATTGTCCAAAGACTTCTAAGTGGTTTAATTGTTCTTGCTTACATAAATACTTGTCTATATTCTTACTCTAAAAATAATGTCTGGTTGTTCGAATATTCTTGTCTAATTCCAAATGTTCTCGTTCATATACTCAATTACATTCTGATACTTTCATTATTGTCTAAAGACTTCTCGGTGGTTCAGTTATTCTTCTTGTCTAAATACTTATCTACATACCTACCCAAACTAAGGTTATTCTAATTTTTCCTCCTGTTCATCTAGTAACCCATATTGCCCACGAGCAGAGCACTTCTTGTCTGGGAATACGGTGATGCACTAATATGGCAATCACAGCACCGTATGACACACCTGAGTCGCGTCACGGCCAGAAATAACACACGCTGCTTCTCCAAACAGACAGATGTTGTGACTGATGGATTAGGACGAACTCAACTAAGATGAATGTATGTCATTTTTGTCCGTGACGAGACAGGTGTATCCCTCACGGTCAGATGTACATTTTTACTCATTTCCGTCATTGCACAAACGATATAAATGTCAGACTTCAAACAACACGTCTTCTAAAGCAAGAGAACAAATATCCTCAGTAATATCAATTCCTAGGCAAGTTCATTATCAACACCTATCAATTTTAGACCATCAATTTTACACCTTCTGACGCAAGAGGACAAAAAATCTTCGGTGGCATTCATTCCTGCGCATTTCCTTGATTGCTTCACCTTTATCAGATTTCACACAGCGCGTCTCCTGAAGCAAAGGAACAAGTGCGATTGTCTTCAAATTCTTATGATAATACTTTTAACTTTCAACTCTTTATGGGCTAACATCTTCAATAGATACTTTCTCTGCCTTTCTTATAGATCTTAGCTGAAGCCACACTACATAATGGGACACCTGAGGTAAGTAATCCCGAAGATCTTGAATATGGTGATGACGCCATCCCCAATATTCTGAAGCAGCTCTGCGCCGCACCTCCACCACATTCAGAAGCCTCTGGTTGAAGCTACGTGGGACATAAAAGATGTTTTATTACGACTCCAATGAAAAATTGAGATTTCTATATGATTAAAAAAGAGAAATAATCTGAAAAGCCAGACAAATAAATTCTATGACCTTTGGAAACAGTCGCAGTGAGAGAGGAAAGCGTTTCTGGATAAGGCCGATGAGACTCACAGTGGTAGACAAGTAAGCAAATAGAATAGAAAGCCGCTTACTGCCGCTCATTCACAGTCTGCTGCAGTACACAGGCAGCACATGTTTGGGAGCCACCGCTGTCTGCACCCATCAGATGCAACTAATAACAACAAAACCAGTGCCTGACAAGCGAGGTGCGTGCTGGTTATGGGTTCATGGGTTAGGCGGAGTGTGCTGCTCATCACGTCCACACACCCCACCAAAAGAGATACTGTGGCGGTGCTCGGGGGAAAAAATATCATGAGAATAATGAAAAAAAGCCAGGGGAAAAAAGATTATGGAAAAAGTAAGTGTGGTCACGCTAGGTTAGTTTAGGTTAGGTTTGAAATAGGAACAAAAGCATTCAATATTTTCATTACTCCTTTATACTGTTACTTACTTTCCTGTTTACGAAAAAAACAAAAAATGGCAGGAAAAAACACTATGAATAAATTAAGTGTGGTTAGGTTAAGTTAGATTGGGTCCAAAATAG
This sequence comes from Callinectes sapidus, assembly GCA_020233015.1. NCBI lineage: Eukaryota > Metazoa > Arthropoda > Malacostraca > Decapoda > Portunidae > Callinectes > Callinectes sapidus. The sequence continues at coordinate 19,659,007 of CM035189.1, read as the reverse complement.
AAACAAAAACATTCAATATTTCTACTACAATTTTCCTGTTCCTTACTTTTTTGTTTCTTTTTTTTTTCTTGTTATCTTTTCTTTTTCCATGACTTTCTGCGCTACCATTCCTGCGGCGCATCTCCCAGTCACTTCAAAGCATGACATTCTGGTATAGTTAGATCAGACCATTCAATATTTCCATTACTCTTAATTTTTCCTGCTACTTACTTTCTTGTTTCTATTTTTTTTTTTCTTGTAACCTTTTTTTTTTCCATCAGTTTCTGTGCTACAATTTTGCGGTGCATCTCCCTGTCGCTTGATAATTATCTCGTTCGAGCTGCTTGTGGTTGGTTATCTTGGATCGCTTGTAAGGTTAATATTGCTCCTTCGTAACTGTCTCTCATTTGCTTTAACTTATTTACGAGTTCTAATTAATGTCATTTGTTTATTTATTAATTAATTTTCTTATTATTTGTCTTTTTTTTGTGTGTGTGTGTGTGTTACAGACGTGCAATGATTTGAGTAAGGCGGCATAGCGGAGGAAGAGGAGAAGGAGGAGGAGGATAAGTAGAGGTAGAAGTAGAGGTAGAAGTAGAAGTAGAAATAGCAGCAGAAGCAGCAGCAACAACAGTAGTAGTGGTAGTAGTAGTAGTAGTAGTAGTAGTAGTAGTAGTAGTAGTAGTAGTAGTAGTAGTAGTAATAGTAGCAGTAGTAGTAGTAGTAGTAGTAGTAGTAGTAGTAGTAGTTAATCTGCATTATATACAAATTGGAAAAGAGTAAAATATCTGAATGGAAGAGGAGTTTTATTAATGACAAGAGCAGTTTCATTTAATAACTACATCGAGCCACACAGGAGTAAAAACCAGCAAGCAGGCTTCATGTGTTCCTTGTAACCTGTTTTTCCTGTGGCTTCATTATTTGCTTTCATACAAATCCTGCACACGTTTTCATGGTTTACTACACACATGTGGCCTTTGCTTCCAGGACTACTCTTCTGACCTGAACGACCCGCTCTTCCTAATATATATACATGGAAAAAAAAGGAAAACAACGAGACATGAATGTAATTATCATATAAACTGTTTATTTTTTTATCCGAACACTGAGAACTATTCTATTAGTCCGAACAGGTAATATTACTACCACTGCTGCTGCTACTACTACTACTACTACTACTACTACTACTACTACTACTACTACTACTACTACTACTACTACTAGTAGTAGTAAAGAGAGAGAGGGTAAATAAAGGATATAAAAGTAGATACTATGTAAGTTGTTTTATTCTTTCCAAATTGCTCCAAAATGGAGAATTATTTTCAAACTCCAACCAGACAATGCTGTTCTTAACCCCGTCAGTACTGGGACACATTTTTCCCACGAGTTTTGGATGTGATTAGACGATTTCATTAACATTACGAAGGGTCTATAGAGGTCAAAAGATTAACGGCCAGAGTCTATACTATTTTAACCTACCCATTAGTTTCTGAAGCTGTATAAAATTGACAAATAACAAGCAAAATAAACACCAAAATACATCCCAGTATATACTGAAGGGGTTAACACACACACACACACACACACACACACACACACACACACACACACACACACACACACACACACACACACTAACACATAAACTAATTTCCCTCCCATCCAAATCGATCTAAAACTGACAACTATCCTATTACTGACAGCAGATAACACAACACTGAGCTGAAGGTGATAGACATAAAAAACAGTACAAGATGCAGAAAGAGAGGCACATTTTGCTATTCCTTTGAGCGTGTGTTGGCTGGTAGACTGGACCAGTTAGTCGGCCACACATTACTGAATGAACACTCGACTGCCTCTCAGCCACGCCAGACAGTAGACAGTATTGTGACATGGAACTCTTGCAGTAATCAATTCACATCAGTACAAGCTTAGTGATCCGTAAAGGCAGGCACAGAAATTAGTTTAGAATGACACACTCCAAAATAATAATGTAAATATCATAACCGCATTCTCTCCTTAATGATCAGGTTAAGACTAGAAAGGGATCAGGCTGAGAGAGAGAGAGAGAGAGAGAGAGAGAGAGAGAGAGAGAGAGAGAGAGAGAGAGAGAGAGAGAGAGAGAGAGAGAGAGAGAGAGAGAGAGAGAGAGAGAGAGATAGAGAGATATTATTGTTGCCTGAAGGATGGGAAACGAGGAGGAAAGAAATACAGATAAAGGAGCAAGGAAGGGGAATATTTAAGACAATAATAGAGAGTAAATGAGATGACAAAAGAAGATTAGTGAGGTTCTTAATTAAAGTGATGTAAAAGAGAAGAGGACCTGGAGGAATAAAAAAAAAATAGAAAAGAAATAAAAGAGAAATAAAAAAGAAAAATGGGAAGAAAGAAAGAAAAAAAAGAAGAGGAAAAAGAACAGGAGATAAGGAAACGTTTAAATGTCGTAGTTTATCTGTTTCTTTACCTTTAATTACTCGGTTGTGTGAATTTTGTCGTAGTTTTTCTTTTGCGTTTATTCTGAAAACCAGGAAAGGGAGATAAGAAGGCATGGAGAGAGAGAGAGAGAGAGAGAGAGAGAGAGAGAGAGAGAGAGAGAGAGAGAGAGAGAGAGAGAGAGAGAGAGAGAGAGAGAGACCTGTAGATAGGGATGACGGATGGTTAGCGGCAGCACACAGTAAGAATGCTTTATACAACAAGTGTCACGTGTAGGCCTACTGAGTGCTTTGTTGAGTTCAGGTGAGTCGTGTCCAAGGTGCGTCAGTGTCTGGAGTGAAATGAGGAAATGAGACAACCATGAAGCTCGGCAGGGAATTAAACTGACTTTCCTCCACAAAAATGCCAATGGAAGTGAAAGATATCATGGCGGGAAGGCGAGCCAATCTTCGGGAATAAAATCGGTGGGCGGTCCAGCTCTCCCCTCCCCCCCTCCCCCTCTCACAGCGAACTGATCCCTCCCCCTCCCCCCCTTTTGCCTCCCCGCCCTCCCCTCTCTGCCTCCCCCTTCCCTCCCCTTAGCAGTGACGGTGACAAATTACTGTGCATCCTGTGGGACTTGCAACATCACCTTCAAAATCTACGACACCGGAATCACACTTCAACTATTTCAATTTGGACTTTTACACGACACCAATAAATATCTTTGATCGCGTCACTTACAATGCGTGCGAGGAATTATGATGGCTGATGTTCAAGGGTAACTGAGGTGATGAACTGCCAGGAAACAAAATAATCTTTGTAGTATCACTTTATAATGTAGACTTTGCACTAGCTGGAAGAATTAACCCCTCCAATACTGAGAAGCATTTTAATACCTATTCTGCTTATTGTTTGTTGATCTTATACAGCTTCAGAAACTCACGTGAGGATTGAAACAGGACAGACTCTAGCCATTAATCTTCTGATCTCCATAGACCCTTTCTAATGCCAATAAAATCGTCTAATCACACCCAAAACTCGTGGCAAAAATGTGTTCCAGTACTGAAGAGATCAAGAAGATGCAACAGTAAAAGAACAAAGGAATTTCTTCTCAACGTATCGAACAACTTTGACAAAAAGTTTCAAGATTCTTTGAGGAATTAAGAACATAAGAGCATCGGAAAATAAGGAGCTTTCTTGTCACTTCATCTCACAGCTTTCATAAATAATACACTGTTTTCAAATAGCTCGAGGGATCAAGAAGCACAACATCAGCACATAAGGAAACTACAAAAGACCAACAAACTTACGTAAGGCAACTAATGCTAGGAATAGTAACGGAAATACAATATTACAAAGTATTTAATTGGTACCTTGCTGTCACTAATGTTTTCCTTATCTATTTATTTACTCTTCTCCCTCTCTCTCTCTCTCTCTCTCTCTCTCTCTCTCTCTCTCTCTCTCTCTCTCTCTCTCTCTCTCTCTCTCTCTCTCTCTCTCTCTCGTCTCTCTCTCTCTCTCTCTCTCTCTCTCTCTCTCTCTCTCTCTCTCTCTCTCTCTCTCTCTCTCTCTCTCTCTCTCTCTCTCTCTCTCTCTCTTACCAACCTGCAATTATCAAAGAAAAAATGGTCAGTTAGAGTCCAATTACCTGATGTGGGAAGAATGTATAGACGTGTTACCAAGTATTAATCAATCAGCCTCACCACGTACTGAATGTTGACTCTTTCACTATTGGAACACATTTTCACCACAAGTTTTGAGTGTGATCAGACCATTTTATTGACATTAGGAAGGGTCTATGGAGATCAGCAGATTAATGGCCAGAGTCTGTACTATTTCGATCCCCCCACATGAGTTTCTGAAGCTGTATAAAATCGACAAATAATAAGCAGAATGAATATAGAAATGCGTCCCAGTGCTGGAGGGGTTAAGACTGACCACGGATGGAAAGACGATCTCCCAATATTCCCAGAGGATGGACAGATGGATGGAAGTGAACTGATTGTCTGCTGAAATGAAAGGAGAGACTGAAAACTTATTGTTGCTGTTGTTGTGGTGGTGGTTGTTGTCGTTGTTGTTTTGGAAAGAAGACGACGACGACGATGATGATGATAATGATGATGATGATGATTGGTGATGGTGGTGACAGATGTTTACTTTGATGGTGATGATAGTGATGATAATAATGTATACGAGTATTAGGGCATATCAAATTATCTTCTACTTTACTGCATGAAAAATCTATAGGAATTCACTCACTTATTATACAGCATCCCAAACTCAAATTCAAGAAGTGATTACTGAAACGAGAAAGAAAAAAGGATAACAAGGATGATGATGAAGATGATGATGATGATAATAATGATAACAAGATAACAATGATGACGGTAAAACTCAAGAAAAGAAAAAAGAAACATCACATTTTCTCTTACTATTTCTTACATAAAAAAAGAAAAAGAAACAAAACACACCACCATGTACATTACCTTATCCATCCCTTTCACAAATTCACCCCCCACAAAAAAATAAAAATAAATAAAATAAATAAATAAATGGAATAAATAAATGAATAAATAGAAAAATAGATAAATAAGTAACAAAATAACTAACATAACCAGCAACCCAACCCCCCCCCCTCTTCCCTCCCTCCCAACCCCCTCCACCCACACCCACCAAAAAGGACACAGTCAAACACACGCAGATAATAATAATACTTTCACTACAAATACCAGTGACACAGTTTCCTTATAAGGGGATGTCATGCAGAGCAACGTAAGGAGGGCAAGACGAGACTGTCCACCACCTTTACCCGAGGAGGAGGAGGAGGAGGAGGAGGAGGAGGAGGAGGAGGAGGAGGAGGAGGAGGAGGAGGAGGACAAGAGCTGCTGACCTGCCACAACCCACTGAACCACGACACGGCCCGCTGAGCACAAAGGGGGTGGGGGGGTGATGAGAGAGAGAGAGAGAGAGAGAGAGAGAGAGAGAGAGAGAGAGAGAGAGAGAGAGAGAGAGAGGAGCGAGGAGAGAGAGAGAGAGAGAGAGAGAGAGAGAGAGAGAGAGAGAGAGAGAGAGAAACAGTAAAGAAAGGCATAAACGACAAACCATTAGGAAAGCAAAGTCAGAATACGAGAGACAAACATTAGAGAGAAAAAAGAAAGACAAAAAAACAATAAAACAACAGCGTTAACAACACATACAAAATCCATTCATAGAATGAATAAAACAACATAAAATGGGATAAATGACTATATATACTAACTTTAAGCCCACAATAATTCTAATTCAAGATCTTAATAATTCCAATTTAAGCCCACAAAAGTTCCAATACCTTAACCAAACTTCCACCACCACAACCACCACCACCACCACCACCACCACCACCACCACCATCACCACCACAAGACAGCTAGCTCAGTGTCCGCAAAGCTCCCCCCGCCACGCCTCTCCTCGTTGTTGCTGCTCAGTACTGCTTAGTCACTCCTTTCTTACACACGCCGCCGCCGCCGAGCTTCCTAAAAACTATGAACTGGTTCTCTTACCTGCACATCACGACCTTGACATTTCTGGGTGGCGGTGTTCGCTCGATCAGGTATATACACGCCACTTTGATAATTGAAATGATACAGGTGAATGATGAAGGTTAAATGATGGCTTGGTGGTGGCTTACTCACAGCTCACTGGCTTGTAACGGGGACATATCAATCCACGTACACTTTATTTTGGACTAGCTTGTGCTTGCATTCTGATGGCTCACTTGTTCCATGATGTCAGTATTCTTTAACACTTTGCTCTCTCGCCATCACTATTTTCCAAAGGCTCTAGTTGAAGATAGTCGTATTTTTTAAGGGCATTTTTTTATGGTTTTGGTGATGGATTGGTGATATTTCTAGTTTAACATAAGGAGAAACTGTCTAACCCGGCTAGTCGTCTCGATGATCTTGGAAAATCGTTGTGGTGAGAGAGCAAAGTGTTTAAGACCCCATAAATTCCCGTAAAAAGCCCAGATTGTTTAAATAAAATTAAAAAAAATAATATGGACTTTAGGAACAAAAATCATGGAAGTATCGGAATGGCGGCCACCAAATTAGTCATCAAGTTTATCTCAACAATCTTCAAAAGACGCTGACGGGAACATATCAAACCACAATATATTCTGCATCACTTTGCTCTGACAGCTCACCACTACCTTGAGTAAATGAAATGATGCAGGAGCTGGTGTCCTATAGTGGCTCATCACAACTTCACTTCCGTCATGCTATTGCGAACGTATCAATGCACACTTTATTCTCCACAAATTTCCTCTGACAACTCACAACACAGCACTACATGATTCACCTATCTCTCTGCATCAACACACACACGCACACTCGCACACAAACACACACACACACACACACACACACACACACACACACACACACACACACACGCACACACACACACACATACGTTATCTAATACGAGTACCATTACATGCACTCTTTGTACAGTTAATTCAGTAATTCACTGCACCACGAGATTATCGCCACACAATCATTACTGGAATTTATCGCTCCCATGTTTTTGTTACTGGAGCAAAGGTGACGGTGCAATTGGGCGGGGTGTGTGATTACATTTATTCTATTACGCAAGGTGGGTTTGAAAAAAAGTCGGGGGAAAAACAGGGCTATTAGATGCCGTATATGGTGAAAATGATGAGGTGGAGTTCTTGTTCTGGTGACACTGCTCTCTCTTTCTCTCTCCCCCCCTCTCTCTCTCTCTTTCTGATTCATTCTTCCTACCTCTCCGTTTTCTTTTTATTGGGAGTGATATTTGAGTTGGTTCTTTCTTTCTCTCTCTTTTATTTTTTTACGGGGTGAGCGCGGGAGAGCTTTTGGTTGGTGCCGTGCTACATAAGAAAAGAGTATGGATTGACAAGAGAGTGTGGGGTGAGGCAGCTGAATTTTCACACTTTTCAAAAAATTTTCCCCCAGAATTTCCATCAATCCATCCGCCTGTTCAGTAATTCGTTATTTTTGTTGTTTCTTTTTTTGCTTTTGATGATTTCTGTGTTGTTCAATTCCACTTATCATCCATTTATATATCTTTTTTTCTGTTCTGTTCCATTCCACTTCGTTCTGCACAATTCGACTTAAAGTATCAGTTTATTTGATATTATTTTCGCGTTCCGTTCTGTTCTATACTTTATCTTTTTTTTTTTTATTTCATTCCACCCTACTAATCATAAGGACAGTGTCACATTCCACTTCGTACGCCATTCTAACCCTTATTCGTTTTTATTATTCTGTCCCATTCTAGTGTCTCGTCATTAGTTCTGTTCCATTCTTTCAACTCATTCTTTCACTCTTTTTATTATTTTTGGGTTGCAATTCATTCTTTGTTATTCTTATTTTGTTCCGTTGCACTGTTCTGTTTTATTCAGACCCTTAACTCAAGCCTCCTCTTATCATGTTCCTTTCTAATTTATTCCTCTCCACTCTCGTTTCGTTCCAGTCCACTGTTCCCGGCATCCACAGTTCATTCCACTTCTCAACGGTAGCATTTCCTTTCTGTTCGTTTTTCGTTCATTTCCTTTTCACTCTTACTTTGTTCCACCGCAATTGTTCACTTCGTTGTATCTATTCTGTTCCATCTGTTCCGTCCACAGTCTCCATTTCATCCGTTAACTCGAGCATTCTCCATTAATGTTCGTTTCTCATTCATTTCTTTTCCTTTTTTTTATTTTGTTCCATCCATTTCTTTTTTCACTGTGATGTCTCTATTTCACTGTTCCTGTTTTCTGTTCCTGTTTTCTCTTCGTCGTCCCGTTTTCTGTCCCTCCCATTAGTGCCAATTCACTCTGAGCTTCCTTCCTCTTGTGCTAATAAAGCCAGAAACAAACTGTCTCAAATTGCCTCTCGCTTTACTACTTTTTGCTGCTAACTTCCACACTTTCAGCAGGAGTGCAAAGTCATGGCCATAAGTTACTGTTGAAGTAGTGGTGGTGGTGGTAGTGGTAGTAGTAGTAGTAGTAGTAGAGATAGTGGTGGTGGTGGTGGTGGTGGTAGTAGGTCACTTCTCAACCTTCCCTTTCATGATGCCCTACTTATTTTAATGATCATTTCTTATTCTTTTATCTTTTTCCTTTCTTTTTTTTTCATTTCAAGATGTACTACTTATTTTTATTGTCATTTTTACTATTTTCTTTCTCTTGTTTAATCGATTCTGCCGTCTCTTTTTATTGATTTTTTAAATTTTCGGGTGAATTATATTCGTCTTTCTCTACGTTCGTGTGTGTACGTCAATCTCTCTCTCTCTCTC
>CM035189.1:19622859-19635039 GCA_020233015.1 Callinectes sapidus | reverse complement strand
TCTTCTTCTTCTTCTTCTTCTTCTTCTTCTTCTTCTTCTTCTTCTTCTTCTTCTTCTTCTTCTTCTTCTTCTTCTTCTTCTTCTTCTTTATGAAAGATGGGGAAAGGTGGCAAAGGGCAACATAAAAGAAGAAAAGGCCGACTTTGTTGCCAGTTCCCTTGCAGGTTCGAGAGTGTCAGCCAAAATAAAAGCAAAAATGTCTTGAGACCTCTCTTTTAAATCAATTCAAGTCATAGGTATGGAGTTCCGGAGTTCACCAGAATGATTGCGAGGACTGGTCAACCTTTGCATTAGAGGATTGGACAGAATAGGGGTGGGAGGGAGAACAAAGCCTTGTGCGGCGAGACCGCAAGAACAAGCAGCTCTGCTTGTTCTGTCCAGGTCCTGTACTGGATTTCTAGCATTTCAGGCACCAGTGAATTGCCTTCTTACAAGACAAATATTCAAAAGCATGAAAATGGAAAGTAAAGTCTTTTATTGAAAATAACAGCAGATGCAAATATAAAATTCAATGGAAGTATTCTTTTTAAAAGAACAAGAAATTATTAAGTATTATTTCTTATTCATAAGAATCCATATCTGATAACATATGTACAAGCAATGAGGAAGGCATCCTAGATAAGATGAGATAACATGAATAAGATGAGATAATTCATCTGACTTACGATTTTCAAGGGAGAAACTCGTCTTGGTTAAAGCATAACACTAAACTGATTTCATTTAACATTGGTGGCAACAAAAATAAAAAGATTACAATTAAAAAGTTATTCAAATAAAAAATAAATCAAAATAAAGAATTTACTTAAATCAATTAAACACCGTTTAAGTTTTTATTGGCATATACTTTTTTTCCAATCCTGATAGAAAGGAAGAAAAACGAGATGGAATGAACGGACGAATAAACGAGCGACAGAGGGAAGAATGACAGGAAATGAGGAAGAAAATAATTAGTAAAATATGTAATGATCAATGTTGATATTTATATTATTTCTGTAAATAATTCCTCGTCTCTCTCTCTCTCTCTCTCTCTCTCTCTCTCTCTCTCTCTCTCTCTCTCTCTCTCTCTCTCTCTCTCTCTCTCTCTCTCTCTCTCTCCCCGTCATGTTATATTCACAATTCAATTTTGAGTACGTGGTTTGGTATTTGAATCAGTGTGCGTCAGTATACGTACGTAGTATGTGTTGTGTAAGTGTGCAGTGAGTGTGAGCGTAGGTTCCTATGCGGTAACCTTCAAAGTCACCAGAATCACAGCATAACAGGTTTTCTCGTTCTGTAATTCTTATTCATTCTTTTCTTTTTCCTTGTCCTTTTATTCCTCACTATTACTGTCTTTTAGTAGTTTTTTTGTTGTTTTTGTATTTGTAGTTTATATTTGTAGTAGTTTGCTGTTCACCACCACTGATCAACTAAAACCACTACCACTACCACTAATCCATCTAACCCACCTATTCTGATCCCTGGATGATTGATACACGTGTACATGTATCCCCTTGCTTCCTTCTCTCTCTCTCTCTCTCTCTCTCTCTCTCTCTCTCTCTCTCTCTCTCTCTCTCTCTCTCTCTCTCTCTCTCTCTCTCTCTCTCTCTCTCTCCGTGACACTTCATCGCCCCCTACATCCCTCCCTCCCTCCCTCCCTCCTTCTCACTCTCCCTAGGTATCGAGAAAGACTCTCTCTCTCTCCCTCCGTCTGCCTGATTAAATATTCTATGAAGGAGGGAAGAAGATTAATTTGCTCTTCGCTTTAGTGGTGGTGGTGGTGGTGGTGGTGGTGGTGGTGGTGGTGGTGGTACTGCTGCTTGTGTGGTGGTAGAGGATGGACTCAAAGCAATACAATGGAACACAAAGGAATACAAAGGACATGTCTGTTCTATTCTTTTGGCCGACACACCTCCCATGCATACACAAACCAATTCATACTCTTTTTTTTATTTTATTGTATTTCCTTCGACACCTCCACTACTCTGGCAACACAAAGGGGCCACAAAGGAACACAAAGGAAGGAACGACTAAGAGCACACATGTATAATTACCTTTTTATCCTTACGAGGTTGTTTGGAGCGCAGTATCTACAAGTACTTGATGGATATGAGATAGACAAGCATAGATAGATAGATATTGATTAATATATAGGGAATAGGGAGGAGGAGGAGGAGGAGGAGGAGGAGGAGGAGGAGGAGGAGGAGGAGGAGGAGGAGGAGGAGGAGGAGGAGGAGGAGGAGACAACTTGAAGATTTCTCGATATTCATAGAAAACGAAAAAGGTGTGTGTGTGTGTGTGTGTGTGTGTGTGTGTGTGTGTGTGTGTGTGTGTGTGTGTGTGTGTGTGTGTGTGTGTTAGGTTGAAATTAAAAAAGAAATCCATCAGAAATCACTGACGCACATCCCTTTCACTACCCCCTAGTTAATGGGAACACCCTCGGTTTGTACAGGTGTTTGGCCAGACACTTGCAGCACCTGAGACCCTAATGACACGTCGCGGAGGATAATGAATGATGCCGCCAGCGAGGAAAAGTGAAATGACACACTTTACCTAACGCAGTTTAGTACAGACACAGTAGGCGATTGTAAAGCAGTATGGATGGAGAGGAAAGTGTTGGCGAAACTGTAAGGAAAGTGTTGAGGGTAAAGGTAACAACAAACTACTATTATTGACTACAAAAACAAAGACTAGTAAAAGACAAAAGAGTAATTGTGTGGAGTAAAAGACAAACGAGTAACTGTAAGGAGTAAAAGGAAAAGAAGAAAAAAGAACGAATAAGAATCATAAAACGAGAAAACTTGATTTGCTTCAGCCAGAATCCTATGACTTGTTGAGGTTCATAAGGTGTAACATCGTCCCCAGCCACATCTCATTCCCCTGCACGGTCCACCTGTCCACCAAGGCCACGACCAGCAAGGTAACACATCCACTCTACTTCTATATGTCATCCACCACCAAAACTCGATGCCACCCACCTACCCACCTGCCTGGCCGTCCACCTGCCGCCACCAATCATCGTCTGGCGTGCGGCCGTCACCAGGTGGACCTCTAAGTCGACAAATATCCAATAGAAAAGAGATTAATCATATCAGCAAACTTAACCTCATTGATCCATTTTGCCACTAAGTCCACGTATGAATCATTCTGGTCCATATAATCAATGTTTTTGTTTTGTTTTCACCATAACAGATATCCACGAGACTAGAAGATCGCCACAGTGTTAGGAATATCTGGAAGGGTTTACAGTGCCATAATGTTAACACGTGGCCTGCATAATGGTACAGGTGCACTCGACCCCACTAATTCTCCGGCCCTTAGTGACCTTTCCGCCGTCTGCCTCTCCGCTGCGCCAGGCTCCATTGCAATGGTTCCTCAAATATCCGCCGATCTTGCCCTGAGCGTAAACCTGCGTCAGTAAAGTAACATGAAAGTCTCATCAACTACTCTCTGTCTTATCGCTTCCTAGACTGTACCAAAAAAAAAAAATAAATAAAAAAAACAGTGGGGTAGTGTAAGAACTAAATCGACCAAAGCTTCTCTATTACCAAGACACACCAGCCACATGAGCGTCACCACAACAATGTCTCCAGTCACCACAGTCATCATCACCAGGTGTTGCCTCATCACATGCCTGGGCTACACGCGGTTCTGGGGCACAGTATGTAGGTTACAGTCCATCACGTGCCGAGTGCCCCAGGAGACGAGGACTGGCTGGCCCGCCGTGCTGCCTCGCCCTTCCCTGCCACGCACTGCCACACACCACGGGAGAATGTGCAAACTCTTGAGAATAGGCGCTGTTCTTAATGTTATAATCTCAGTCCCAAGTTAAAATGAAGGAAACACTAATTACTCAATAACCTTATTACTAATACTAACACCAATCACACAGGAATCACACTGGAATGCACTTTATCCTTTAATCATTGTTAGGCAGCTGATTTTCCTATGCATTCCTATGTATAACCCATCCCATGCTCACCCAAGGGAACTGCAGACTTATGACGCCCATCAATGCCAAGATGTTCAGCGTCAGTGTTCAGAAGAGGCTGCCTCAGGGTGACTCTATCAATGCAGCCATCAAATCAGGTCACAGTCTTCACAGAAATTATTCATATTTTGAAAATAATTCATGCTATGCAAGCTGTCTTAGGTGTTGTAATACATAGCAAATAGCATAAACATACATAAAAAAAAGCCTCTAAACTTATTAACAACTGTACTCTGCACTTAATGATTATTACAGCAACGTATCAAAGCTTCACGTATTTCAATTACTTTCCATACGCAGTCTGTCTTAATGATTACAAAGGAGAGAGAACTATAACAAATTTATACCTATTTAGACTGTTTGAATAGACTACTCTGCATTAATTAATTACACTACACTTATATACTAACACCATACTCTCCAAATGTTTCACCCAATGCAAGTTGTCATAGCGATTACAACAGAGAGCAAACAGCGGCAGAACTTCACCGCCGTTTTTGGACTGTTTAAATCACACTGTACTAATTGACGACTACAACTACATTCCTCTCAACCTCACATGCCTCCCGCTCTTTTACTCCTCATGTCCGTCACTGAACCAACATCGGCTCTCACAAAAAGCTCAGAAACGTGCAGTTAAGATCATTCTAGTTCCCCACACAGCACCTACAGGGACGCTCCTCAAACAAAATCCACTCCCTCTCCCCTTGCTGTTTCTTCCCACACCCTCACCCACTCCAACCAGCGAGAAGCGGTATGGCACAAGCACCCTCCCAGTCACACCAGCAGACCCCGGCGGACCAAGCACCACACCATTGATACACGTGCGATTTTAGTCATGCTCTGTTTATAGGCTTCCTGGTGTCTTCAAGTTTTGGCAGCCTTTGTGATATTCAGTAAACAGTGGATTACTTGTGAAGGGACTGCTACTACTACCACTACTGCTGTAATTACTGCTACTACTACTACTACTACTACTACTTCTACTACTACTACTGCTGCTGCTACTGATACTACTACTACTACTACTACTACTACTACTACTACTACTACTACTACTACTACTACGACTACTACTACTACTGTCATTATATTAGTACCGGTGTTAGTAGTAGTAGTAGTAGTAGTAGTAGTAGTAGTAGTAGTAGTAGTAGTAGTAGTAGTAGTACATCATCATCATCATCATCATCATCATCATCATCATCATCTCCATTAACACATCTCCTTGCCTAGCTGCACTCGTGACAAAATTCCTAAACGAAGGCAACGAAAGTTAATACCCATGACAGCTGCGCATGTACGTACACACACACATACACAAACACACACACACACACACACACACACACACACACACACACACACACACACACACAGGGGAGTATCATTACAACAGCGTCACCGTTACATGCACTCCTCAAGCCCTTATGAAACAAGGTAGCTGAGGCGAGAAGAGGGTCTCCACGTACCCCACGACACGCCTACTGTCACAATTTCACCCTCAAGGCAGGAGTGGAATTCAGGAAGCGGAGAAGACAAAAATAAACAACAGATAAAGTAAATAAAGCAGTGGAGAAGCGTCGGTGCATGTTGAGTGTGTTTGCAATGTTGTATTTTGCATTAACGCCTTGGTGAGTGTTAACGATGACAAGCTAAAGGCGGGTGTTCCTCAGAGGCGTGCCAGGGAGCCAGCCTTACGTGCAGGCCAGAGGAGCATCCAAGCTTCAGCGAAGTGCCAAAGACCGCAACGTACTGCCAGCGTGCCATCCATAGTAACTGGGCCTAATGACCGTAACGCAGGGCAACAGTAGGATGGTGAAGACAACAACACTATCAAAGCTGCAACGCCGTGGTAAGCAGGGACAAGTAAACTGCTGTGCCACATATCCACACTGCCGCTTTGCCACGTATTCACGCTGTCAGACTGCCACACAACATATCCACACTGCCGTTCTGCCACACCACATATCCACACTCCCACACCACATATTTACACTGTCACACTGCCACACACCACATATATCACACTGTCATACTGCTACACCACATATCCACACTCCTACACCACATATTCACACTGTCACACTGCCACACACTACATATCCACACTGCCACACACCACATATCTACACTGTCATACTGCCACACCACATATCCACACTGCCATACACCACATATCCACGCTGCCACACACCACATCCACGTATTACAGCCTTGCCACCACAGAGTCTTATATCGCACAGGCATGGTCACATTATCATACAACAAGAGTGTTATATGTAACATCATGCCCAAACACACCCACACAGCACATCATGCCCTTATGTATGCCACACAATCCAGCACGGCGACAGTGGCACCATTACAATGCCATAGACTACAATGCATAAAAAAATGTAAAAAAAACACATCAATTGCACAGTGTCACATACCACAGAAGAATACCACAAAGAACTGTATAATGTCACACACGAAAGCAAATAATACTGTCACATGGCATAACATGAAAACACTGTGCTACATGTCAAAAAATAAGTAAATGAAAGCAATAATAAAAAAAACAAAGCAGCACAGATATTAATTACACTGCCACACACCATAAAAGCATCACACACCGCACGCCACACACAACACAACGCCACACACACACACACACAAAACACCATAACACACCGCACACCACACACACCACCACACACCATAACACACCGCCACACACACCACACCACCACACACCATAACACAGCCCCACACACCATAACACACCGCCACACACCACCACACAGTAGCAAACCCTTTAACACCGCACCGCACGTCACAAAAGACCGTCTGGACCACAATAAAAAGTTTGTCTGGCAAGGTTCCGCTTCTAATTGAAATCCTCCTAATTTATCCTCTTCCTTATCTTTCTCTTTCTTTCCTCTATTGCTCACATTCCTCCTCGTCAAGGGAGCAGTGAGTGCCAATGTTGTTCTTCCTGCACACGCAACTCCTATCTTCGTTTCCTTTCCGACTATAACTTTGAAAATCATCTCACCATTTCATTCCTTTCACCTTTAATACCGGCCACTTCTCTCATTCACGTCCTTTACAGACTCTCTCTCTCTCTCTCTCTCTCTCTCTCTCTCTCTCTCTCTCTCTCTCTCTCTCTCTCTCTCTCTCTCTCTCTCTCTCTCTCTCTCTCTCTCTCAACACACAAAAGGTATAGAGAGAGAGAGAGCGAGACTGCATATGGAAGGTAAATAGATAGATAGATAAATAGATAAATAGATAGATAGATAGGAAAGTAAATAAATAGAGAAATAGATAGATAGATAGATAGAGAAATAGATAGATAGATAGATAGATAAATAGATAAATAGATAGATAGAACTGAAATAACATGAAAAATAAGGAAAAATAGAGAAAAAACACGAAAAAAAAGAAAAAAAAAGCAGAGAGAGAGAGAGAGAGAGAGAGAATTTGCCAGCACCACCACCATGCATAACTCAGCAGATCCCCACGTTAAACCTGATCTAAACAAGAGAAGGGAGATTTGGTGAAAAGATCAAGTGATTACATAGGATTCCAACGCCGTGTCGATGAAAACTATAAGGAAATGAATGCCGTGTTACAAAAAGAGAGGGAAACGAAACAGAAGGGAATATCAAGAATGGGATTTTTGTGGGATTTAATACAATGACTATGGAAGTAATAAGGATTGGATTGTCTTTGAAGTAGGAGAGGAGGAAACTAGGTGGAGGATAAAGAGAAGAGGAAAGTATAGGGTGTTTAATGGCATTGTGGGGAAATTCTAAGTGTTTTTAATGTTGTGTGTGTAAAAAAAAAGAATAAAAAACAAAATAAGGAAAAAAACTTAATAAATGAATGATTGGAAATAATAGGAAAGACTGAAGTTAAGTAGTTATCATATACAAAGCAATATAGACAACCCAAAAACACAATAAACGAAATAAAAACAAACAAATAAATGCACAAAACAAAAAATTAAGACAATAAATGAAATAAAACCGATAAATAAAAAGTATAAGTAACAAGACCCCAACAAAGTATAAACGAAATAATACAACCAAACACCGCAAATGACCCAAAGACAATAAGTATAGACGACGCAATCATCATCAGACCCAATAAAAGATTCAGAAACGATATAAAAAAAGGGAATTAAAAGGTTGAAGGGGATCGAATGCTTTAAATGGCGAAGTTTGTTGGTATTGGATGCGAAGGAAAGGGGATCTGAACCTCTTCTTCCTCCTTACCTCTCTTGTTGCGCCATTACAATAAGGTTAAGTAAATGCGATTCGATTCCTTTAAAACAAGAAGTCCATCCCTCCTAATAGAATTAACGCTATAATTACATTTTTTTCGTCTCTCTCCCTCTCTCTCTTTAATTCATTTTCTGATTTCTCTCTCTCTCTCTCTCTCTCTCTCTCTCTCTCTCTCTCTCTCTCTCTCTCTCTCTCTCTCTCTCTCTCTCTCTCTCTCTCTCTCTCTCTCTCTCTCTCTGGCCAGAACAACCCAGTAATTACCTAAGGTTCTTATTTAGTCGTGACTCGCCAGAATCCCTTCCTTCCCTCCGTTCTACCCATACCTCTCACACCTCCAGCCTCACCATTCTCTCTATCTCTCACCTCCTTACCCTCACTTTCACTCCCACACACCTTCCCCTTGGCTCCTATCTCACCTCTTTACTCACACAAATATCTCTTACTTCCCCTCTTAGCCTCTATCTCTCACTCCTTTACCCTCACAATTGCCTCTCACTTTTCCCTCTAAACGTCTTACCCCTGTACCTCTATACCTTTAACCTTTTTTCTTCTCTACCTGCTTCTTCTTAGTCCTTTGTCCTAATTCTGTCTTCATTTCTTTGCTTGTTTAAAACTCCTTTGCTATTCATACAGTTCTCTCTTTTCTAGTTTCTTCATATTTTTTTTTCCTTTTTACTTTAATATCTTCTCTATCTGTGATCTCTTACTCATCCCCATTTTATCTACGCTTTTCCTTACTTCTTACTTCTTTACTACCCGAAGTGTTTCTTCTATCCTCCTCAATCTTTTCTTTTCATTCTTACTTTTCCTTCTTTATTATTCATCCAGTCGTTATCCCTTTACTTACTTATCACAACTCTTCCTTCATTTTTCCATATTCGGTTTTCTAATCATCTTCATTCTTTCATCTATCCTTAACATTCCTTACTTCCTCTTTTCTGCAATTCATTAGTTATATTTATCTATTTATCACAATTCTACCTTTAACTTTTCCATATTCCGTTTTCTAATAATTTCTAAACTTCCATCTATCTATCCTTAACATTCCTCCTCTCTTCCTCTCCCTACTTGCTGCTTCTGTCTCCCTTTTTCCCTGCCATTTTCTAGTTATCTACCACGATTCTACCTTCAACTCTTCCATATTCCGTTTTCTAACCATTTCTAAACTTCCATATATCTATCCTTAACATTCCTCCTCTCTTCCTTTCTCTCTCCTTCCTGCCTCTGCCCTCCTTTTTTCCTGCCATTTTCGAGTTATTCACCACGATTCTACCTTCAACTCTTCCATATTCCGTTTTGTAACCATTTCTAAACTTCCATATATCTATCCTTAACATTCCTCCTCTCTTCCTTTCTCTCTCCTTCCTGCCTCTGCCCTCCTTTTTTCCTGCCATTTTCGAGTTATTCACCACGATTCTACCTTCAACTCTTCCATATTCCGTTTTGTAATCATTTCTAAACTTCCATCTATCTATCCTTAACATTCCTCCTCTCTTCCTCTCTCTCTCTCTCCTTCCTGCCTCTGCCCTCTTTCTCCCGCCACGTTCCACCCCGCGCCTCTCTCTCCCTGCCGCTCTCAAACAGACCGTCGCTTGTCCTGAGAGGGTCGTCCCAGCCAGGTATACAGTGGACGACTCACGTTGGGCCCACTGAGGGAGGCGACACAGGCTCTCCTTATTGGTGGCGGCGGGGGTGGTGGTTGTCATGGCGACGGTGGAGTGGTGGTGGTGGTAGTAGCTTGCGTGATTGCGTAGGAGAGTAACGGAGTGAGTTGAGTGTGTGTGTGTGTGTGTGTGTGTGTGTGTGTGTGTGTGTGTGCGGCGCGGTAGATGTTGGCATAACCACCTCCTCTAAACCACAACTTCTTCCACCACCACCACCACCACCACCACCACCACCATCTTCCTCCTCTTCCTCCTTCATTTCTTCTACTCCCCTCCCTTCCCCTCTCTTCCATCCCCTTGCCTTCCTCTCCCTCTCCCTCTCCTTCCCCCCATCCCCCATCTCCCGTCCCCCGTCTCTCTCTCTCTCTCTCACCGCCATCACCAGCATCCCCAAGAGTTGCATTATAGCACTTTCATCGTGATGCCAAACGATACTATTACGCTGTGTATATTTCCGTGCCTCCTGCCAGCCATCTTCCAAAACACCCCCCCCCCCTGCCCCCCCCTCCCTCAACACTCCGCCCCAATCCCTCACTGCTCTGCCCCAGCCCCGCCACCCACACCTGCCTTGAATGACTAATGAGCCCCCCTATAGACGCACCTCTTCTACTGCTGCTACAACTGCTGTTCCTGCTCCTACTGCTGCTGCTGCTGCTGCTGCTGCTGCTGCTATTACCGGTGCTGTTACCGATGTTGTTGCTGATGGACGTAGTGAAGGAAAAGGGTACCAATAGCATCAACAACAATATCTACTACTACTACTACTACTACTACTACTACTACTACTACTACTACTACTACTACTACTACTACTACTACTACTACTATTGATGCTGCTGCTTCTTCAACCGTCATCACCACCACTGCTACTGCTATTGTGCCACAAATAAGGCTACAATCACAACTACCTTTATAACAAGAAGTACCAGTAACAGCAACAACATCAGCACAATACATTAAGGTGAAGGGAAAATAAAACGGGAAGATATTGGAGATGGGGATAGGAGGAAGAGGAGGTTGTGATGGAGGAGGAGGAGGAGGAGGAAGAGGAGAATGCAAGCCACACCAGGCAGCTGGGTGTGATTAGCAGGAGCGGGATAAGAGTGATGCTGGGTGGCTGGCCCCCCGCTGAGCCTGTTCCTGTGTCTCTGTGCACTCCCCTCATTACCTCCCCTTCACCGCTACACCGCTACACCGCTACACACACACAGCAAGCAGTGGGCCTCGCCGCGCCTCGCACCTCACCCCGAGCCGCCATGAACGTGCAAAGGTGGTCGCGTCAGGAGGGAAGGGGAAGGGAGAACCGGAGTGGGTTATGGGGCGTCATGCTGCCCGCCCTTCCCTGCCGCCTCCCACCCACCCCCCTACCGGCCTTTCCTCTTCCACCCTGCCCTGCCTGCCACTACTGTTACTCTTGTTGTTGTTAGTGCTGTTGCTGCTGCTCCTGCTGCTGCTGCCTCCCTCCCTCCCTGAGCCGGTTATTTTTAGGCCGTAGCCCCCGTCACCAGTGCCACCACCTCCACCACCGCCGCCACTGCTGCTGCCGCCGCCGCCGCAGCCGCCGCCACTACCGTCATTACCTCAAATATCTCCGTCATTTCCTGTCTGTTCTCAAGCAGCTGAGTCTCCTCTGCTGCGTGGTGCTGCGCCCCGCCTGGCCCTGGAGCCTGTCCAGGGAGTGCCGGGACGCCTCCACCAGGAGAATTAAATGGCATGAGGACTATGGGGCGGCAGACGTGTTGCAACTCCCCGCGGGGCTCCGTCGCCTCGCTTCCGTCCCGGGCTGGAAGACTCGCCTCATTCAGGGTAAGAGGGACACATGCGCCGCTACCATAGGTGTCGTGGACGCTCCCTAACCCGTCTCTACCTTCCCCCCTTCCCCTCCCGTATATGGTCCCTCCCTCCCTCCCTCCCTCCCTCCCTGCCGTACTAGGTCCCTCTCCTGCCCACCCATACGAGGTCCCTCTTCCCCTCCAATCACACCAGGTCCCTCCCATCAATCCCCTACAGTCCCCTCCCCTCCCGTGCGTTCTTGGTCCCTCTCCCCCCAGCACTCCCCCCCTCCTCCTGCTCCCTCTACTCCACCCAGCTTGCCTCCCTCGCGCCTTACACCCGGCCTACTGCTGCCTGCTCTCCCATCCCCCTCTCTATTCCGCTCTCCCTCCTGCCTCCTCTCTCCGCCTCTCCTCCCTCTCCCAGCAGCCAGGCGCCGTGCACTGACTTCAAACTCGCTGCCTCGGACAGAATATGTTGAAGTGGTAGCTGCGGTCTCCTTCTCCTG
>CM035189.1:19558753-19574596 GCA_020233015.1 Callinectes sapidus | reverse complement strand
TGGTGGTGGTGGTGGTGGTGGTGGTGGTGGTGGTGATGGGCCGACCTCCATTTTTGTAATAGTCCCTCATTTTCTTTGCCACTCTCCCCCTCTCCGTTTTCTACCACCTTGGCTGTAGAGCGTACCTGCGCCACTTTAACCTGCAGGGGAGACACGTGTAAACTGAAGAGGAGGTACTTGAATGGGTGATTAATATTGCTTCTAGTCACTGCAATCTTAACTGGCCCTTTTTGTGTGACCTTGAGCTTGCTAAGGGTTCGTCTGTTATTGTTATGTCTGTTATCGTCTGCTGCTGCTTGGCTTTCCTTTGTATTCCTTTGTATATCACTGGTTTTTTTTTTCTCTTTTTTTCACTCCTGTTCCACTTTGTTAGATTTAGGGAGAGAGAGAGAGAGAGAGAGAGAGAGAGAGAGAGAGAGAGAGAGAGAGAGAGTAGTGTGGCCATGGTGGAGTCCCCGGCTAGCTCAAGGTCATACAAAAGTCACTTAAGATTGCAGGGATTATAGTATTATCTCGTGGATTGTTCGTGATATGGGTGAAGGGAGGCACTCTCAATAGTTCCTGTCTCTCAGTCTAGTACAAGATCGAGAGAAGGATGATTAGTGTGCAAGATACTGCTTCTTTTTTCTGCTTGCGTTTTATTTATTTATTTATTTATTTATTTATTTCTATTTTTTCTTTTTTCTTTTTTCTTTATTTTTCTTTATTTATTTCTATTTTTTCTTTTTTTCTTTTTTATCTATTTATTTTTATTTATTTATTTATTTATTTTTGTCTTTTCCAGGAGTTGGCGATCTAAAAGCCTGGCCCTGGAGCGATCCCAAGCTACCTGCACCACCAAGATCAAGATTAAGCTCATTCTTTATCTAAACACACGACCAACAGATTCTCAGCACGAACTTTGGGAAATAGAGAAGTTTACATAGCTTATATTACAATGTGGGATAGTTAAACCTCAAGAAAGATGATAAAAAGGTACGTTGTGATACTGTATTCCTTGAGATAGTACATTTACATAGTTTATATTACAATGTGGAATACTCAAACCTCAAGTAGGAGGATAAAAAAGTGTCTGTTGTGATACTGAATTACTTGAGATAGTACATTTAGTTGACAATTGTGCTGTGATATAGAAGTCTACGGGAATAAAATGAACTATCTGATCAGTAATACCGGAATGATATGCTTGTCTTGTTTGTCTTCAGTCTTCTTCACTATTTCTATTTCCCTGAGTACTAACCTTACTTCACCATCACCACCATGCAGCGACAGGTGACCCAAACACACCTGCCTCACCAAGCACAGGTACTCACCACAGGGCTACGCTACCTGATGTCCCCTCCATTCCTTAACATCCATACTTTCACCCCCATTCTGCTGTCAAGACGTTTTTTCCAGAGTAGCATTCATCACAACCCACAATCTCTCACGCCTGACATCTCATACCTCACACCTCACGCCTCATGTCTCACGCCTCACCTTACCTGTCATCAGCGCTCCAAGTGTTGTTTTGTCCAGCCATCCATTCATCAAGGGAAACTTTTCACTCTCTCCATGCAGTTCAAGTTGATGCGGTAAATATATATGTGTCAAGGCAACAGTGGTGGCTTTACTCAGTCTTTCTTGATGTTTCTGTTGAGTGTTACTTTCTCTCTCTCTCTCTCTCTCTCTCTCTCTCTCTCTCTCTCTCTCTCTCTCTCTCTCTCTCTCTCTCTCTCTCTCTCTCTCTCTCTCTCTATCTGACATAATGTAACAGGAAAATACGATGCATTGTGGGCGAGGGATATTTATACAAAAATAAAATAAATAAATACATAAAATAGATAAATAAATAAATGGAAAATAAGAATAAAATAAATAGACGGCCATTATCACCAAAGTCCGTGTATCATGCGGTACGCCGGGGCAGGAAGTGGTGGTGGTGGTGGTGGTGGTGGTGGTGGTGGTGGTGGTGGTGGTGGTGGTGGTGGTGGTGGTGGTGGTGGTAGTGGTGGTGGTGGTGGTGGTAGGATTCGCCAGTATGTGGAATATGAAAATGTACAAAAAAACCGGTCCTCCATTTACATTCTCTCTCTCTCTCTCTCTCTCTCTCTCTCTCTCTCTCTCTCTCTCTCTCTCTCTCTCTCTCTCTCTCTCTCTCTCTCTCTCTCTCGTTATCATCAATATTTCACCTCCTACATCTTTCCTCTTTCTCTTCCCCTCTCTCCACCTCACCTCCTTCCCCATCCAATGCACACAGTCACACACTCCCAGACACCTCTCCCTCTACAGCTCCTCCCTCTCCCAACCCCTCCAGCTCTTTCCTCTCCCTCCTCCCAACCCCCATCAATGCACGCACACTCCCAAACACCTCCCTCCCTTCCCTTTCCTCTTTGTCTCCCTCCCTCTACAGCTCTTCCTCTTCTCCCCCCCTCACCACCGTTCTCCCCCCTCTGTCCTGGCTACAATGCATCCCAGACACCCCACCGCCGCGCCCCTTCTCATCCTCTCTCTCACCTGACGCCCCGCCCAGTGAGGGAGAGTGCGCCCCTCCGCTCCCCACTCCCGGTTAGTATGGCGTCCGTCTTGTACAATACTTAATGTCCGTGTTCTTAGATACTTTGGTAACTCATAATGGGAGATTTGCAAAGGTTATCATCTTGAATGTTTTATTTATTTATTTATTTATTTTTATGTATTTGTGTATCTTTTTTTTTCTACTTTTTAATTCTGCTACTGACGATGAGGCGTCCTTGTTGATCTATCTATGGAGTCGTGATAATATCCTCGAAATTCTTTGTATTTTTTTTTTCTTTCTGGATGCGGTTGTAATTTGCCAAACTATCACAACATTCACGAAAACCCTCTTGAAATCATCCTAAAACGTTCACTAGAGGCTCGAAATAAGACGCAGCAACCTTTAAGAATACATAGTAGATGATAAGCAGCAAGATGTCACCAAGTTAATCTGTCACTCCCACGTATGAGCGACGCTGAGCAGCAACTTCACTTAACAATCCCGACGAATATCTCTGAAGTTTTTAAAGAAGACTGAACAAGTTAATGGATGAGGATGATAAATGGAAATAGGCAGAGGTTAACACACACGGACTGCCACGAATAGGTCTAATTGCCTCTTGCAGCTTCCTTCAATTTCTTATGTTCCTAAGTTATCTCTTTTTCCCCTCCCACACAATCCTAACTTCGCGGGGCCGAAGAGGGGGGTTAGGGGGAGGCCGGGGTCTACTCCAGTAGGGGGCCAGGGGAGTACTTCAGTGGTGGCAGGGAAATACACTAGAGATGGCAGAGGCGAGGCAAAAGTGGGGGAAAGAAAAATGGCCGCATCCAGACATCCTCACACAGAATAATGACAAGCAAGATAACATCTTTTATAACGGCATCATGGCGCGACCCCGTGGTGGACAGCGCTAGGGAGAGTGTAACCAGGCGGCGGGGAGTGTAGCAGGAGCCTGGTGGGGAAGAGGGAAGGAGGGGCGGGAAGGGTGAGGAAAGGATGATACGTCGTTTGTAGTAACATAGGAACATCGCCCGCCACGTGGCCAAGCTTGCAACAAAGGTGACGCGGTGACTCGGTGCTCTGAAGGACGTGGCCACCAGAGGAACAGGTGTTGATGGGGAAGGAAGGAGGCACGCAAGCACGTGAAGGTCGAGCATGTGTGTTCCGGTGGTGGCGAGGTGTGTCTGGTGAGCGGGGGAGGCATTGTGTTGTGGAGGAAACGCCACTGGCTACAGGAGTGGTTCAGAAGGGAGTGGGTGGCGAGGGTAGATGATGGGGAGAGAGAGATGATGGGGTATGTGAGAGGGAAGACGAGAGGGGAAAAGAGCTTGCTGAGGGTAAATGATAGGGGATGGAAATGAATCAAGAGTAGGTGATGGCGAGAGAAAAGATGATAAGGTAGAGAGGTGTTGACGGAGGAAATATGATGAGGGTTGGGAGATGATGTGAGAGAAGAGATAACAGAAGAAAAGAGCGATGAGGAGGGAGGGAGAGGAGGAAGATGATGGGACCCGAAAAAGAGAGAGGAGGACTAGAAGCAACAGCGGGAGAAAGTGATTGAAGAGAAGAGATGATGAGTGACGAATGGTGATGAAGGAAGGACGAGCAATAGATAATGAGGAAGACAGAAGAGAAGTAAGAGAGGTGGACGATGGAGGACGGTGGGAGGGAGTGACGAAGTGGAGAGAGGTTATGGGGGACGAGAGTTAAAGGAGAGTGGAGAGGAAGGGGATGGAGGTACGAGAGGAGGTGATGGGAGGTGGAATAATGAGAAGAATAAAAAGATGAGAGAAGAAAATGCCGGTTACTTACTCACTGGGTGTTTGTTTGTTACTAAGAGAGGGGTCAGTCTTGCCTTGTCATGGCGGAGAGTGTGTGGATGTGTGGAGGCGTGTGGCAGGGGGCATTGAGTGGCAGTTGTGTGGATGGCATGGAGATTGGGTGGATATGGAGCGTGTGGAACGTGATATTTGAGGATACTATGGAGAAAGTATGAATAACAAAGCATGCGGGTGGAATGAGAGGATATTAAGTGGATGATGTAAAGATTATGTAGTGTGTGTAAGTGTGAAGGAAATGGATGTTTGGATAACGTGTAGAGTATTAGGCTCGTATTCTGAATATCGATGTTCTCTCATCACGATAATTTTTCAAAAGCCACAGGATCAATCAACCAGGTTCTCATGAGTGTTTCACCTATTAGTAATGCAGAAACCGTGTTTATCTCTCACTAGAACAGTATAAACATCAAAAACTCCATACAACTGATCACTCTAAGACATTTTTACTTGTTCCATAGTTATTTAAAATCTTTAAACTGAGTAGAAATTGCAAAAGATATATTTCTATACCTTCTTTTTTTCTCGCAGGTGCTAATAAAGATCTCATGCATTGCCACTGATGTTGTTAATTGTCTCGTATTGCAGTGGAAGAGTTAAGAATGTAGCCTTTAGCCTTGTGTGTGATGGAGGTGGTGGGGAGGACGCAGCGAGTGGCAGCAGGTAAAACAACTCCCTCGGGCGCCACTCAGCATTACGACGCAGGTTCAGGCTTTACACGGCGCCCTCCGCAGCACGCACATCCGGGACGCCGCCACGAGGGACACGAGGAGAACAAGGCCACACCTGAATGCATGCGACGCTCACGTATACTTATTACAAATTTACGACCTGCGCTTGTTAAACTTTCCCATAAATCGTTCCCTTCTCTGGCCGGCTTGTTAGGTGTCCTTCCCTCCCCCCCCCCCCCCTCTCACAATCCGTCCCACCCCCTCTCAACATATTACATCCGGACCCAATGGGAATTCAGTTATTCTTTTGTTTTTCGGGTATCGATTCGTGGATTGAAAGGCTGAGTAAGTTCAAGAGTCCAAGATCATGGGTAAAGAATGAACGTGAACTGCAAGAAGTGATTTGTAATGGTAATTGTTGGTGTTACGGATTAAATCAAAGAAACTTATAGTATTGAAATAAAATATATGCACAACCATTTTCATCCGAGGCCTAGGATAAGTCTTGTTAGCTTTAGATTCATTCAGTTCAATGATTTAATTTCTAGTTACTTCAAGGTGGAGATTGTGATAAAAAAAATAGTATCATATTGAAAGCCAAAAATAAGAACTGTCACAAAATTAGCAGGTTTGAGTTATTTCCATAAACAACCCCAAGCAAAAATGATAACAAAAAGTCCACTCTTGATCTCATTGCCACAGCGTTAACGGTCTTCAGGAAATGTCACCCTCACCGGGAAGGGCAAACAGAGCGTCAATGCCACACGGAACACAAGTTAAGGTAAGCCTTCATATATTAATTCCAAGCCACACACGCGTGATTTGTCATCGTGTCTGGCATGTTTGTGGCGGTGGTGGGGCAAGAATGGAGGCGTGAGGATGCAACAAACACATATTGATAACGCTCTGCTCCCTCGACATTCACCGACTTCTTGAAATTGTAATGCAAAAGTCACCTGGGTTTGGAACGGTGTAAAATTAACATGCGGTTCCTTTATAATGGTGAAACATTATCTTAAATCTGGAAATAAAGACAGCATAATAAGGTTCAAAATGTGACGGTACATTGATAAAAAAAAAAATCCTTAATCCTTAGCAAATTACTTTTGTCTTTTACTATTTCAGAAAAAATCTATTTGAAGTTACTGATCAAATCTTAAACGTGATATATAAACGTGACACGATTGAAAAGATCCCTGATGTTACCGTGTTAAGTAATACTATTCTCTTATATCTAGTGCAGACTGCTGTTTGTTGAACAGTACAGTGCCATCCTGTAAAGGTTGCCAGACTCACCGCTCGTGGAGTGCCTTTAAACAATATAATACGCTCAGCGTTGGACAGAATGACCGAAAGTTCTTCACTCAACTCTGGAACAGCTTTTTTTACAAACATAATTCGTTGTTTTTTTACTGCATTGCTTACAAAAATTCATTACTTCCTTGAATAATTCAAACATTACATTTGAATATTCAATCAAATCAATGTTCTTACATGTACTGTACAACACAGTATTTTGGCTGTTGGTGTAAAGAGGCAAAATTCAAAACTAGTCATCCTTACATGACATAATTTGCTGAACAGCAATAAAAAAAGTACATTAAAAGCCACTGAACCATTCTTCTATATGCAGCATGCTGGGAACAAGATATAGAGGCTTGCAAAGACCATGTAATCACAAAGCAACAGATGTGCCCAGAGAGCCTGTACACGGACCATCAGAGATGGCGGGCGTGTTTCCCATCAGAGCCAGGTGCTGCACGTGTGGCGTTAATGAGAGCCTCGGGATGAATAGCGCTCTAAATGAGGAAATCCAGGAACATGTTTACGAGTAAACGACAACGTTCATGATTTGGTGTAAATCACACGTGAAAATATTTATGTTTTGGTGTGCAAAAGACTTTTGAATGAAATTCGGATTATCTTTCCTTACATTCAATAGGACCGTAATACACACTACTACCCTAAGAATACCTTAGATAATGATCTCTTGGCACAAAAGGCGTTTTGAGTCTGCCAAGCGACCTGACAAATTCCGTAGAACTGCATGAAACCCCGACAAGGAAGTGCACGCAGAGGTGGCTCGTTATCCTCTTGTACAATAATATCATTTTCTTCATCTTGCATTATGCTTGACAGAAATATAAAGTTACTTATCATTACTGTACTTGTACAGACACATGACCATCAGCTACCCGTCACTACTGGATTGGGTGAGAAAAGGCAACCTGACATGACCCTTAGTAGTGTTGTTGATCAGGGGAGTGAACTGCATGACATCATACGTTTTAATCACACAGACCATTTATATGTATGTGGGTGCGTGTGTGTGTGTGTGTGTGTGTGAGAGAGAGAGAGAGAGAGAGAGAGAGAGAGAGAGAGAGAGAGAGAGAGAGAGAGAGAGAGAGAGAGAGAGAGAGAGAGAGAGAGGAGAAGAGAGAGAGGGAGGGAAGGAGAGAGAGAGAGAGAGAGAGAGAGAGAGAGAGAGAGAGAGAGAGAGAGAGAGAGAGAGAGAGAGAGAGAGAGAGCGCGCACATAGTCCATTTTTTATTTATGACTTTCCCTGCCAGGAGACAAGTATTGGCCACCACCGCACAGTGAAGGTATATGCAGCACCACGACCTGTATTATATTATGAGGGAAGGAAACGCAAGTGTGATAAAATATTTTAATAATATCAGATTGTGACAACACCGTGGTGGCGCCAGTCAGCTAAGGGCAGCCACCACGGGGCCGGTGAATAATGTTAATGTTATGATACAATTGTTCTTAATTGCTCATGAGGGTGTCATAATATATTTCACAGGTTTCTTTGTATATACTACGGGGGTTGCTTACATGCCACCGTGGGGCGAGGGGCCACGCCCCCCTGGTGCCACCCCACCCCGAGGTTTTTATTAACGCTGTCTTTATCACGTCCCCAGCGCCAGAGTGGCTGACGCACCAGTCAGGTCAGCGGGACCAGTCAGCCGCAAGGTGGCAAGGGAAGGAGGCAACACTAAGGGTTCCGATGCATACGTACATTGGGAGCCTCAGCAATAAGCACTACACGTGTTTACATTGGGAGGTTCACTGTTATGGCTAGCCTACACCACCACCATCACCACCACCACCATCACCACCACACCATGTTTGTGTCTGCCACTCCCTCAACACTTACCATTCACGCTGTGCGCTGTACTCTCCTGGTCAGGCTTAGAAAAATAAACAAATAAATAAATGCCACACACACGCCACACCACAATGTAAACACTGCCGCGGACTGTCCTGCACCGGGGAGGTTCGCACTTTCGCATTCATTTCAGAACTGTCACATTTATTTTATGAAAATCAATTACTTATTTTTGTTAACGTGGAAACCATATATTCTTTTTTTCAAAGCAATAAGAGTTAACAACAAGAACCAACATTAGTTACCATAAATGCTGTACACATTATAAGTTTGCCTATGAGCCTTTCCCCTTTTCCTTAACTTCCTTAACTATTACACATTGTATCCTGGTTATACATTACACATTTTAAGATTAAAGACTGTTTTTCCTATGGCATCTCTTCAAACAGAGAGGTTATCGAAGCGATTTTCCCTGGGTATTTGGTGCATGTTGCTATAATGTAACACAAAAAGATAATAAAATAAGAAGAGTATCAGAAATCTCCTTCGGTTATCTATCCTACGCCTTCGGCCAAGAGACTGAATATGGTGGTATTTGTATTCACCTTGTGTGACTGACGTGATCCATGTTAATCGCACGTCATTCTCTAAAGTGAAAGGCTTCTAGTGTGTGAATAAGTATGCTCTGGTTTGTTAGCCTGAGCATGGTGAGTAGTCTCCTTAATTAAGATGTCGACAGTAGGGATGGGATGCACGGTGCGTCAGAGTGAGGGACAGTACTGTTGGGGTTTGAGTTAAGATGTCAAGATTATTTTGTGATACGATAACACATTAGTGGCAGGAAAGTGAACTGTGAACTGCGACTGCCTATGCGTGAATTGTGAACGTTACATTTTGTCACATGGTGACGGTGAGGCTGCTGCACGTAACTTGCCTAGGGAAATGTTGAGCTTGGTGGAGTCTATAAATATTTCTCCCAATCTCCCTTTTAAAGTCCCTAACATTACGAAGCAAAATATTATAGTTGTTTTTACCTTGTATAATATTATATTGTTATTCCCTTTACCCCTTCGGCGTTGTGGATTAGAAGTCTGTTATAACAGTTTACTTATGTATCAGAGATCTGTAGGTACTATCGTATATCCCTAACTGACTCGTTAGACGTCTATTCGCGCTGTTGGCTGAACAGGTGTGAACGATTATGTTACTGACACATGTGTTAGTTCAGCACACAGTTATGTTCTCTGGTTCACATTATCAGCGGGGTAACAAGATAGGCAGGCTAGTGGCTGTTTGGAGTCTTGCTAAGGTGAACCAACGCTAGTTAGTGTGGTTAAAGGGTCGTATTTGGACTCCAGCTGTGTTGATATTTTTGCTGAAGAAAACAACAGTGTTGATCTCCATCGTGGTGTGAGATGACCACACATGGTGTCAGTGAGTAACAATGAAGAGAATGCAGTGCCAATGCTACATGTGTTGTTTGTGCCAGTGTTTTGTACCGACTTGTTTGCTGATAAGTGACTGATCAAGGAGGCGGTAGGTGAGGTGAGTGGAAATGCTGCTCAGTGTCACGTTCAGGAAGAAAGTGTTGTTTGACTGTTAGAGGAAGCTCCACGATATCATGGTTAGTTCTCAATCCATATGTATACATATCTTACACACACACACACACACACACACACACACACACACACACACACACACACACACACACACACTGGTGGGTACTGCTTTGTGTGGGGTGTTTCCTGTTGAGCGTGAACTATGTTACATTGACATGAAACTGTCTCCCTGAAGGCGCAGGCGCCTTGCCGCAGCCTGGCAGGCACCTGATAGATGAGGCGCCGGAAGCAGGGCCGAGAGACTGCAGGTGGTCTGGGAAGAGAGACACATTACCACAGCGGGAGGCTGACAACACCATCCTGTCTTCTGGCTATAGGTACGCCATGGAAGCCTCTCACGAGTCCTTGGTGAATTCAAGTGTGTCTGTTAACGATTGTCACTCGTCTTGAGCTAAATGGCGCCAGTCCCAGCCTGCCGTGATTGCTGCAGCGAGGCCAACACCAGCAAGCATGCAAGGGTTGGTAGGACAAAGGTTACAAGCTACAGGCTACAGGCCCTGACGCTTCTCCGCACCAGCTATGGGGTTCTTGTCGTGAAGGCCGAGTCCCAGGTCGTCGAATCCCGGGTCTGTCCAGTTAAAGACCAGCTGGGTATCGTAGTAGCTGTACCAGTACCACAAGTTGAGGAGTCCGTACGACAGTGGAAACATGATGCGGCTGACGGTGTCGATGGTGGACACAGAGTTGACGGATCGCTGCAGGCAGGCCGTCCTTTGCCTCTCCCGCCGGTAGTTCTCATCTCCTGCGGGTGGAATGAAGTCCATCAGTATTGGAGAGTTGTGACCATTGTGAGGCTGTGTGGCAGTAATTACACATGTGACCGTGGCTTTCAATGCAGCTAATTTTCTACAAAGGAAGGAGAAAAACAGTCAAGTGGAATGCCCAGGTGGGACAAGGGAGAGGAATCCAAGAGAGGAGAAGGGAGGGTGAAGGGTAGGAGGGGCCACCACCAGCTCACCGCCACCACTCACCCAGGACACAATGGTAACACTGCGACCAGCACCGCTCCTTCTTCTCCGTCTGCGTCTCCGTGTTCCTGAAGGTAGCCAGGCTGTCCCCGGAGTGGTTCATCACCCCGGAGTCCTGCGGCACACCAGGCATATTGTTAACACGACAGAGAGAGAGAGAGAGAGAGAGAGAGAGAGAGAGAGAGAGAGAGAGAGAGAGAGAGAGAGAGAGAGAGAGAGAGAGAGAGAGAGAGTCACACAAAGCAGGATGAGGCAGTGCTTTTATTGATCAGGGAACCCATTGTACCCCGCATCACCAAGGTCAAAGTGGTGTCGTGGTACAAACATCATCACTCTTGGCTAATGTGTAAAGAGCGAGAGTAATGCTTTAAGGTGTCATCAGCGGCCATTTTTCTCTACAAGGTCAACAAGTATCGCCACTTGATGATAACCGTAATCATAAGGTACTTCCTCTAAAATTACTTTCATATCTCTTGGGGAAAAATACGACATAATTGAGAATTTCATCGACGGACATCTGAATTTATTACCGGTGATTATATTTCGACGTTCCTTCCTCTTGGTAATGTATATGTGATGCGGGTGAAATTGAGCTGCAGTGTAAAGAAAGGCATGATGAAATACCCATCATTACAAGCGTTACTGGAGAGGGATGAGCAAGTAATGAGGAACCTTGGCGTTTTCTTACCCTGCCTTCATCCTGGCGGTGGAAGTGAGCACTATTGTTCGTGGCATATCACACTTCCCTCAGACAAGTAACCACGTCATGATACAAGCTCTTGTTTAATCCGCTATTCCTATATTCCTTCGTACTAACATTCACACATTTATCTTTGTTCATTCCTAGTTAAGTCGCTTTTATTATTGAAAGTGTTACTCCTATATTCCTACGTACTAAAAATTGACTCATTTACCATCAATTCCCTGCTATCGCGTCCACATTGTTAACTTCCTATTCCCATATTCCCACAATTAATACCTTCAGTACTGGAGCGTGTTTTTACCACGAGTTTTGCATATCAAGAAACGGTTTTCTATGGAGGTCAGAAGATTAATGGACAGATTCTGTACTATTTCTATCCCCACATAAGTTTTTTGAAGCTCTATAAAAACATCACATATAAAGCAGAATAGATATTAAAACACGTCGTGGTACTGCAGTGGTTAAAATTCATACATTCATCATCAGTCATTCATTGTTGTCGCGCCTCAATATCAAACCTGCATTCCTATATTTCTACCATTAAAATTCACGCATTCAACCTCATTAATTCCCAGTCACCACGCTTCCATTATTAACTTACTACTTCTATCTCCCTACTAAGTAAATTT
Source organism: Callinectes sapidus (assembly GCA_020233015.1). Lineage (NCBI taxonomy): Eukaryota > Metazoa > Arthropoda > Malacostraca > Decapoda > Portunidae > Callinectes > Callinectes sapidus. The sequence goes on along the minus strand of CM035189.1, from coordinate 19,562,556 downwards.
GACGCATTGATTCTAGTCATCCTTTCTTATCACATTTTTCCTACATTACCACGATTAGAGCTCACACATTCATACTTTATTACTCGTACCTTCCATTGTTAACTATTCCTACTATTCCTATTTTCCTACAAAGTAAATTTGACATATTGATCCTAACTCATCCCTTATCATGCTTTTTCTTACATTACCACCGACTTAAACTCACAAATTCATACTTCATTACTACGCGTTTATTCTTAGTCTTCTATTCTTACACGTACTACTACAATCTGGTTCACTCATTCAATTATCACGTCTCCATTCATCCCTGCAGCGCACACCCCTGGCGGACACCCACTGAGTTAAGCGTGGCGTAGATGATGGCGGCTCCGGGGGGACACGTCTGATGGCTCGAGTTGATGAAGACAATCTCTCTGCGACTCTCCCCTGGGGCTTCGTAAGACTCATCGAAGGGCTGCCCGTGCTCCTGGGAATCCTCCAACTCGCACACCTCGTTCACCTCCTCCACGTCCTCCCACTCGTCCTCGTCCGCCGGGATCTCACCAGAGCCAACCTGTGATGAGGATGCAGTGTACAGTACATCATGCATTTCAGACCTTCGTGGAGGCAGATTCTTCCTCCCAAATTTCCTTCTTTAATTCATTTGGAACACGACGTAAAGTAATGTCTGTTTCTTCATTATTTTCTACTGTTACATTTCTGTTTACATTTGCTGGACTTGTGAGCTTAGTGGAGTCTGAATATTTCTCCCAATCTCCATTTTAAAAATTCTAACAGTGCGAGGTAAAATGTTGATTATTTTTGTTTTTATTTCGTATTTACTGTTATTGCCGTTTACTGGATATACGAGATTGAACTTGATAAATACATGTGGATCCCATTAGCCCCCTCCTTTCGTGGTCTGGATGCACAAGGCTACTCTTCACCACCTCCACTAACGCCAAAATTAACTGGTACCTTAATTCATCATTTCAGTCGTGCCAGTCAATGATAGAGGAACAGCGCCTCACTTTGCCTTCCCTTTCCAACCACCTGGACTCCTTAAGAGGGCACCATCAGGGCTGCTCGAGGAGTAAAGGACCGTAACGCCCGTCTAGGATTCCACCTCTCACTAAGGACCGGTAATCAGCGGGGGGCTTCTCCTAAATTTTGTTGTGCGGCTCCTGAGTAACATTCTCCTCATGCAAAAAGATAATTGTGGACGCATACATTAGAAGCTCGGGTGGTGAGGTGAGCCGGTGTGCAGGCGTGTGAAGCCATCCAGGTGTGAGCGCGATAATGCACAGGTAATAAGGTGCGGCGCAGAATAGGCTGAAGAGTGAGTAAGCAGGGAGGAATAGACGCTAACTGGTCTGGGAGTAGCAGTGCGGTGGCTGGATGGCTGGCGGCGGTGCAGAGGCTCACACCTGGCCACAACCCTTCCCCTTTCCGCCAGGTAACTCACTTTGGGGATCCAGCCTTCCACGGACACGCGAACTTTCTCACTCACTTACTCTTTCTTCCATGGAGACCAAGGTACTAAAGCATATGAATGGATCGGTAGTGGCGTATTAAAAAAATCTTCTGAAGAAGTGCTCGTTCCCTTTCCAACGGGAGGTCGTGCATTCAGTCTGTCACGGAGGGGACTTGTGCCTCGACGTGAGGGTCCTCCAAGGATCCCTTTGGTGGTTAGACGCCGTGATAACAACAGTGGCAGCGCAGAACCCACACAGGTCCCGGCAACATTAGCATACCGTCAAAGAACCGCCGCTGCCCAGCCTCCAGCTAGCCCGGGCGGTCAGGGGGGATGTGAGTTGAGTGGTAGGGGGAGAGGGGGGCAGCGGGTGACATGATAACGAGATTAGCTCCGCTGCGAATTGAGAGAACAGCAAAACTGGTGAAAGATGAAGGACTGAGGGAGGAGTCGGTTCGAGGGTATAAAGCCAGTGAGTAGATAAGGCAGGAATGAGAGTAACAGTCGTGAACAGAGCGCGGTGAGGCGGAGAGGCGGGGTAAATGGCAGGGGTCAGAGGGAGGGACGGGGAGAGGCCCACACCATGAACCCAAAGTGGATGCAAAGGAGAAAATCTACAGAATCATCTCACTCTCCCAATCTTCCCGCGGTGGATTAGCCATGGCGGGGGAGGGGAGGGGGGATGGGGAGAGTCGAGGAGAGAGAGAGAAAGACAGAGACGAGAGGAGAGGGAGGGACGCGGAATGAAAAAGACGAGGAGGAGGCGGAAACAGGGAGCAAAGGTGGGATGGAGGCCACGTGGAAACGGAAGGAGCAGAATGGACGCTAAAGAGGGAAATTAAAGTGGGTTGTGGGAAAAGGAAAATATACAAATAGGACGAGGCCAAAGGGAGGCTACGGGTTGGTGACTTGCTGGTTTTTGTTTATCACGAGTACTTGGTTCGCTTCTCGTCTTTCACTTCGCAAATTGGAAGGGTGTGTGTGTGTGTGTGTGTGTGTGTGTGTGTGTGTGTGTGTGTGTGTGTGTGTGTGTGTAGGGAGGGTTCGGTTGGGTCAGTAGCATCATACCCACACCAACACCTCAACACCCAGACTCGCTTCTTTCACCGTCACACCGCCTCCTCCTCCTCCTCCTCCTTTCACCGGCGAGAGGCGAGCGAAAGGGAAGGTAATGGTAGTCGTATTGCTCCGGGAATGTCATTTACACTTTGTTTAACCCTTTCATATTTAGATTTTCCGGTATAATGTTCATTACAACTTTAATTGCGGCAGGTTGAATAGGAATAAAAGAGAAGGCTGGAGGCGGGCCGGGTTGTAGATATAAGCAGGTTGAGGTGGAAGGAGATGCCTCCCCTCCCCTCCCCTCACCTCGCCTCGCCTCGCCTCCCCTCAGTCACCTCAAGCACAGTGCATCGCTTCCCGCTTCACGTGCTATGGAGAAACGCCAAGAACTCTTGTGGTACGTTGTTGCTGCTGCTGCTGCTGCTGCTGATGTCATGCTGCTATAACAACAGCAACAACAATAACAAGACCAACAACAACAACAACAACAACAACAACTACTACTACTACTACTACTACTACTACTACTACTACTACTACTACTACTACTACTACTACCACTACTACCACCACCACTACTACTACTACTACTACTACTACTACTACTACTACTACTACTACTACTGCTGCTGCTGCTGCTGCTACTACTACTTTTACTACTATTGTTGCTGTTACAATAACGACTCTTAAGTACAGCAACAAAATATTATTACTACCTCTTCCAGTATAACCATCATCACCACTCACTCAACAACAACAACAACAATAACAGCAACAACAACAACCACTACTGCTATTATTACTACTACTACTACTACTACTACTACTACTACTACTACTACTACTATTACTACTACTACTACTACTACTACTACTTTCACCCATCCATTCCCTCATCTACTCGTATTTATTCCCTTCTGTCTCTACTTATCTCCATAGCTACACTCACATCCATTCTGAAAACAAGCACACAAGCAGGAGTACAATAGACGTCAGGAAGGGTGTAATGTAGGGCCCGGGAGGAGGAAGAGGAGGACTAGGAGGAGGAGGAGGAGGAGGACAATGGTTGAGAGAGGATTGGAATGCTTGGTTGGTTCCTTAAGGGAGTTCGAATATACATTCTCTTTTTTTCTTCCGTGGCTCAAAAGGGATCATATCAGTTATCTGTGTGTGTGTGTGTGTGTGTGTGTGTGTGTGTGTGTGTGGTTCGTTACAGTGGCCAGGTGGTACACAGTTTCTTTGCTCCCTACCTCCTTCCCTCCTTCTCTACCTCTCACCCTCCTTCTCT
>CM035189.1:19537251-19550116 GCA_020233015.1 Callinectes sapidus | reverse complement strand
TCATGGTATTTACAAATGTTATCTATATCTATGGAGTTAAACATGGAATTGACAAGTTCCAGATCCATACTGTCATTATTGTTCAGTACATCATTGTCAAAGAGAGAATTATATAGATTTGTGTCAGGGAGAGCCATAGCTAGAATAAGAAGTATACAAGAGATTCACAAATACAAGAAGCTCAAAAGAGTACAGAGGAGAAAGTGTAGGAAAAAGGTAATATATGATGAAGAGATAGAAGGTAGGAGGAAAGGTAGAGTGATATGGAGACTAACTTTCAACAGTAGAATAGTTGAAAGGTAAGCAGGGAGTTTAGAGGGTAAAACAATAAATACAGGAATATGTGTCTGCAATAGGTAATGCCATTTTTAGTACTTAATAAGAAATTGAGATCAAGTCAAAACCTGTTAGCCAGGACAATGGGTGAAATATTCTGCTATTTTATTAAAATGTAAAGAAAGTTAATTGTGAAAATACTTATCATATCTTATAGCAGAAAAATCATTCTGTGCTGGCTGCCGCCTTGAAAATTGGGTGCTTATCTAAAAAGGCTGCCAAGTTTTGTTCTGATGTAATTATGTATTTTGTTGGGGAGTTCCTCAATTTGACAATATTTTTCCCATCAGAAGTGTAGCACTGCTGGAGAATGTGTTTGTGTTGTGCTTTGATTTTACGTATTATTGTGTATAAGGATCGTCTTTTGGGTGTTAATGATTCATTTATGTAGAGTTGTGGCTTACCTGTAATGCAAGCTTGCACTAGTTCATACTTTTTAGCACGGTTGTGAAGTTTTACTATGACTGGCCTCTTTTTGCCTTGTTGTTTTGGGCCTAGGCGGTGAGCAACATTGATGTCTGTGTGTGTCATGGTAAGGTGCAGGTTGTTTTTAATGGTGTTCACCACCAGGTCTGTGCAATTTTCTTGTGGTGTTTCATCAGGCAGGGAGGGGCCATTAATTATCACAGTGTCCCTTCTTTCATATTGGTCAATATCATCAACAGAGTCATTGAGTTCACTGATCTTATTTTCTAGAGCAGAAACTTTTGATTCCAGGTAGGCAATTTTTCCATCCTTAGCAGTATGTAGATTATCAAGCTTGTTGAGGTATGCTTCAAACTGGGACTGAATAACTTTGCCAATTACGTTAATGAGGGAAAGCATATCACCTGATAGCTTGGTGTTGGATAGTTCCCTGGAGATCACTTCAGTAACGTCAGGCACAGCGGTGGCGAGGGTGGTGGTGTTTACGCCCGTGTGTGAGTCGGCTGCATTGTTGTGGTTGAGAGTGGCGCCATCTGTTGGATTGTTTGTTGCCCCGACCATGTTTTCCGTTTTATCTCCCACCTCTGTTTTCTTGCTTTGGCTCCGTGTTAATAGTTGTGGTGTCATGGCAGCAGTAATGGTCAGGAGACAGGAGGGGCACCGTGCAGGAACCAGGTAGTGGGAAAAACCGGAGGCAGGGCTGGATCACGGACGTTGTTTGTAGGTGGCGCCGATCGGGCGGGAAGCAGTTGTTCAAGGTGGTTATTTAATCCATTTACATTTGGTTTGAGATGATTCTTGGGCTGCTACTTCTTCAAAATTGGAGGGAAGGCATTCCTGCAGCAGCACGAAAGGTGTTCAAGCCGCTGAGGACTATGATAACCGGTGGTTTAATGTAGGGTGAGGAGCAGTAGGCACAGACGTCTTCTCTCTCTGAGCAACTCTCTCTCTCTCTTCTCTTCAACCAGTTACTTTCCCACAGCCTTTCCATTGTTTGAGGCGCCTCGATTTTAGTATGGGTATTTCTTTCGTCTCTTTCCTTCAATAATTAATCATATTTTACACAATGACGGTTAGGGGACCAATTATTAACCATATGAGTGACTTTTCTTTCTTCCTTTTCCATCAGCACACACTCAGAATAATGGCGTTGCTTGTGAACGAGAGAAGAAAGATACTCAACACTTTTCCAGAGAAGCAGAAACTTTATTTTAGCGGGGTTGTCGCACTGTGTTCTGGATGTGAAGGGTGTTTTCTTCTCTTGCAGCGACTTGGTAAAAGAAAAACGCTCGGCTGCATCGCCTCTTTCAACATCTCACCGCGTGCAATGAGCGGCAGAAGGGCGTCACTATCCTGCCATTATTTTTATCCACACTGTTGGAAGCTCATGGATTGTCTTATCATAATGGCATCACTGTAAAAAATTAATCAACGCAGTGCTTCCATTTTAGTGAGAGCGCACAGCGGAAATACAATAGTGACCCATTTAAATGTTTTCTTTCATGGCTTCATAGAAAACAAACGCCAAACTACAATATAACTCGTGTATTTTGGGCCATACTACAGTTTCGAAGGCTAACAAACTTTGAATAAGAATCAGCGGTTGCACACATCCTTAAAATATATTAATTAAACTTACACACTTACACCAGCGTGAATAAGAAGCTGTCAACATTCTCTAGCAACATGCTGCCTCTCCTGACGACAGCCATAAATTTTGTAACCTTCTGTTTGTGTGCGTTGTATATCTTAGGACAGGCCAAGTTTCATCCATTAAGCAAAAATGTTATCTAGAATACATTAATTGCTACAAAGAGCAGTACCTCCCGCCATAATGCCTGCTACAGTGTGTGAAGTTAAAGGTGTTGAGAATGGAAGGTAGGAGTGATAAAGAATGCAAGGAAGGATGAAAAAGAGAACGAAAGGAAGACGGAGAAGAACGAGGGGAGGGCAGAAAAGAGAGAGAATGGGGAGGGGGGGGGGGGCGCAAGGTGAAGGGAGAAGAGCATGTGGCAGGAGAGACTCACCCTTCCCGGCGCGCCACCTGACGGAGTAGTTGGTGCACTTGGAGTTGAGCAATTCGAACTGGCTGAGGGCCATGCCGGGCACGAAGCTCACCAGCTTCTGGTCCCACACGAACTTGACGTCTTTCTCTGTGTAGGCGTCTGTGGGGCGAGGCAGGAAATGTTATGGTAGTGGAGGGAGGGAGACAGTATTTACCTAACACACCACTATTCATTTGGACTACATTCATTTCCTCATCTCTATTTTCATCGTTTTGAACTTTAAGGTTGAAAAAATTACCTTTACCTGATTATCCTATCAAGAACTGTTCAAGATAGTTCTATTCTGCTTTTTGTCTGATTTGCCCTACATTACAAAGAGAGAGTATTGCCTGGAACTCATTTAGTCCCCCACCAGCCATCAGCCATCAGCCATCAAATTAACCTAATCTTGAGACAGCAAAGTGACTTTTTTCCGACTCCTTTCTTCGTTGTCTGAGGAGTCGGAGGACTGATGATGCGGAGAAACAGGTGGAATGAATGTGATGACGCTGTGAGATTCACTAAAAGACCATCTTATGAACGCAAATAAGACATAGTTCTACTTAACATGTAGCTACTGCACGGACTGTGTCACCCATTAATTTACTGAAGACCTTTTTTACAAAACGAATCGCTTTACATTGTATTACCTCATTTTAGATGCATCAAGAAAGCAGCAGCAATTCTGTGTGTGGCGCCCCTCACATCGGCCAACGACTGCCTGGAATGTAGCCTATTGGCTACTTCTTTGGCATATCATTACATTAAATCATTCCATATGAAGCTGTTTTCTCAAAACACTGCAAAAACAATACTTTTCATTAACTTGGTGTAATGGCGAGGAAGGCGGGACGGGGACGAGTTGCTGTCCTATACACTTTGGGAGAGTCAACAGACGTGTCTTGTGTTAGCATTTTCTCCTTCAGATACGCTAGTGGTATTATTTATTATTATTATTTTTTTTTTTTTTGGTGTGTGTGTGTGTGTGTGTGTGTGTGTGTGTGTGTGTGTGTGTGATTGGGCACAGGTCGATTTCAATGGAGGTACATACTGAATGAAGCGTAAGTCGACACTGACTGCCTCTGATAAAGAAAAGAATATGGAGAGTTCATTTTATGTGCAAATTTCCTGCCTGGTCACTTTTCCAAGATGCGTCACTACCACTGCCAGAAGCCTGTGCCTCCCTAGGGGTTGTAAGGTGCTGCCTTTTAGGCCGTCACCTCGTCCTTTCTAGGCACTCTGTTGTTCACCTGCAACCCTAACAAGGCTTTAGTAATCTTTCCTCTTTCCACACATCGAGGTCTGACGCCATCTCTGCGCTGCGTCTCCCCCTGTGTAAGATCCAATACAATGAAGTAGAATTAGATGTCCTCCGCTTGTCCCACGTCACAATTCTTGTTGTCTTCAGTGTTGACACAATGATACACACGACAAAATAGCTTGAGCAACGAATCAATGAGTGGCGAAACACTTGAAAAATAACAGAATATGATACGCCAACTCACAATAATCTATAAACAACACATTGAAGAAAAAGAAAAACAACAAATAGACAAGGAGTAACAAAACCGCTTGAATCCACGAATCAATGCATGAAGAAACACTCGTAAACACAATAACAGAAAACGATACGCAGACTCAATAATATACAATATGAAAAAAAAAAACACAGTTGAAAATAAAGACGAGCAAAGTATAGCCACGTATGGAACAACAACAGGTCACTCACAGCTGCTGATGACGAGAGGACACGACTGTTTATCCAGAGGGAAGTTCCGAAGCTCCATGGGACACTTCGCCTTAATAGTGAGTCTGCGGGAGAGAGGCGCCGATGAGTGAGGGAGACAGGAGGGAGGACTGATGTGAATGAAAGAATGAGTGAGTGGCTGATGCATGTGGTTGTTTTCATGGATAGTGAATAAAATGAGTGAGTGGGTGAGTAAGTGAGTGAGTGTGAGTGACTGAACGAGTGATTAGTGGATTCATTGATTAATTGAGTGAGTGAGTGAGTGAGTGAAACAAAACATTGGAGATGATCGAGTGAGATGAGGACAGGACATGGGTGACTGTGTGTGTGTGTGTGTGTGTGTGTGTGTGTGTGTGTGTGTGTAAAATAGAACAAAAACAAGCTAAAAAAATAACTTTCAGGGTATTGAAATATGAATTGATAAAACCCAACACTAAAAAAGGTGAATGAATAAACCATGAGAGAGAGAGAGAGAGAGAGAGAGAGAGAGAGAGAGAGAGAGAGAGAGAGAGAGAGAGAGAGAGAGAGAGAGAGAGAGAGAGAGAGAACACCACCACACGCCCAACACTCCTTCCCACGCTAAGTTAAGAAAAACGTTCCTAAACACCTAATTTCGCGCTTCCCGCCGGCGTGTCCTGCGTCACAAAATTGAAGGACACATTTCTGAGTCACCTCCAGGACAGCCCCTCCCTACCCCGCCCCGCCCCGCCCCGCCCCGCCCCACCCCCCCACTCGCCCTCCTCCCCAAGCTGCCGCCGGGACACACCAACCTCTGAAATATTATGCAAATTCCTTCATGTATTGTGGCACTGAAGAAGGAGGAGGACGAGGAGGAGGAAGAAGAGTGAGAAAGTGAGAGAAAACGTGAGAAAAATAATCAATATAATGAGAGTCGCATGGATACAAGGAGGAGGAGGAGGAGGAGGAGGAGGAGGAGGAGGAGAAGGAAAAGAAGAAGAAGAAGAAGAAGAAGAAGAAGAAGAAGAAGAAGAAGAAGAAGAAGAAGAAGAAGAAGAAGAAGAAGAAGAAGAAGAGCAGGAGGAGGAGAGGAAAAACAGCGTAACAAAAAATGTACCCATGTTGCATATAATACCTGAAGCAGTGTTGCAAAATTAATACAACAACAACAACAACAACAACAACAACAACAGCAACAACAACAACAACAACAACAACAACAACAACAACAACAACAACAACAGCAACAACAACAACAACAACAACAACAACAACAACAACAACAACAAAAATAGAAAAAAATAGCAACGAATATGAAACTACAATACTACATTCTTATCACTACACACTTTTGTATTTTCCCTCATCCACCTCCCCTCCACTAATCCCATTTTCTCCCATTACCTGCATCCACTCGTGACAAACCAACACTTACTGCATTCAACACATTGGTCACTGTGTTTGGGCTAATTCTTTGCACCTTTAAGAAGACTGGCGAATTATTAAGCTTTATTTTTATTGTTTCTGCTACCCTTGGCCAGCTTCCCCCTCTTACATAAGGAACTACACTCATTTCACATTCCCACTCATCACATCCATCACCCATCATGGTCACACGCTCCACTTCACCCACTCCACTTCTCCACTCACACTCACGCCAGCCTTTACTCCTTTATCAGCCTCCTCCCTACACCCGCTCAGCCTCACGCATGCAGTCAGCCTTCAGCCTTCAGAGCGTTAACATGCAGGCCGGGTGGTCACTGGGCCCTGGACACGAAACACACATTACAGCCCCGCAAGTCCCTCTCCCCATGGCCTTTCTTCCCTGCAGACTCTTTTCACGCCTTTTTATTCCGTTTTCTAATCCATACCTCCTGAGCAGACTCTCTAATTCTTCAGGCATTGCGTCGCGTTCAAGCAAAGCCTTCCTCGTCCTTCAGCTTTCGTTTCTTGAGTCTGCCGCGAGAGGGCAGTTAAGTTGCCAATCAATGTAGTTTGAATGGTAGCCGATAGGAGGAGTGTATAAATAATTCTTAACCTGTTTGACTGCCATTGGGCTCACCTTTTCCTGATGTTTGCTTCTTTTACAATCACATCTTATCTTGGAATTGGGAGGAAATAGCAAAATGTATTCTCTTTTGTGGCCAACTTTCTTGAAAATGCTTATAAGGACTTCACACATTGCTTCTGGCGGTGTCAATTGTTTAGTGAAGCAGTCAAAGGGTTTAATAGACCGACAAATAAGCAGTTAAGTACACAACAATATAAGAACGTAAGAAAAAAAAAAGGGAAGCTGCAAGAAACCATCAGACTTACAGGTGGCGATCCTTTTTGTGATAGATAGACATCCCTGAGACTGACAAACAAGCAGACAGACAGACAAGACAGGCGAAGACAAATATCAGTAAAGTATTGCGGAAAAAATAAACAACAAACAAGACTAAAAATAGAGGTAATAGAAATAAGAGATTTTCCAGGTACACTTTTTTTTTTTCTCTCTCTCTTTCAACCTTGATAAACAATGGTTCATTTTTCCGTACCAACTTCCAGTCTTCCGCTGCCCACATTTGTTTGTAAGGGGAGACAACGGGCGGCTCTTGGCTTTAGTAAGTACTTTTTTTCTTATCTCCAGCGGATTTCTATAGAGAGCCCTTGTGCCCTTCGTCAGTAGCTGAAAGGCGGGTGTGCTGCTACTTTGTATGAGTCTAACAGGCTTTTCGTGGCGCCCTTCATCTCTCTCTCTCAGACAAAGGGGGATGGTGTGGCGCGGAGAGGTGTCTGTGCCCTGGCTCTGCTACTCCCTTTCTTCCCTCTGTGTCCTATCTCTTTCTGTTTCTTTTATTCCATTTTTCTCCATTGTCCTGTATTCATCTCACCCGTTACCTACTAAAGCAGTGCCTCCCGTCAACCTTTCCGCTTCTTCACTTGTCTCCTGCAGCGCCCTCTACTTCTACAGCAATGTGAGGTACTAACAATCCACAAGCAAAGAGGAGGGATATAGTAAGTGATACGAGGAGACAGTATTAGATTAATTAGATCAATTAGAATTGTACAGGTTATAAAGCAACTGTCTAGCATTTTACTCGTTAAATAATGAATGATCTGAAACTGTACTTGTAAAAAAATAATAATCGTTTAGAATTTTACTGGTTAGAAAATTAATCACGAGCTCTACTAGAAAGAAATTAGAATAAAAGTAATGAAGGAATAACGAAGGAAAGACAAGAAAGATGGTGATGAGAAGGGAGGTTTATTGGAAGTGAGTTTGGGAGAGAGCTGAAGTGCCGAGCTGAAAGGTGACTGGTCTTTAGAAATCATTGCATTCTAAACTTCGGACATTCTCTCGTGAAAATATATATATAAAAAAAGAAAACTATCGAGACGAAATGAAACAATGGAAGGCAGACAAATCTTTCTCGTCAGCATGGCATTGTTCTCTTTCATATTACGAGGAGGAGGAGGAGGAGGAGGAGGAGGAGGAGGAGGAGGAGGAGGAGGAGGAGGAAGACGACAACAAGAACCAGGACGAGGACGAGGGCGAAGAAGAAGAAGAAGAAGAAGAAGAAGAAGAAGAAGAAGAAGAAGAAGAAGAAGAAGAAGAAGAAGAAGAAGAACAAGAACAACAACAACAACAACAACAACAACAACAACAACAACAACAACAACAACAACAACAACAACAACAACAACAAGATGATGATGATGATGATGATGATGATGAGAACAATGAAGAAGAACAGCTAAAAAAAGAAAATAATTATAATCCTTCTTTTCTAAATAATCGCTTTTATTGGCCTTGTAGGAGCAACATCTTTTTTTTATGTAAGAGGGAAAAGTTGGGCAAGCGGAAAAAAAAGGCCCACTTAGTTGCCAGTCCCCGTCCAGATCCGATAGAGTTAGCCAGAGGAAAGGGATAAATGACTTCAAACCTCCCTCTTAAACAAAGTCGTCATAGAAAGTTGGAAATAAAGCTGGTATATACAGAGTTTCAGAGTTTACCAGAGAAAGGTATGAATGTTTGAGAGTACGGGTTAACTCTCGCATTAGAGAGTTGGACAGAGAAGGGTTTAGATGAAGAGCAAACTAGGCATGATTCCAGGCAGAAATATAGTGAAGAGCTTCAGGTAACTAGCCAAAGGTGGAGGTGGTGGTGGTGGTGGTGGTGGTGGTGAGGTGCAAGCATACGGACGGTAAAATAGTGAAAGAATAGCTGAAGTGAACAGGGAGACGCGAGAATACGCATATACGCACGCTCGCCCGCCCGCACACACACACACACACACACACACACACACACACACACACACACACACACACACACGACGCAGCCATTAACGGTGTTTGTCTTGTACCAATTAAGAACCACAACCTTCTTGAGAGACTGACACAACACACACACACACACACACACACACACACACACACACACACACACACACACACACACACACACACATAAAAAAAAAAAAAGAAGAGTAAACGTGTCCTTTATTTTTCTAAGCGTCAGTCATTTAAAAATTTCTTTAACATATTTTGGACTTATTTCTCCCCTCCACTATTCTTTGTGTTGTTCAATTTGTGCCTCATTTTTCCCCTCATGATTGTCACTTTATTCTGGTGCGAGTGTTTGTAAAGGATAGATACAATGATAAAGGAGGAGGAGGAGGAGGAGGAGGAGGAGGAGGAGGAGGAGGAGGATAACAAAGTATATTTATTCCTCGAAGATCGTAAATAGGATAAGAATGGAGAAAGTGGTAAAGATGAGAGGTAAAAGAAGAACCAAAGGGAAGCGAAGAAAAAGAAGGAAGGAAAGAAAAAAAATATTAAGGAAGTGAGGAGAGAAAGAAGGGAAGGAAGGGAAAGAAAGAGAAAGATGGACGAATAAAAAAAAAAAAGGAAAAGGGGAAAAAATGGAGGAAAAAGAAAAAAAGAAAGGAATGGAAGGAAAGAGAAAGGTGGACGAATTGATAGAAGAAAGGAAAAAAAATGGAAAAAATGGAAAAGAAAGGAAAGAAAGAAAAGAAAAAAAATCAAGTACAAGAACAAGAACAAAAAAACATAATAGGAGCATAAGAAGACCGTAAGATCCAAGAAGAGAGGAAGAGAGGGAAAAATGAAGGAGACAGGAAAGAGGAACAAGAAAACGAATTACAAGAACAAGAACAAAAACATAAGAGGATAAGAAGGTTACAGGCCGTAGTGTGAGGTTTTGAGGGGTGGTGGGGAGGAGCAAAGGTGCGGGATAAGCAGAGCGGCGGGGGAGTGATGGGCAGTGAGTGGGCAGCGTAGGGTGGAGAGGACAAAAGGAGAGCAGTGAGTCCAACAAGCGACGCATCACTACCCTCCATATACCTGTCACTCCTACTCCTAACAGGCCGCGTTAACTCCCACACCTTGACACCTGTTGCCACCACCATCACCACCACCAATGCCACTGCCACTACTGTAGAGTATGATGTCAAGAACAGTACTACAATTACCATTCTTGTCACACCTACCACTATAAAGAAATACCACTTTACTGCTACTACTACTACTACTACTACTACTACTACTACTAATAATAATAATAATAATAATAATAATAATAATAATAATAATAATAATAATAATAATAATAACAATAGAGCGGCGGTGGTAGAGGGAAGCACGTGTGTAGAGAGTTGAGTTTATTACACGATCGGATTCACCCACGGCTTCCTCAGTTCCCCTGAGGAGGCCGTTGGCGAAACCGGTCTGGTAATAATCTCAACTCTCTACACACGTGCTTCCCTTTACCACCCCACCCCACCCTCCCCTCCCCTCCAACTGGTCTGAATGTCTCTACAGTAATATTTATAATGAGGATAATAATAGTAATAATAATAAAGATAATGAAAAAAATAATATTTCTATACTACTACTTCTACTACTACTACTACTACTACTACTACTACTACTACTATCCCCTTAACGTTTATTACCAAAATCCAACGATAAGTGTGTGTGTGTGTGTGTGTGTGTGTGTGTGTGTGTGTGTGTGTGTGTGTGTGTGTTTGTGTGCGCTCGCCTCATAGAGTAGAGGATGTCGCCGTTCTGGTTGATGCGGATGAGCTTGTTGGGTCTGGTGGTCATGTGCACGTAGGAGCCGAGGCCGTTGTGGAAGTACGTGTCTGGCTTCCACAGCGCTTCCAGCATCTTGATGTTGAGTGTCAGCCGCTTCAGGGGACCGTTGAACCGCAGCCGATCGTCACTCCACTCCTGCCGCAAGTAACACTCCATCGAGTACTTCTGCAGGGAGAAAGAGAGGACGAGAGGGCGGGTGAGAAGGGGTAAGTAGGACGTAAGTAGCGAAAAACCACTATGCTAATGTCTTCCATACTACTGCAGCAGCGAACACTCCATCGTTTGCTTCTGGAGAGAGAGAGAGAGAGAGAGAGAGAGAGAGAGAGAGAGAGAGAGAGAGAGAGAGAGAGAGAGAGAGAGAGAGAGAGAGAGAGAGAGAGAAAGGGGAGGAGGGAGGATGAGAAGGGTTAAAAGCGGTAAAATAATGTAAGTAGGAGAAAGTCACTGCGTTTATCTTTTTCCACACTGTGAGAGACACTTGACAGATGAGTTTGAGTTGAGGGTGACAGGTGTCGAAAGGCTCAGCTCCCTGCACCAGTTTCTCCCGCCGTGGAGTGAAATGGAAACCGCGCCGGAGCAGGGTAAGGCGGGCCAAGCGACAGTGCTAATGGGGAGCGAAAGGAAGTCACACTATAATAGGAAGTAATGGAAGGAGAGACGTATCACGGGAGGTCCTGGAGGAGGCGGGTAATGGAAGGAACGTGTGAACTAAGGAGACGCGGCCCCGGGAGAAAACTTCACTAAACAGGAGGGAATAAGGAAGGCAGGAAAGAGATGGAAGGGTGAAAGAAAGTACTGAACTGCTACATGGATATTCTACAAAAAAATAAAGATCAGGTTTGTTATAATTGTTCAAATTCCACAGCAATTCAGGAGCAGCTATTAAACTCATTAAAGCTCATTAAACTATTGCACAAATTGAAACCACTCGGCCTCGTGTTTAGAAATGCTTGCCGCTTTCACAGATACCATTTTTACTGTCCATATACACAAGCAGTCTTTTTTTCTGGGAGTTTAACTCTGTCGAACTGTGACAAGAACCAGAAAAAATGCCTTTGGAAACGTCAATAACATTTCGTTCAAGAAAACGCAAAACGCCTGTTCATGCCTCTTCACTGCACCTTCACCGCTTCTAGTCATGTACTCCCTGTTTTTAGCAGTTTTTGATGATGGAAAAAGAATTAACCTTAACTTTACTTGATTTCTTGACCTTACAAGAAGTAAGCCTACAAGACTCGAACAAACGTAGCACTGCGAAGCTGTCACCAAGACTGCTCGAACCTTCACCTCATGACTATCCACACTCATAATCCTCACACATGCAACGCTTGACACTGCCTTGTAAGACACTGCAACTCTCAGTTGCGCAAGATCTTTCACCTCTCTCCTGAACACCGTGCCATAACAAGCAAAAAGAAGAAAATTAGCTAAAATGTAGCGCCGGCCATCTCGCTTCGTCCAACACTCCGCAGCAACGCCCGAACGACGCAGCTGGTGTGCTGGACGTGTAGCGGCGCCCTGACGCACTGAGTTGTGAGGGGCTGAGAGCGACCCTTCAGGCGTACACAGGAGACGAGCGCTTCGTGGAACTCTCGCTACATT
The DNA here is from genome assembly GCA_020233015.1 of Callinectes sapidus. Lineage (NCBI taxonomy): Eukaryota > Metazoa > Arthropoda > Malacostraca > Decapoda > Portunidae > Callinectes > Callinectes sapidus. The sequence continues at coordinate 19,537,897 of CM035189.1, read as the reverse complement.
ACGTTGGCCAGGAAAGGCTGAGATGTAAGGCCGTGAATGTGACCCCTGCTCCCCAGTACAGCGTGATGGGATGCTTCACACGTCACACATCGCCAGGGGAGCACCAGCCACGAGACGCAAGGTTGTGTCACTGTTTCTCGTTCCCATTGCCTGTAATGTGTTATAAAATACCATCTCCCGTTCCCACTCTATCTCAGCCCAGTTTCTTCTTCACGATTTTTTTTTCTTCACGAACATTTCACCCACGAGATATTTATATAGCGTAATCATTCCTATCATTACAAATTATTATGTTACGCTGAGTTAAATCATCTTAGGCTATGTTAGATTAAGCAAAGTTAGGCTGATTTATGTTAGATTAGGTTAAGTTGAACTGGTTTGGGATGGGTTGGACTACGTTAGGGTGGGTTAGGTTGGGTTAGGTTAAGTTCAGTCATATTAAGTTCATATTAAGTTGGATTAAGTTGGATTGGGTTGGGCTAAGTTAAATCTTTCTAGTCAAGTTAGTCTAGTTTAAGGCAGCTTAGATTAACCTGGGTTAGGTTAGGTGAGATTAGGTTGGATGAGATGAGGCATTGTTAAAAAGGGAATTTTATCACTAGCAGAACTATTCAAGGTGAAATTTTCAGAAGAATATTCATTAGTG
>CM035189.1:19338424-19350999 GCA_020233015.1 Callinectes sapidus | reverse complement strand
GGCCCTGACCCCGTAAGTCACCTTGGCACAATTTGTCCTCATTGTTGCGTCAGGAATCATCAGTCAATCTATCAACGTTGAGGCGTCCAACCCTCGCCTCCTTTCCTCCTCTAGAGTTCGGGTGGCGGCGGAGCGCGGCCCGGACCTGCCTGGTGGCGGTGGAGGTGCTCATCAGTCTGGTGCTGCCCGACTTTCAAGCGATTTTGAACTTGGTGGGAGGCTCGACCATCGCCATCATGTCCTTCGTGATGCCACCCTTATGCTACCTCCGCCTCAGCGCCGCCAAGGACCCCGCAGGACAGCCCTTCAGGTATACCAGGTGGACGAAGCGCCGGCTCCTAGTTAAGCCCGTCTGTGGTTTTTGCGGTGTCCTGTGTGGCTGCTTTATTTGATAGGCAAGTGTTACATTCTGTGAAATTATTTATAGCACTTGTTTGCCCTGTCACGATGTCCTTTCCACCTGTTCATGCCCACCCGATGATTAGACGGTTCTCATTCATTCGATCAATGGCAGATAGAAGTTATGGAGATAAAATGTTCCGTCTTCCATTGGGCAGCAAGTTGTGAATGGTGTCTAAAATGCCTCGTGTTGGCCCTAGGAATGTGGGCGTAATGGAACGTGTGGTGCTGTGGGGCGTGGTTGTCATGGGCGTGGCGGGGAGTCTGTTCACCACTTACACAGCTGCCTCGTCGCTCGTCTCCCCGACTATCCTGCAACGCTCCTGTATCTTTTAGCGGCCTGATCAAAGCGGAACCTCCTGTTGAGTGTGATGGCTTTCGTGGCGCCAGTGTCATACTTGTGTCCATCTCTCAGGTTGTCTCAGGAACATATCATGTGCTATTCTTTTTGCTCTTTAATAAATAAAAATGAGTTCATTACTAGTATTTTCTTCACTAAAAATAGGGATGCATGATCTTTGATATTTGCCGCCAGTTGAGTTTTAGTGTGTGCCATCATACCTCATGAGTTGCCATGTGTTGATCAGCTGGTCTATGACTGGTCTTATTTTATGAAGCCCTTATGATAAGTTGTCGCATCGCAGTTACTGTCTTCAGAGGCGTGTGTACCTCGTGTAGCGCGCCCCTGAGCCTTATTGAGAAGATTCCTGCTATTCATGCACTCGTACCCAAGCCTTCATCAGCAAACCGACGCAGAACTATTTGCTCACTTTCTTTTCAGGTGTGATGAGGATAAGACGTTCTGCCGCCCACGTCACGCCACGCCACGCCGGTCCCAGCTGACACTCCCCATGGCAATGATACGCCGCTGTCACTCCCCTTCAAGATCAACGCAGCGTCATTACCTCGTTGCAGTATCGTTCCCCAAAGACTTCACGTATACCATCCCCAGACTTCAAAAGCAGAAGTGGTCGTCAATGATGAGCCTCCAGACGCCTCCACCAGCACCCCCTGCACACAGCGACGTAGTGAAGCAGCAGTGGGGAGCGGCGACTGCATGAGTATTACTGGTAACTGTCGCATACTAGAGAGGATGGACATTTTGCATCCGTATCATTTGTAGCATCATCATCCCAGTTCGTGGTTGAGAGAGAGAGAGAGAGAGAGAGAGAGAGAGAGAGAGAGAGAGAGAGAGAGAGAGAGAGAGAGAGAGAGAGAGTCACTAACTCATTGTTTCGATACTGCTTCCTTTTAGAGAAATGAACCTGTGAACCTTCGAACCCTAACAACAACCAGTACCATAACCGCCACTACGCCCACTTCCCCGCCTCACTTCTACTCAAGTCTCAACCTCAGTGATGTGCCCAAGGATGCCCGGAGGTGCTTTGCTGGTGGCTGGAGTGTGACCTGCGCGTACTGAGGTGTCGTGACTCGAGGAAAGGGAAGGTAAGCATTGAATTAATGTGATGCCTGTTAGAATTGTTCACGAATGCACGCTTTATTCATACAGATACATAAACAGTATCAGTCTTGATATTAGAATCGGTACACAGCAAAAGTACAAAATAAGGGTTATCTTCTAAAGCATTTCAAAGCCGCACCTCCACTGCCTTTGAAATGTTGTATATGATGAAGCTGCATAGATTTATAAGATTGTTTCTGGGGGTTTAGTGGCAGATCTATTATATTTCTACTTTATTAAAGGAGAAATACTCTTGAAAAACCGGTTGGTCACCTTTGTAGCCTTTGAAAACAGTCGTGATGAAGAACCAAAGCGTTTCTTAATACTGGACCCAAGTATTAACGCAGCCAGAGTCGAGGTTCACCATGCTTTATGAACTCAGATAACACAAATACTTACTAGTGTTGGTATGACTTATAACAACCTGCGGTGTGATGCGTAGTTTGACAACACTGATCTCAGCGTGGATATGTGTTTGTGGACGAAAGTAACGGTGGATGGTACAACACTGATCTCAGCGTGGATATGTGTTTGTGGACGAAAGTAACGGTGGATGGTAGTGATGGGAACACCTCAGTTTACTATGATGGTTATATATTTATTTGTTTGTTATTTTCAATTCTTTTGTTTAATCATTTATTTATTCATTTATCTTATCTTATAATATTTTTTCATTTTTCTTATTTATCTATCTATTTATTTACATCACGGTTAAACACGAGTGTTGCCGTTTCCCATACGAGATGGTGATGGATGTGTTGGTGGTGCTGGTGGCATTTCATCCTCGCCTAAGTTACAAGCATTACTTTATGCTTTTAAAACTTCTTGTAGGAGTTACAAGAGAAAGAGCAAAGAAAGTTAAGGGCCTACCCTCATAGCCCTCATAGTGCGTTGCTTAGCCACACACACACACACACACACACACACACACACAGGCACTTAGGAGGCGTGTGGGAAGTGGCGAGAATGTCACTCTGGTTTTAGATTGACGCGTGTGTGGTGTGCGTGGTGAAGGCGGATGCATCTTTCCAACCAACGGTCACTGGCTGGAAGTTATCTGGAAGAACGGGAAAATACACACACACACACACACACACAGAGAGAGAGAGAGAGAGAGAGAGAGAGAGAGAGAGAGAGAGAGAGAGAGAGAGAGAGATCAACTATTGGCCAACAGTAGAAAATAAAAGAAAACGTCCGTCCATTTGCTTTTTTTATATTTTTTTTCGCATAGATGGACTGCTACAGTGACAAAGTAAAAAAGGAAAAAGAAATTTCGTAAAAGTCATAAAGTAGTAACCCAGTAACCAAAGACACATGAAACAGTGGCACGTGTCACCGTCTCTTGCGCGCTGCAGTCTGTGTTGTTGGCGTGCAGGTGTCGTCTTCAGCCTGACTAGTGTTCTTTTTGGCATTGTTTTTTTTATTTTTTTTTTATTCTTAATAAAAATATGTCTTACAAATCATAAATAAAGAGAAATAAAAGACAGTCTCGTGGGATGTGTCATTAGTGTCAAAAGTTGGTTGTCATGTACCACACCAACTAAATCTGGCGTTAGTGGAGTCGAGGCCTGTTTGTAAGATATTTGCCCAAGTTTGAATCACATTGCGTTTCATGTAAAAGTTAATCACACAAGCGTGCTGAGAAGAATTCTGTTTATAATTGTGTAAGTTTGAGAACACTTTATTCTTTGCCAATGAGGCTAAATGAACCAATTACTGTGTGAAGATTTTTTGAGGGATACATATATGAATTACATCGACAATAATGGGAAGAATGACACGTTGCAGTACATACTACAGTAGTTGTGATCACCCCTCAGTGCGTTATATAAAGATTTCACATTTTGCCGGATCACCTTCACCATGTGAGTAAGTCAAACAATCACCACACCGCCACTGTCTTACGTCACTCGCCTCGCTCTCCGCTATTCGCTCCCGGAACAGTCCTTAAATTTGTAAAACTGTGCCATGGTGGACTGGTTCCTGGTTTGCACGTGGATAATGAATCCTACTACAAACATCAAGTCCTGAAACACCCCAAAGAGTAGACTCATCCTGTTGACCAGCTGGGGCGTGAGCCAGACGCGGGGCAGGGTGATGGATGGCTGGAAACACTTGCCCTCTGTCACCCATCGCCCCTGGTGACAGAACGCGACTTTGTCTTCCTTGTCAGGTAGCTCCTTCAGGCTGTGTAAAGTAGGTGCCTTGAATGAAATGAGAGCTTCCTGTTGGGTGGAGGAGGCAAAAGATTCCTTCTGTCTGTCGGCCTCGATGCTTTTCTTGTAATAGTGATTGACGATACAATGGAACACGAAGAAGATGAAGAAGCGAAGGATGCAGTAGAAGAACCACATGTCGATGGCTTTGGGTTGTGCGGACTCCGGCATTGTGCTGCTCATCTGTGGGAGAAGTGACGGACTCAGAACAAGTACGACACAGTATTTTCTTCCTTCCTTAGCTAACCAATAACACCTTTTCAGCTGTAATCGGATTCCACGGTCACCTTTGGTCGTTGTTTTTCCTTTGGTATCCTACCGATGGTTGGAACTTGGGTGAGAAGTTTTTTGGGGAAAGAGAAGAGGCAAATTGCATCATTCCATAGATGATATGCCAAAAATTAACATTTGTTGTTATTTTATTGTTTTTGTCAGCAAACCTACATAAAACTCATCTTGCTACCGATGAAAATAAGGAAATTATCGTGTGTCTTGTGACGCTATGAAAAATACTGTTATTTGTTGTTGTTGTTGTTGTTGTTGCTGCTGTTGTGTGTGTGTGTGTGTGTGTGTGTGTGTGTGTGTGTGTGTGTGTGTGTGTGTGTGTGTGTGTGTGTGTGTGTGTGTGTGTGTGTGCGCGCGCGCGCGCGTGCGTAGGAGCTCTGCCCCCAGCTGGACAAAGCAATCAATCTTCTGGGCTGTCCTCTACACATCAAGAGCTGAGTCTCCAGCACCGTACCTGCGAGAAGAGCGCGGCCACCACGATGAGCAGTGAGAGGGAGGTCGAGGCTCTGTCCGTGAATTGGTGGAGTGGGAAGGCAACAAAAGAGAGATGCCCCAGCAACACAAGCACCACGCAGGGCCCTATGGAGGATAAAAGGAAGGCCCCGCCGCGTCGCTCAAGCAGCAGCCCCATATCCACTTCCTTCACGCAGCAAAAATAGTTGAGATGAAAGAAAGCTCATTACCTTTTAAACTTGTGGCGCAATACATGGATTGTTCCTCAACAACTGCTTCGGTTAATTGGTTCAGAGGGCTCACCTTCAGCAAGGATGCGTTATAGAAGCAGCGGACCGGATGGAATACGAACACAGGCAAGGAGAGTTCGTTACTGAACACTCTTAGATGTTCCTCCGCTATCTGGAATGTTCCGAAACCTCGAAGTTGCACTGGAATCACGCACGTCTGGTGGAGATAGGGAGAGAAATTATAGACGCGGACAGAAAAGGAGAGACTTTTCCATTATCGGGTACAGATAACTCGTTACACTACACTAGACCAGTACCCCTCTCTTGGGCCTCTCTATTTTTACGATCTAGTTCCAATGCATTGGTATGATGCGTAACTTCACCTGCATGTCGAACGGGTAGGCCAGCAGCGTGAAGGAGCAGGTGGTGGTGACGAGCGTGAGCACCTTCATGTGCAGCACCACGTCGCTGCCAGGGAACTCCAAGGCTGTCCAAGGAGAGGTGCCACACTTTTTTTTTTGCTTTTTTATGTGCAGGGAACAATAGCGCATGTACGCGCGCACACACACACACACACACACACACACACACACACACACACACACACACACACATACGCACGCACACACGCACACACACACACACACACACACACACACACACACACACACACACACACCACACACACACACACACACACACACCTTTTGTTGTCTATACGAAATTATTGCTTTGATTTTCCCAAGACTGATTTTGCACTCCATGTCAAAAGGTGATCATGGTCATGTCTGAAAGCTTAACCTTTAAACAGGACTCAATTGGGAATCCTGATTTATTCAGAAGAGAGCAGGAATCCCTGCAGTGTGAAGACTTGAAGTGAAGGGAATAGCAAGACTTTTCTCGTTCCTTTACGTTTTAATTGTTTTTACAAGTTTAATGCCGAAAAAAAGTCATTAACTGATCAGAATTCATTGTAATATATACTAAGAACATGAAAGGTTATTTGATAATGGACTCCCCACTCTCATTTCGCCGCTCCCCACCCCCCCCCCCGGACCACCCGGTACCACACCACCTCGTACTTACTCTCGTAACTGTTGACCGTGGTGAGTAAACTACTTCCACTCGGCACTACTGTCACGGTCCTGTGAGTCATCGCTCCTCTCTCAAGATTCATGTTCTCCTCGAAAAGTCCGGTAGGAAATCGGAGACCCGGGACCCACAGTGAGTACAGGAAGTCGTCGTTAAGGATGTTGGGCAAGTCAGTAGACGAACGCAGGTTGTGGAAGGTAAGCCGCTCGTCTCGCCACGCCAAGATGATTTCCACCATTATCTGCGTGAAGCTAGAACTGTGAGATGAAACACACACACACACACACACACACACACACACACACACACACACACACACCTGCCGAAACGATAATTACTCCCAGTGAGGTCTAATAGCACTGGTTCACGGGGTGCTGTGAACTTATCATTAAAAGCAGCTGTGACCTCACGGAACGTTTTCCTTTGTGACTCACAACACAAGGAGGCAGTCACAGCCTGCTTTCTAAAGACAACTCTCTCCCTTCACACTAAACTACATGCACCTATCTATAAATACATTCTTCATTCAAAATAAAAGAAGAATAAAAAAGAAGAAAGAAGAAGACAAAAAAAGTTAAGTCAACCTATGACGGTCACCAACAGAAAACGCTCCTGATAGTGAAGAATGACTTACCTCCAAGCGGTTCCTGTCAGTATCCACGTTGCGAATGTATTTGACATACAACGTCACATTGATGCGCGGGTCTGGCGGGGCTTTTTGTGGGTAGTAGTTGGGAGGAGGACCATAGAAAATCTCACACATGCCTTCGTCCGAGTTGTCGCTGCAATCGGCAGGAACACCGTCGCACCTCTTCGAAATGGACACACACTCGCCATTTGAGCAGCTGAATTGATTCTTTTTACATATGGAGAAAGATATGTTAATTTTTTCTCCTGACGTTGCGCTCCAGAGGCTCCGGCCTATGTAGTGGTTGGTGGTGGGTTGCTGCCTGAACATCACTTCTCCCTCCTTGGTCATCACCGCCACACTGGAGGAGTTTTCCCAAGCCACATGTAATGATTTTTCTCCGTCTAAAGTCACGCTTTGGCCCACGAAAGAAGGTGGCATAAAGTGAAACATTTGTTCCTCTATTTGATGGTCACCAATCATCCGGACTCGTGTGTTGCGTGGGACGTAGCAACACACGGTACTTGATTCACCCTCACAATTCCAGGTCATAAGGGAGGCATTTCCTTTCACGTAATGTGCAATCATGGAGCAGTCTATTTTAGGGTTGCGAGGATCGTAATCAGGCTGGTAAAGCCAGATATCTGTGGCATAGCCGATGTTTGGAGAACATTTCCCTAAGATGGTGTTGATGTCCTCAGTGTCTATATTCGGCAAGAGGCCACCATATTTTTGGCAGGTTTTCAAGGTATGTGCATAATTCGTTTTCTCGTAGAAGGACAGAATTATGTAATCAGGTGGACGTTGAAGCAGCTCTTTGTATGTGATATTTTGTATGATATTGTGTTCAGAGTTTGTCGACATTTTGTCGATAGTCATCGTGTAATAATTGATGCCTTGCCACGCGCCTGTCCGCACTTCATCCGCCTCGGCCTGCGTGAGCTTCTTAGGGAAGAGCCTCAAATCAGCCAACATTCCGGAAAAGTAGTAAATTGTAGAATTAGAAGAAACTACCAATGAAACATTTCCTGCCAGCACCACTTTCATATGATCGTCGAGAAAGTCCCGTTGATCACGTTTTTGTTCCGTGAGGCGCCCGTTCATGTATACCTGGAACCCTTGGTCGTGGATGACGACGCAGAAGTGCACCCACACTCGCAGTTCTATCTCAGGTATGACTGTAACATCGTATGTAGTCTTGAAGAGAGTCAGGTTGGTTAGGTTAACTGTGGAATGAGAATAAAGAAAGGAATATATATGCGTGATGATACTCGTGCGTTATACTTGAAAGTTAAAGAGAAAAGATGTGTTTTCATTGTATACAACGCAGTATTAACTAGAAAGGAAAAAAACAGCAAAATACTTACGATAAACCTGCAATCTCGGGCTCAAGATCAAGGCGGTATAGATCTCTATTCTGTAACTTTTTAGCCAGAAACAGAGAGTGGATGCTTGAAGGTCGTTTGGTAGATTCAGGTGGCCATGCACAACCTCACCCTCATACCCTTGTGAGTTGAGAACTAGACATTCCACTACTCTTCGTTTGGCCTCATCTAGCAAGTCGTCACCTTCATCAGTCTCGTGGGCGTCAGATAACAAAGGTTTTATTGCATCTTTCTCTTCGATTGTTTGGTTCTCTGTTGGATAAACATGAATATGTTAAATACGCAAAGTAACTATTCTCGAGAAGACTGCAGATACTGAACACACACACACACACACACACACACACGCCGCGTAGTGTAGTGGTTAGAACGCTCGACTCACAACAGAGAGGGCCCGGGTTCGAGTCCCGGGCGCGGCGAGACAAATGGGCAAGCCTCTTAATGTGTATCTAGCCCCTGTTCACCTAGCAGCAAGTAGGTACGGTTGTGGCCTCGCTTTCCTGGTGTGTAGTGTGTTACGTGGTTTCAGCCCAGCCCGAAGATCGGCCTATGAGCTCTGAGCTCGCTCCGTAGGGAAAAGGGTGGCTGGGTGATCAACAGGCGACCGCGACAGTGAATTACACACACACTCACTCACTAACGAGAGACTTACTGTATTTGCTGCCAGCGTTAAAGTTCAGAAACGTCATCACCACCACCACCACCACCGCCACCCCCTTCATCTCTGTTGGTCCTTGTCCTGGCCAGTACGGTAAAGCTGTGTGCCAGCTGAGGTGTATGCGTGTTCTGAGGAATTGGGATAAAAATCCAAATAAATAAACGAATAATATTGATAAAACAATTCATTAGAATTTCAATTGTGCATGAAAAAATCACATGAAATTCGTGTTGTTACTGAGCGAACCGAAAGCATTTTTCCCGCCAAAATGATAAGTTGGAGTGCTTGAAGTGCGGGAGGCGAGCAAGGAAACAAGCGGGCGACAGATGGGTGGGTGAATGCATGATTTCTTCCTCCACCTCCTCAGGTCTCACCTCCACTTAACCGCGACACTGCTTCCCCTGAGACCTGTTGCCTCGCACTGGTTCCTGAGCACTGCCTTGGGTGTCAGATGGAGGTGAAACGATCGATGGAGTAGTTATCATAGTCAAGTGAAACAATCTCTCTAAGTGGTGGAGTATCGATTTGTGCTGCCACTTACCCGTCGCTCTTTTTTCCCCTCCTCCTCCTGCTACCCAATGTTTGTTACTTGTAGAGGGCAACTTTTCTACATTTGTTTGACTTGTTAATGGGCTTTTATAATGGAGAATGCATGGCTACTTGGACAGCCATGGGAGTTATGTATATAGTGTGCCTGGACGTGGCTCATTGATTTCCGGGTGGTGATACACTGCGGGAGTGGTGAGGACTGTATTCTGAAATGCTTTTCTCTCTGTTTTTTTCAAAGCCTTTAGCTGAAGATCCTCGTGTTTTCAAGGGTATTTTTATGATTCTGGTGATGTATTGGCAGGATTTCTAGTTAATTAAAAGAAGAAACTGTCTTAAAATCCCTGACAGCCGTCTCTGTGGCCTTGAAAAATTGTCGCGATGAGAGAGCAAGGTTTTTCTGAATATGGGCGTGAGTTTTTTGTGGGTGTTGGTGCTGCGTTGGGGAAAAAAACAGGCAAGGTCGCGACAGGCAAAGAGTGAGGCTTTTGGCGGGAAGTCTGGCGCTGATACTGAGTGGTTCATATTTTTCATTATCACTACTACTACTACTACTACTACTACTACTACTACTACTACTACTACTACTACTTCTACTACTACTTCTACTTCTACTTCTACTTTTTCTTCTTCTTCTTCTTCTTCTTCTTCTTCTTCTTCTTCTTCTTCTTCTTCTTCTTCTTCTTCTTCTTCTTCTTCTTCTTCTTCTTCTTCTTCTTCTTCTTCTTCTTCTTCTTCTTCTTCTTCTTCTTCTTCTTCTTCTTCCACTACCACCATTACCACCACAACCCCCACCACTTAAGTATTGTCGTTACTATTGAATGGTTGACCAATACCTCCTGAGTGGTCAACATTCAGTGTATTTCTCCCCTCACAAGCTGATCACCAATATTGTCTGTCAAGAAGTGGTCATTATCTCATCACGTTTCTCTTTGTAGTATTGACAGGACGTCTTAACTGCGTGGTCCTACATTTCTTTTATGTTTTTGTTCAATGTTGCTGTTTTTCCTTTTTTTCCTTTTCTTTTTTTCCTCTCTCATCCCTTGTTCCTTTAAAACTTACTTAAAAATGACTTGTTCTCTCCGTGCATTATTGTTTTTCTTTCCTTCATTCTTCTTAACAAAGAATAAAAAAGAATAAAAAAAACTTCAATCTTGGTAGTGTTGACAGGACGTCTTAACTGCGCGGTGCTACACTACCTTTGTATATTAGCTCGGTACTTTTTTTTTCTTCAAACTTCACTTATTTTTTTATTACTTTTGTAATTATGTATATATATATATATATATATATATATATATATATATATATATATAGAGAGAGAGAGAGAGAGAGAGAGAGAGAGAGAGAGAGAGAGAGAGAGAGAGAGAGAGAGAGAGAGAGAGAGAGAGAGAGAGAGAGAGATAGAAAGGTGGCTGGAGTGAAGCGGGAGGATAACGAGGAGTATTGGTGATCCCTGCCATTGTACAAGCCCTCATTAGTAGCGGGGCAGGAGAGACAAAAATCGAGCAGGAGGAAGGGGAAGAGACGGAGGTGGAAGAAAGGATAATAGTGGAGGGAGGCTGCTGGTTTAGGATACTCACCCTTCCACTGGCCGACGGGAATGACACCACCGTCAGAGCGGGTCCACTCCACCTGCGGCAGTGGCTCTCCCTCAGCCTGGCACCGCAGTCTCAGGTTGTCGCCCTCCCGCACCACGATGGGCCGCCGCTCCCGCCGCCTCGACCCATCCGCGCCTGCAGGAAAGAAGGAAAAATTGAGGACAGCGGTTTAATATTCTCTCTCTCTCTCTCTCTCTCTCTCTCTCTCTCTCTCTCTCTCTCTCTCTCTCTCTCTCTCTCTCTCTCTCTCTCATTCAGTTTATACAATGTGGGCTTTTTTAAGAGAATTTATGGGCTAAAGAAGACCACCTAAGGAAGACCTCTTATCTGAAAACCCCACCAAATCGGGAACCGTTACCCCAAATGGATGCCCAATCTCCCCCCTTGGACTGTGGCCTCCCCCCTCTCTCTCTCTCTCTGTCTCACCTGCTATGGAGGGCGCGATGAGCAGTTCAGTGACGGACTCGTTGTTGACCCGGTAAGCGCAGATGCCAGGGAGCCCCGCATCACCTGGCGTGCCGTTCTTACCTCGGCGACCCCGCGGTCCGGCGATTCCTGGAAGGGAGAGAGGGTTGGTTTGATTAGAAGAGCGATAAGATTACAGGGGATTACAGGGGATTTCAAGCAGTTATCGGCCATACTTCTTTTGTTTTGATTTCGTTGTGCTGGGCTACGCTTATATTGTACTTGTTGTAAGAAAAGGAAGTGTGATGCATAGGAATTGTTGTGTGTGAAGGATGGGATGTGTCAATGCTTCTTGGTGTGGTGAGGTGTTGTGTATGGAGGTGCAGTAGAGAGAGAGAGAGAGAGAGAGAGAGAGAGAGAGAGAGAGAGAGAGAGAGAGAGAGAGAGAGAGAGAGAGAGAGAGAGAGAGAGAGAGAGCTATTGTTATAATCATTATTATAATGATTCTCCTAATTACCATAATGCAGCTTGTTTTCCTCCTCTTTGTTCTCTTCATTTTCTTTTATTATGAAAAACATTAGGTATATTTCATTACTGTTCACTATTACTAAAATAATGGTGATGATGATGATGATGATGATGATGATAACTATAATATTAATAGTGATGATGATAATAATAATAATAATAATAATAATAATAATAATAATAATAATAATAATAATAACAATAATAATAATAATAATAATAATAATAATAATAGTAATGATAATAAAAATAATAGAAATAAAGTGAATGATACCTTTGTTCTCATTGTCATTGATATTATTCTTGCTGTTGTTTTTGTTATTTCTCGGTATCTTGTTTACTTTTAATCATTATTATCACCCTCTTCTCTCCTTTCTCGTCATCGTCCACCTCCTCCTCCTCCTCGTCCTCCTCCTCCTCCTCCTCCTCCTCCTCCTCCTCCTCCTCCTCCTCCTCCTCCTCCTCCTCCTCCTCCTCCTCCTCCTCCTCCTCCTCTTCCTTCTAGCTCGCAATATCACATTGATGGCTTAATTAAGGCAATATCCTCCTTAGAACGACTCTATGCTAATATGGGTTACTTTGTGTGTGTGTGTGTGTGTGTGTGTGTGTGTGTGAGTAGAGAGAGAGAGAGAGAGAGAGAGAGAGAGAGAGAGAGAGAGAGAGAGGAGAGGTAGAGAGAGAGGGAGA
>CM035189.1:19206753-19221753 GCA_020233015.1 Callinectes sapidus | reverse complement strand
TGTTCAGTTGACCACGATATTGATTAACTGGTGGTATTGAATACGTGGAAAGTGTGTCCAAAATTAAGGGAAGGAGTTATGCCACGCAATCGAATAATAGACACATTAGTTATCATAGGCCAGATAACGGAGCTTTTATAAGTAAGAGGAGCAACCTGGCGAAGGGCAACAAGAGCAATGAAAATTAAAAGACCACTAATTTGCCAGTCACATTAAAAGTCCAAAAAATTAGCCGAAAGTCAGCGACAAGAGAGTGAGGCAAGAGAAGAGAAGGGAGAGAGAGGAAGAGAGAGAAGCCAAGGGGACTGGAGGCTGGTCCCTGTGGGTGGTGTACCAAGGGCTAGAGTGAGGAGGGTAAGGTGATGATGTGCGCTAGAGAGGTGTGGTACTCGCCGATCATGAGGGGACCAAGCCAGACAAGGAACCGCCGTGGTACAGTGAATTCACGCGCATATTGGGGGCCGACGGGTCTTCAAGCGCGTGGGTTCAAATCCTGGCCACGGTCCGAGAGCAGGTAGGGCCTCCACTCGGGGTAACGGTTTAAAAAATGTTGGACTTTTCGATAGGTGGTCTTCATTAGGAGATCCCCTTGAGGCCATAAATTCCTGTAAAAAGTCCACATTATATGACTGAAAAGATAGTATAGATTTTGTTTCCTCATGGTCGTAAACACGCCAAGCTTTTATTGTACTCTCCAAATTATAAATCCTTTTATTTGGGTCACGTAAAAGAAAAAGAAAAGAAAAAAAGAAAAAGCACTCAGTATTCCCAAAACTTGCAAGTCTCAATTATCATAATTTTAAAATGTTTGCAATGTGAAGTGATGTGAGGATTTCATTGGAACTGTGAAATAAAAAGAAAGACAGAAAAAATGCAGATGTGAAAGAAGTGGTACGTTGTACTCGTTTCATATTTCTCTATATACTTTATTGTGTTGTCTGTGTGTGCCTCATTACTATTGCTACTACTACTGCTACTACTACTACTACTACTACTACTACTACTACTATTACTACTACTACTACTACTACTACTACTACTACTACTACTACAAATAATAATAATAATAATGATAATGATAATAACTACCATTTTATAGTCTTATACCTGAAATAAATGATGATTTCGTATCAAGCCATGGACGTTATCAAACACTTACCTGTGCTTAATTCCCTTCCCCTGGAGCGTGCTGTCATGGCGTGAGGAGAGTGAGCGGCGCTGAAACGTGAATTGGGACGAACATTAGACAGTTTGCAGTGATGATCTTGATTGTTTCAGTCGGAAGTGAGCTGAACCAATAATCCGGCGAGGTGAGATAACACAGTGGGGGAGAGAGTAGGTAATGAACGCTGCTTATCAGGGTTTTTTTTATGTAAGAGGAGAAAGCTGGTCAAGGGAAAAAAAAACTCTGAAAATAAAAAGCCAACCAATTTGCCAGTCCCCTTAATGATCAAAAGAACTAGCCAAAATTCAGGGACAAATGTCTTGAAACCTCCCTGTTAAATAAAAGTCAAGTCATAGGAAGTTGGAAATATAAAAACAGGTAGGAAGTTCCAGAGTTTACTGCGGGAGTTAATCACAAACTGGAGTTCAGACGATTCCATTACGTCAGTGGTTCTCAAAGTGGGCGGTACAGGGGGGCGGTGGAACGATCTTGGGGGGCGGTGAGGCGAAAGGGGGCGGAAGGGGGGCGGTAGGGTAGCATCAGAAGCAGCTAATATTTAAGTTCGTTTTTACAAAACCTAAATGACATAAAACATGACCTGACAGGTTGTTTTTGTTTGTCCTTCTCCACGGACTACCACCACACACACACACACCTCAAAATACCCGAAAAAATCACTGCACAATGCTAGATATGGAGAGCCAATATAACAGTATTACAGCATCACACACACACACACGCACACACGGTAAGCATACAGTAACTCATGCTATATATGGCATGTAAGTCAGGAAGGCAAGGGGGCAGGGAGGCACCCGCTGCCCTATGACGTCACAGCTGATGACGTCACAGCTGATGACGTCACGGCTGATGACGTCACAGAATATTTACGTAGCGTAAACCATTTTAAAAATGACCCCTCGATAAAACGATGTCAGATCAAAATAATGTATCTGTTCCGACGTGATAAATAGGATAACTAATTCCCAAAGTATAAACACACTCCTAACAACAGTAATTCTAAAGAAATTCTACGGGAAAAAAACGTGTTTTATAAAAATATTACCCTTTTTAACACTCGTTAAATATCCATTAACTACCACTTCAAAGGAACCAAAACCCATTTCAAAACAATTGATTAGTTATTCTTAATTATTTTAAACACTTTAGAGTGAGTTAGAGGCAGAAATAAACTATTGACAGGCTGATAAATAAGTTATTAATGTAACTTTGACACCGCTAAATAACACTTTTCCTCTCCACTTATTTCACTGAAATTTAGGCATAAAACATCATTGTATATGGACTATCTTTTGCAAATAATAACAACTTGATACACCCTTAAATAAAAAAGGGCATTGTGCGTCCCAAGAAATTTAGCGCAAAAATCCCCTCTTATTTACCACCCTAATAACGCCAACTACAGCTATCTCCACCCCTTACACGCACGGAAATGACTTGAAACTCACCGCAGTATTCATAGAAAGCGTTAAATTTTACTATTGATCCCAAATAAACAGTCCAGAAACGAAGAAAATATCTTGATAAATGAGCCGGCTGGCGGAGGCCCCGTGGTGGGGTACGGCCCCCCTCCTATCTCACTCCCACCTTCATTAAACTTAAATTTGACCACGAAACCTATGGCTGAATAGCTCATATGAAAGCTTAATACCATTGCTGCATACTGTGGCAAGATGAGCCTGTAATGATTAACAGATGATGAAAAATTAAAAATAAAAATAAAAAATGACCGATGAAATAAGAATCCAAGACGGCGCCGCGAGTGTTGGGTGGTGACTCACCTTACATAAACCTTGATACACGGCTGGTCACTTGAACCCTACAGTATTTCAGGTAAAGATCGTCTTAATACGCCACTACAGCGGCAAAAACATCGTGAAATACCGCTATTTACTTTAAACAGAGAGTTTTTCAGGTATAAATCGGCCGTATCCGCTCAAGCAGAGGCTTTTCAATAGGTTAGACGCAGCGCACCTCCCGGCACCTTACCCCAGGACACACTGACTCGCCTCCATCCCGCCAGACACCCCACACACACCCCACCCACCCTCATGCATGGCTGGCCTGGAACTAGCATAGTATTATTTTAACAGTTGCCAAAAAGTGGTTGTATTTTTCCATGTTTCTCTTGACGCAGCTAAGAAATCGAGTAGGTTATATGCAAAGAATGTAGATAGACTGTAGATAAAGATGTATATAACCCCATAAACGCCACAAATAACCTGATTAGCGAAAGAAAATACCCGTAAAATAAGTGGAAGGAACAAAGCCGACCGTAAGTCATGTCTACCCCTACTCGGGGCAAAAAGTAGTGGTATTTTTCAATGGTTCTCTTGACATAGCTAAGATATCGATTGGGTAATTTGCAAAGAACATAGATAGATAATAGATAAACACGTATATAACCTCACAAATGTCAAACTAAAGCGAATTAGCGAAAGAAAAACACGCAAGTTAATGGGGAAACAAGGACGACCGAACCATGTTTACCCGCACTCGGAAAAAAAAGTAGTTGTATTTTTCCATGGTTCTCCTGACACAGCTATGAAATCGAGTAGGTTGTATGCATAGAGCATAGATAGACAATAGATAAACATGTATATAACTCCATAAACGCTGCAAATAAACCTGATTATCGAAAGAAAACACACGTAAAATGAGTGGAAGGAACAAGGCCGAGCGTAAGTCAAGTTTACCCCCACTCAGAGCAAAAAGTAGTGGTATTTTTCAATGGTTCTCTTGACACAGCTGAGAAATCGAGTAGATTATATTCAAAGAACATAGATCAGTGGTTCTCAAAGTGGGCGGTACCGCCCCCCTGGGGGCGGTGAAACGATCTTGGGGGGCGGTGAGGCGAAAGGGGGCGGTATATATATATATCTCATATATATATATATATATCTCTTATATATATATATAATCTATTATCTATATATATATCTATATCTATATAAATATATATATATCTACTATATATATCTATATATATATTCTATATATATATATATATATATATATATATTAACTTTGTGTTCGCCTGTGTGTGTGAGGGGGGCGCTAGGAATCCACCTGTTAGCCAAGGGGGCATTTTTCTGTAAAAGTTTGGGAACCACTGCATTACGTGATGTACTACTTCAGTGAGCTTCTATAGCGTGGTGCAATGAAACCGCTTGTGGTTTGGGAGCCTTGGGATCCCCGAGTGCACGGGTTCGAATCCTGGCCACGGTCTGAGTGGAGATTAGGCATCCACTCGGGGTAACGGTCCCCAAATAGATGGGCTTTCAGATAGGAGGTCTCTATTAGGTAGACTCCTTTAGCCCATAAATTTCCGTGAAAAGCCCACATTGTTTAAATAAAAAAGGAGGTATTTGTCTTATGTTTTTTCAAAATACATGTACATAAAGCAAATATGAGAGAGAGAGAGAGAGAGAGAGAGAGAGAGAGAGAGAGAGAGAGAGAGAGAGAGAGAGAGAGAGAGAGAGAGAGAGAGAGAGAGAGAGAGAGAGATGTAACTCGTAATTACATGTACAAAATGGATAAAGGGGCGGGAGGGGGGGAACACGCTTACCATGCCGATGTGTTTTTTCAAGGTTATTACGAGAAGGAGAGAAAACAGACAGAGGGTAAAGTCAGTGTCAAACTAAGTGACCCGAACTGATGAGGTGACCTGAGGCACGCAGGGAGGAGAAAAATCTCTCTCTCTCTCTCTCGCGCTCTCTCTCTCTCTCTCTCTCTCTCTCTCTCTCTCTCTCTCTCTCTCTCTCTCTCTCTCTCTCTCTCTCTCTCTCTGATTGGACAAAACGAGGATCTAGAAAAGTTGAAGTAGTAATCTCCCTTTTTATCTCCCTTGATGTTTTCCATCAGCACTACATAATTATTAACCTTCGTGTTGTAACCTAAAGATGTGCGGGTGAAAGGAAAACCTGTAGCAATCACGTTTTCTTTTTTATTAACATGATTAACAAAATTGCATACCAGTAAACAAATATCTCACATGATGACTTGCAGGAAAAAATACAGCGTCTCTCTCTCTCTCTCTCTCTCTCTCTCTCTCTCTCTCTCTCTCTCTCTCTCTCTCTCTCTCTCTCTCTCTCTCTCTCTCTCTCTCTCTCCTGCGGCCACTAACTCGGTGACAGGAGACACAAAAATGGCTTCTGTGTCACTTTTTTTTGGCTTTAAGCGTGTTTGGAAACTTGATAATGCAATGAGATCACAATAAAAGTCATAGTGTGTAGGTTATCCTTGCAAGAAATATAGAGAGGCGACGAAAATAGATACGCTAGATTATTATGCGATATGGAATGGGAATGCAGAAATGGTATGTAGAGGTAGTGTTGGGAAGAGATTTTGCGACACTTGGATGCGTGCCAATACGTGATCTCTTTCTTGTCACACAGGCTGTCAATGGAGAGACGATTATGATGAACGCAGCACCACCAGCCTTATCATCATCATCATCACTCTGTCGTCATGCTTCCGCCAGCTCCACCACCAGCGCCACCTCCAGCATCACAGCACAAAAGTCGGTGTTCTTTTGAAGGTATGCCACGTGTCTTTGATGTATTTCGTGCGTTTGAAGGAGTGGTGAAGCCCGTCTGTGTATTAAGCATTATGTTATGTTGCACGTGTCCTTAGGGAATGAGAAAAACCCAGCAGTGTTTGAGTGTGTAGGTGTATTTTGTGTGTGTGTGTGTGTGTGTGTGTGTGTGTGTGTGTGTGTGTGTGTGTGTGTTTGTGTATTTAGTTGTATATGTATACTCAGTTTACAACGGACGGAAAGATATTGAATGTATTGTTAGTTATCAAAGTTGTCGTTGGTGCGTGCGTTGGTGGGTGTTGTGCGAACGTTTGCTAAGAAGATGGACAGAGCGACCTGGGGCAGGTGGGTGGGAGGTTGCCAACCCAGGCTTACAGGAAGGTTTGTGGCGAGAAGCAGGTGCTGGCGAAGGACTGTTGGGTGATGATGGCGGAAAGGGCACTCCAAGTGGAACCCACGCCGCCCACCACCCCGAGAATCACCACCAACCACAGTGCCACCACCTCCCACTTGGGCACCACCCTGAGGATAACCGTGGAAGAGATTTACTTGACGGAAATATTATGTCAAGTATTACGAAGTGATACTGAGAAGACGAGGATCAGAACACTTGATAACTTGTACTTGTACCATTACATACTGAAAAATTTTAGCTTCTTCATATTTGAAAAACTACTACGGAAAGACAAGATGAGTGCACATATAAATTCCAACTGAAGTATGAAGTTATCACCACATGAATTGTGACAAATCTCACCTTAAGGACATCCCGTCGAGGCCACTGACAGCACAGAGGCGGAGGTAACAGATGGGCGGCAGCACGAAGGACATGAGGGCAACGGTGGAGCCGCCGATCAAGTTCAGGATCTTACTGAAGTCTGGAATGGTGAAGCCGACAAGGATCACCAGCACCATGACACAACTTCTCACCACCACACGCTTCGCGCTGAAGGTGTCTGTGGAGTGACAGGGCGGGTGTGTTAGGTGTGTGGCGGACAGCCAGGATGGACTTGTCATTCTCTCCCTGACATACGTCTCTTCATGTTTAGCTGCGCATCTCAACTTATAAGCAATGCATAAACGGAATTATTATGTTTGCACAACATTGCTTCTCCTGAAGTGAAGTGTGTCGAGTCTCTCTCTCTCTCTCTCTCTCTCTCTCTCTCTCTCTCTCTCTCTCTCTCTCTCTCTCTCTCTCTCTCTCTCTCTCTCTCTCTCTCAAAGAATTTTTTTTTTTTTTTCTTTTGAGTTCATCTGCATGTCCACACACTCCCACGATCGCTGGCACGCTGATTCAGGAATTTGTAAACCTCTCTCTTTCTAGTGACCAAAGGCTGAGCTGCATCTGATTTGGTTCCTCGCCTGAGTTTACGGGAACTTTTGGTTAACGCCTTCTATGAATAACTATTGGAATGATGTGTAATTATCATTTCGCCTCAGATACTCCACAGTTCAACATTTTCCTTTGAAAGCCCGTGCTCTCAACGACCCCAAACCCTTCACACGCCACGCTCCCTTTAACACCTTTGTACCTTATCACCCTCAACTTCTTCCTCCGTCTTGCAGTGTTTAGTCTGCTCGTCAGTGAGACTTTTTTTCCACAGCCAACAAGCCTAGGTGAAATAATGACCATCGAATATTAATGATTGATAACACTTCTATGAGATAACAACAGAATTACAAAATCTGAAGTTAATTAGATCTGTCTTATGAATTCGGTGACTGGTTATCTCTTCTTGCTCCGAAACTACACGTGAAGTCGTTAATTAGCTATTGTTTTCTGTTAAATCGTATGATCACGTTTAACTCCGTATTCAGAAACCTGTTGCTCTCTCACCACGTCTATTTTCAAAGGCCACAGAACTGATTAGCCAGCTTTTCAAGACCATTTTGCCTATTAGTAATGCAGAAATCTTGTTAATCTGTCATTAGAAGAATAGAAACCTCTTTAAAGACTCGCATGCCTTAAAGTAGAGCCTTTTGAAAGTAGTGGAAATGTGATGCAGTAGTGCTTAATCCCCTTAAATACCATGACGCGTTTTCGTATTCATTCTACTTGCTATTTGGTGATTTTAGACAGCTTCAGAATCCTTTGTGAGGGGATTAAGATCGTGAAGACTCTGGCCATCCATCTTCTCACCTTCAGATACCCTTCCTAATGTCAATAACATCATCTAATCACATAAACAAACCGACAAAAATGCGTTTCAGTACTAAAAAAAAAGGGTTAAGAATATGGCCCTGACCTCCATCCCTTACTGCCTCACTGCCTCCCTACTCACCGGTGACCACGTTGAAGTGCACCTCCGTGGCCTGGTGGATGGGGTTGATGGCGATGGAGAAGGCGAAGAGGAAGTGACACACGAGGAGCACTTTCACCACTGTCACTGCCGGCCCGCTCACTGCCGATAGGATGTTCTCTGGAGTGCCGTTTGTTCCCAGAATCCCGTAGCAGATGGTGCACAGAGGTAGATAGATGCCGAGGAGCGCTATTGAAAGGCATGGGAATAATGTATCTATGTTAATCCCGTATTTAGAAACGTTTTGCTCTCTCGCCACGATTAATTTCCAAAGTCACACAGATGATTAGCGTGATTTGCAAGAGTGTTTCTCCAGTTGGTAATGTAGAAATTTTGTCAGTCTGCATCTAGAACCTTAAAACATCTTAAAAAAAAACTCGTGTAAATTTAAAGACGACTTTTTAAGATGGTGGAGGTGAAGCACAGAAGTGTTTAAGAATACGAGCCTTAGTTATTCTTTGCAGTGTGTTGAGAAGATGCGAGGAAAGCGATGGTGTAGATGTGATGGACAAGGTATAGTGGACGTGTACTAGCCCGTATATGAGGGTAGAGGAAGAGAGGTGATATCTTTGACGAGGGAACTGAGTAACAAGGAAAAATAGTGTGATGAGGAGCGTCTGGCTAGATTGTTATGTACGTGAACTAACGAGAATATTAGGAAGAAAAAAAGATGTGGGGTTTGAAGAAGGTGTGAGTGGGTAGAGGCTGATGGAGAGCTGAGAGAGAGAAATGTTGTGATGAGGTTCGAGAAATACAAAAGTTAACACGATACAGTTGTAGTGACGCGATATGAGATTCTAAGGTTTCTGTCTTTGCTACTACTACTGCTACTACTACTACTACTACTACTACTACTACTACTACTACTACTACTACTACTACTACTACTACTACTACTACTACTACTACTACTACTACTACCACTACTACTACTACTACTACTACTACTACTACTACTACTACTACTACTACTACTACTACTACTACTACTAAATGAAAAAGCTGCCAAGGCAGGAATACTACTACTACTACTACTACTACTACTACTACTACTACTACTACTACTACTTCCACCACCACCACCACCACCACCACTTTCCCTTCTCTATCATTCTAAGCCTCCTCCTCAACTTTCCTTTCCCCTATTCCATTCTCCTCAACACTCTCCCCCTCGAGTACTCACAGAGGAAAGTGATCACGACACTCTCGGGAAACTGTGTGCGGTCCTTCATGTCATTTTGTATGGTGGGGAAGATGGAGCCGCCACCGAGAGCGAAGAGGATGGAACTGAACGCTAGGAAGAAGGAGTTGAAGGTCGGTGCAGGGTATTCTGGCGGGGCATGCGTTCCCTCCTGTAGCACCACCTCCACCACCACCACTAGACAGGCCAGTAACGTGGCGGTCATGGCGAACAGCGGCGCTCCCCTGTTTAGGAATAAGTCATGGATATTTTGATAGTTTGGTAGTTTTCTAAGGGATAGATAGATGGTAAGGCAGTGTTGTGGTCTTGTCAAGGATAGATATATAGTTAGCCAGTGTTTTGGTTCTTCTCAGACATACTAGATACATAGTTGATTCCATAGTTTTCTTAGGGATAGTAAATAGTAAGGCAATGCTGTGGTACTGTCAAGGATAGATAAATAGGCAGTGTGCTTGTCTTCTCTCACTACGACTGTTTTCTAGGGCCAGAGAGATGACTAGTGGTGATGACTAGAATGTTTTTCCAGTTAATAATGTAGAAATCATGTCAATCCTTCACTAGAACTATGAAAAAAAACATGTTAAAAATCTCGTAGATATTTGAATAAAGCCTTTCGAAATAGTTGGAGTGAAGCACTAAAGTACTTGAGAACAGAAGCTAAAAAGTCATGTAAAGGTCAGGATCAGTTGTGTAAAGGACTCAGAGGGAGATTTGAACACCTTCCTGGAAACTCCGAGTTTTTTTTAATACTGTAGAAATCCGTGAACTGTAACGATCAATTTTATATATATATCACACTGAAACGTTCAGTTCCAAAGACAGAAATGAACTGACTCAGTGAAATCATATTCCCACCCGTCCACCCTCCCTCCTACCCAAAAAAACTGTGGGGAGTAATTTTTTTTTCTTAACTGTGGACCTTCAGGCTTCCCATCCCCCCCCCCCCCCACACACACACACACGTCGCCTCCTTCCTCATTAGGCGCCTGTCCAAAGCCAACCTGCTCTACCTGACGCCCGCCAGTCTATCATATGTCATCCTTCAGTCACTCAACTCTCTCCCTTCCAGTTTCCAGTGACTCTTCCTCCCCTTCCCTTATCTAATTTTATTCCCTTACCTATCTCACTCTTTCCTTCTCGCCCCCTCTTCTCTCCTGAGCTCTCTCTCTACTCTCTCCGACCCTGCTGCTCTCCCAGACTCTCACAGACATCAGTAATTAAGGAGCCTGGCACGTTGGTTTGATTACTCACTTTATTGGTTCCCTGTATTTGATTCTGACGAATGAGAGGAGCAGGAGGCGACGGCGGTGGCGGCAGAGAAGACGGAGGAGGAGAAGGAAGATATATCATTAAATTTAAGTACTGAAGGGTTGTGGAGGAAGCCGAACAGTTAAAAGAAAAAGGTATTGTATAGAAATGTGACGAAAACAGACGGAAATTAGTAGTGTGATAGGGCGAAATGGATTGATTGATAGTATTGAGCTGGTGGAAGACAGGGCCAAAATGAAGGGAAGGAGGACTCATAGAAGCGCCTTAATGTTATTGGGATGGAGAGTGACGAGGCGTGAGACTACTACAGGGCGGCCTAGGGGGAGGTGAAGGAGGAAGGATGAAAGTGAAGGAGAGGCGAATATTGTAACATTAGGCTTACCAGAAGTCTTTGGGGGTGCTGAACCAAGTGGTGGGACACAGGATCACGCCCACGATGAGAGTCCACGAGCACTGAGTTAAGGAGGGGACCAAAGAACCCAGGAGGTCGTTAATCATCTGGGAAGAGACCAGGAGGTACACTGTGGCCACTCCGAATAGTGTGACTTCCATCGACACCTCGGCCACTATCCTGCAGAAGGTGAAGGGTGGGCAGTGTGATGAATACTTGTGTGTTGCTTGATCATGACAGTGAAGTTGTGGGATGTAGGATAAAGTGCGGTATACAGAGAAGTGGAACGGAACTACACACTGACTCTCGGTTTATTCTTTTGCTCCCTAAAGAGTCTTTTCATTTTCATTGTTTTTGTTGCCCTTTTGTTGCCCTTCCCTTCTTACTTAAAAAAATCCGAGGTTTCATTTTCTGTAACTACAAGGAATTACATGATGGAAATAGACTGGTGCTTAAAAAAAGGACACTATTTTGTACGGCTTTATCCTTCTCGTTGAGACTCACCTGTCCTGGTCAGCTGCTTTGGACCATCAGAAAAAAGCATTTGGTGAACATTGTGAGACAGAAATCGAGAATAAATTAAAGGATAAATTGTAAATGCTAAAAAGTAACCTTAAGTGTTCTGATGTGGAAGGATTTAGAAGGAATATGAAGTTAAATGTAAGTCGTCACCACCAGTTTTTCTCACGCCCCCTCCCTCCCTCACTCGCCCTTCCTTTGCTGCCAACTCTGTACAGAGGCTTTGTTCGTTTGTGTTTGGAGTATTGCTTCACACATATGAAGGGTTCCACTCATTCTGTCTTTTAGATAAAATGAAGTCAAAAGCTTCTCCTCTCATCATTTCCTCTCCTCTAACTAGCTATCTTCAGACTTTCTCATAGCTTTAGTTTTGCATTTATTGCTATCTTTTGCGCTATTCACGTTGACTGTTCTTCTGATCTTGCTAACTGCATGCCTTCCCTCCTCCCGCGGTCTCGCTGCACACTACTTTTTACTTTCTCATACGTCTATTCTTTGTGAATCGGCAACCCTTTTCTTGAAAACTCTGTAATTTCTTGTCTTTTTCTGTATCTCCTGCTTCCTATGAATTAAACTTTCTCAAGAGGAAGGTTTGAAGACACTTATCCTCCGTTTTTCGATAATACTTCAGACTTCTCATTGGAACTAACACTCTACTGAACTTTTTCTTTCAAGTTTGTGTTGCCCTTGACCAGTGCCCTCTTACATTGAAAAGACTCAATAACGAACCGAAAAGTGAGAGGTGTGTGCGTATAGGTGTGTTGGCGGAGTCATTATCACCATGGTGCGTTTCCTGATTGTAGTGTTTATGACCTACTGTTGCTGATAAGCTGAACATATTCTTTATAAGACTAATGCTATGAAGTATAAACAGCAACCAGACAGTTAACGTCATATTACTCACTGTCCTGCCTTGCCGAGAGCACGATGTGCGATGGCCGGGTAGGGGCGGCGGCAGGGCGTACGGTACTCCGGCCAGCGCTCCTCCAGCAGCACCCAGCACATCCCCAGCCGTGTGCCCGCGAACCCCACCGCCAGGCACAGCAACGCTATTAGCGGCAGCCCCGCCACCCTGCAGGAGATTACAGAGTTAGGCAGCAACATCATAATCTGTTTCGTATTCATAGCAGCGTCGTCTCCCACGTACAGGTTCAAGGCAGGAATTGAGAGATGCTCGTTAAAGCTAAGGAGGATGAAGGAAGGAGGATATTTATTATATTAAGCAGGGAGATTACACTTAGTAAAAAGGCATTGAGTAAAGAGTAGCCATCCATAAACATAATGTAGTTTTACACAGGCGCGCGGCGACAAAAAAAGTCCAAATTTGTGGAAGCTGTTTTTAAACAAGATCAGATATGAAATTTCCTGCAAAGATTTTCAAAGAAGGATAGGTCAAGTACAATCATTGTTGGGGAGAGGCAGAGTTGAGTTGCAGCAACAGCAATGGAGTAGAAGGAACTGTAACAATAGTAATATTGATTGTAATAGTAGCAGTAATAGTACCAACATCAGTGTTCTTTGGGATTAACATAACCATTAGGTCTGATCGACGTACCTGCGTTGGCCACCGCCTTGGGCACGTTCAGGACGCCCGCGCCAGCCATCTCGGCCAGAAGGAACATAGAAGCGAGTCCCGCCGTGAGGCCCTTGTGTGCACGCCCCTCGCTGTCCACGCTGCACGACCCATCCTCCTCATCGTCCCTGAAGCAGCCTTCCGCGGACTCGGCAAGCGTTGCTGGGCTCTCCGCCTTCCCGCTGCAATGAGGGTGTGAAGGGTGAAGCGAAGATGACAGTGAGTAGCGCTGAAAAGAGGAGGTAGTGTGGTGTAAAGTGGAATGTTGTGGCAAGGAAATGGAGCGGTGAGAAGTGGAGTGCTTGTTGTTGGGAGGAGGTGGAGTAGTGTGAAGTGGAGTGTTGTGAGGTGGTGAAACAAAGTAGAGTGGAAGTGTTTTTCTAATTATAATGAAGAATGTACATTGGAGTGAAAAAGAAGGCCTGGATGAGCGATGCCACCCTCTTGTATTTCAGACATCGAGTTCGCGGTTTGTTCTGTGAGTCAGTGAAGGGTGGATGTGTGGCTGTGTGGCTGTGTGAATGGGTTCTCCACTAGTTTTTCTACGTGGTGCAGCATCCGTCGTTATGTGGATAAGCCTTGCGCAGTGGAACATGGCAAGAGAGACAGGAACCTGCTCTTCATCATAAAGTAGAGAGAAACTTGCCTCCTCTCTGTCACCCATACTTAACAGGTAGTTAAAGAAACACGTGAAATAATTACCGTGCAAAAGGGAATTAATTAACGGGCGTTCGTTTCCTTTCCTCTCGGCAGCAATCCTATCAGCTCACATCACTTGCCATTACATCTTGAAAATACCCCATTTAAAGACAGACATTGAAGGAAGGTCTCAGTAATGAACCGTAAAGTGTACACGTGAAAATGCTCCCGAAAAAAACAAAACAAAAACAACTCAGCGAAACGATCCCTTGCTTACTTAGCGCTAATGATCAGGTGATTAGGCAGGTGAACGGGGCGGCGCGAGTAGGGGTGATGGGGTGCTGAGTGCGTCTAAAGTGCGAAATGAAGCAAGAAGAATATGTAGGAGGGTGAGGGAGAAAAATTGCGGGTGTTAGTGAGGAGGAAGCAGAGAGGAAATGATGGCTTAGCGGCACGCGAGGGAAGAGAGGGAGAGGAGATGCTGCGAGGCCAGAGCAAATATTTTGGGGTCAGAGGTTCTAGAGGCCCCTGTGGTTATACAGAGGAAGAGGGGGAAGTATATGGGAAACAATTCGGTGGAGTTAGTGTATGTATATGCAGAATAGAAACACTCTGCAATGTTGGATCACGAGGAGAGATGAAAGAATGGCGAGAAGGGAGACTATGGATAGAGATATTGGATGCATGAGAGAGAGAGAGAGAGAGAGAGAGAGAGAGAGAGAGAGAGAGAGAGAGAGAGAGAGAGAGAGAGAGAGAGAGTTTAGAACATAAAGGCATAAGAAAATGAGGGAATCTGCAAGAAGGTTTCAAGACATTTGTCCCTGACTTTCGGCTAATTCTCTGAACCTTAAGGGGACTTGCAAACTAGTAGGCTTTTTATTTTCATGGTTTTTGTTGCCCTTTACGAACTTCCAACTCTTGCATAAAAAGTAAAAAAAAAAAAAAAAGAAAGAAAAAGAAACACCAGAACAAAGCCACTTCATTCCACTTATCATCCTCATCCATAAACTTATCTGATCGTCTTCTAAACCTCCGTATTGAACTTCACATTACATCTCAGAGATTATCATTCTGGCCGCCACAACACTACAATTATTCTGCTCGCTGCTTCCACACAGACACAAAGAGGCGGAGAAGGAGAGAAACACACCCTCCCCCAAAAAAATCGACTAAAGTATCTGTTAACTTCTGAAACTTTCGTGCCATTACTTGATTTTTCTCGTCTTTCCTTCTTCATTTTTGTTTCCCTTTTAATTCCTTTGCTACTAATGACTGTCTTTTGTGCAGGGACGTGTGTGTGTGTGTGTGTGTGTGTGTGTGTGTGAGAGAGAGAGAGAGAGAGAGAGAGAGAGAGAGAGAGAGAGAGAGAGAGAGAGAGAGAGAGA
>CM035189.1:19006425-19009283 GCA_020233015.1 Callinectes sapidus | reverse complement strand
AAAAAAGGAAGGAAGGAAGGAGAGATGCAGGGACAGATGAATAGAAAGAAAGACAGAAGGAAGGAAGGAAAGAAGGAAGGAAGGAAGGGAAGAAAGAAAGAAAGAAGGAAGGAAGGAAGGAAGGAAGGAAAGGAGAGGAGGTAGTAAACTTACATCTGGAAAAGAATGACTACGAGAGAGAGAATCAGGAAAGACGAATGGAGGAGAAGGAGCAAGTGGGAGTAAAGGAGGGAGAGAAGGAAATAAGGAATGAATGAAGGAAGGAAGGGAAAGAAGAGAGAAATTAGGAAGCGAGAGGGAAGGAGGGAAAGAATATCAGTGAGAACAAGAAGATGAATCAAGGAGAAAGAGGGAGAAGGAGATAAGAAGATAAGTATATGAAGAGAGAAAAAAAAAAAAACAAGCAAAAAGAAACAAAGGATAGAGAATAAGAAAAAAACGATGAATAAGTAATTGAATAAAAGAAAGAAGAAAAGAAAGAATAAATGAGATGGAAAATATGAAATAAAGAATATGAAAAAAAGATAAAGTAGCAATCACAGAAAATATAAGTGAAGGAAGAAGAAGCAAGGAATAGAATAAAGGAAGGAGGGGAAAAAAAAGAAATGCACCAAGAAGGAAAAGAAAGAAGAAATGAAAAAAAAAATTATATAATAGCAGAAGAGGACGACGAGGAATATCGAAGGAAAGAAGAGATTGAATGAAAGAACAAGAAAGCATTAAGGAAGGAAGGAAGGAAAGAAGAACGGAGGGAAGGAATGAAAGCGTTAAGGGAGGAAGAAAGGAAGAAAGGAAGTAAGGGATGAGTAAGAGTCGAAAGAACAGCAAGGCGTTAAAGAAGGAAGGAAGGAAGGAAAGAAAGAAGGAAGGTATGGATAACAGTAAAGGTGTCGAAAGAAGAAAGGAAGGAAGGAAGGAAGAAAGGAAGGAAAGAAGGAAGGAAGGGATGGGTAACAGTAAACCCGAGTCGAAAGAATAGAAAGGCATTAAGGAAATAAGGAAAGAAGAAAGGAGGGAAGGAAAGAAGGAAGGAAGGAAGGAAGGAAGGAAGGAAGGAAAGAAGGAAAGAAGTAAAGAATGAAAGAGCGTGTTAAGGAAGGAAGGAAGGAAGGAAGAGATGGGTAAAAGTAAACGTGCGGAAAGAAGGAAGGAAGGAGGGAAGGCAGAAAGGAAGGAAGGAAGGAAGGGATGAGTAACAATAAGGCGTGAGAAACAGTAAACGTGTCAAAAGAAGGAAGGCAGAAAGGAAGGAAGGAAGGAAGGAAGGAAAGCGTTAAGGAAGGAATGAAGGAATGAAGGAAGGAAGGAAGGAAGGAAGGAAGGCAGGCAGGCAGGGGTGAGTAGCAGTAAACTGGCGTGGTAACCGTGCCTCACGCCCACCGTTACGGGTCGCCACCTCATTATTAAGCCGCGTCAGGTAATTGGATAATTGCGTCAGTTTATCATCAGACAGAGAGAGACAAGTTGCGGCTCTGTCCTTCGCTGACTGCCTGCCTCCCTCCTCCTCCTCCTCCTCCTTCTCCTCCTCCTCCTCCTCCTCCTCCTCCTCCTCTTCCTCCTCCTCCTCCTCCTCCTCCTCCTTCTTCTTCTTTTTCTTTTTCTTTTTTTCTTCTTCTTCTTTCTCTTAGTCGTATTATTATTGTCCTCCTTCTCCTCCTCCTCTTCCTTTTCCTCTTCCTCTTCTCCTCCACCTCCTCTTTTTTCTTCTTCTTCTTCTTCTTCTTCTTCTTCTTCTTCTTCTTCTTCTTCTTCTTCTTCTTCTTCTTCTTTCCTTTCTCTTCCTCTTCCTCTTCCTCCTTCTTTTCCTCCTCCTCCTCCTCCTCCTCCTCCTCCTCCTCATCATCATCATCGTCATCATCATCATCATCATCATCATCGTCATCTTCCTCCTTCTTCTTCTCCTCCTCCCCCTCCTTCTCCTCCTTCTCCTTCACCTCCTTTTTCTTCTCCTCCACCTCCTTTTCCTTCTACTCATGTGCTCTTCTTATTTCCTGGTTCTCATATTTCTCCTCCTTTTCCTCCCTCTATTTTTTTCTTTTTCTTTATTTTCTTGTTCTGTTACTTATTCTATTCTTTGTTTTTTTTTATTTTTTCATTTTTTCTGTTCTACTTATTCCTTGGTTTTCATATTTCTCCTCTCCTCTTCCTCCCCCTTTCTTTTTTTCTTCGTTTCATTTTTTTTTTCATCTCCTTTCTTATTTTCATCTTTCTTTCATTTATTTTTTTTTCTAATTGTTCCTTGTTCTGTTATTTCTCCTCCTCTTCCTCCCCTTCAGTTTTCTCCTTCTCCTTCTTCTCTTCCTAGACATATTTATCCTGTTCAGTGTCTTCTCACGTTTCTTCTCATTCCTTCTCAACACTCTCCTTCTCCTCTTCCACCTCCTTCTCCTCCTCCTTTTCCTTCTCTTTCCCCTTCTTCCAACACGCGATTCTTCTTCTCCTTGTTCCTTCTCATCACCATCAATCTTCTCTTCGCCATCCCTTTGCTCCTTCCCTCATCTTCCTCCTCCCCCTCCTCTTCTTCTTACTCCTCCTACTAGGGTCTCAGTTTTCATCATTTTTAACCTCATAATTTTCAATACTTATCTTCATATTTTTTCATCCCTCCCATACACAAATATATTCCAATGTTCAATGTTTATATTTCCACACGTAGAGCATCCATTCAATGCCATATTCCATCACGTGTAAATCCTTTATTTTTTCATTGTAACACGCTGGTTGGATTTTCAGTGTAATTGCATCGTTTCGTGTTCTGCTTCTCTCACACGTGTTCTCTCTCAGTCATTGGTCATCCCCGGGTTCTATCACGCACGATGTCTGTCTTCATTCCCGCCCTCTCCTCGTGCAAGTAACTC
>CM035189.1:18998925-19001425 GCA_020233015.1 Callinectes sapidus | reverse complement strand
TAGTAGTAACTTCCTTTTCCTGATACCAAGTCCGACTCCGCCGCCTCCTCTTTAACCTCCCTCCCACACACACGCGAACTCTCCCTCTTCCTCTCCCTCTCCCTCCTCCTCTCCATCTCCCTCTCTCTTAGCTACTGATCTCTTTTCTTTATCCTCTCGTTGACCTCTTCCACCTGATCCATCGCCAGCCTCTCCACCAATCTCGCCCCTGCCCCTCCGCGCCCCCCCCCCCCAAAAACCCCAGCTAGTCCCCCCCCTAAGGCGTCTACCTGATATCTCTGGCCATGAGGTATTGGGGACAAGCTCTTATCGGCGTCCAGAGCCATTAGCCTCCTTGTGTACGTGTTGGGAGAGGAGGAGGAGGAGGGGAGGAGGAGGAGGAGGAGGAGGAGGAGGAGGAGGAGGAGGAGGAAAAATGGAGTCTGCAGCTCTGAAGATGTGGGTGAAAAGGACAAGTCAAGTGAGTGTGTGTGTGTGTGTGTGTGTGTGTGTGTGTGTGTGTGTGTGTGTGTGTGTGTGTGTGTGTGTGTTATTTCTTTCTTATCTCTTCCTCCTTTCTCTCTCTTTCTCTGTTCCGCTGATGGTTATGACGCTGCGGGGGAACGAGAGCACCAGCAGCAGCAGTAGGAGCAGCAGCAGCAGCAGCAGGAACATAAGGGAGTTCCACTGAGCACGAACTGTCGGTACATTTCAGACTGGACCAAACCTGTCTGGCGCAGCTACGTATGTACACGGAGAGGAAGAAACTCGTTCCTTAAGCAAGCACTCAGGAAGCACACACACAGAAATACGCACCTGCTTCCTTTACAATACGTGCACTACACTGGGAAAATGGAAGACAAGGCATTAAGCTCTAAAATGTGTAATATTTCAACAGTCGCGAGCTGCTTTTACTTGGAGACTTTTAATAGTTTTATCTGAATTTAGTTTACGTTATAATTTACCTTGTTGAATTATTTAGTGTGAAATAGTATCAAAATGTAAATAAAATTGGGTTGGCATGGTAATGGTCTGGAATCGAGTAATATGCACAACGCCACGACTATTTTCTTTTTTTTTCAGGAAGGGCATTTGAAAGCTTTTCATACCTTTTCGTTTCTGTTCTTTTATTCCACCTTCTACTATTTATTTAACCTTTTCTTTTTTTATCATTTTCCCTCATTCACAAATCCCAAACTCCCCTTCACTTTGTTCAGCGTATTACCTCTTCATTCTTCTGATCCGACAATGTCCGTTTCTCTTAATAGATTGCCAGCAGATCACAGAACTTAAGACTGAGAGACAACACAAAATGAAGGAGCATAAATGAAAGAGATTAGTAAACTCCTGACCACGGCTGTACAAGTTTAGAGCATGATTTTGAAAGACAGGTGGTAAAAAACAAAATAGTAATAACAATAAAGATGGTGATAATGATGATGATGATGATGATGATGATGATGATGATGATGATAATGATGATGATGATGATGATGATAGTAATAACAATAATAATAATAATGATAATAATAATAATAATAATAATAATAATAATAATAATAAATAATAATAATAATAATAATAGTTATGATAATAATATTAATAGTAATACATTATTAAAAGTAATAATAAGAAAGTAATTCTATCAAGAAGAAAACAACTGCGACAGAACATTAGCAGCACTATCGACAAAATAATAATAATAATAATAATAATAATAATAATAATAATAATAATAATAATAATAATAATAATAAAAATGATAATAATAATAAAACAATAGACATGTAACAAGGTACACACTAGAAAGACATAATTGAGATTACTTGAATGAAAACACCGCGCGTTTATAAATCAAGCGGTCAGTTCAGAAAAAAAAGAGATAATAAGCGTCAAAATAGATAACTAAAGAAGTAAGTGGAGTGAGATACTTAAGACGAAGATTACAGAACAAGTACTTAGAATTAACAAATAAATCAGACAAAAATGATGAACGTAAAGACAACTGCAATGCCATTCACCAAAAGACACGGTGGAAGGGCAAGCAGCATCAGACCTGTTGGCTCTAGTTTGTGGTACATTCAATCTAAAGTAAGACTAATATATAAAAAATAAATAAATGAAAAATGGACGCGTGGAACCGTAACTTGAAACTTTAATGAAATTGTGATGAAATAAATTGAGTTAGAACATTATTATTATTAAGGCAGGAGAGTTGGGCGTGATGAATAGATAAGATTAATAAAACAAATGGAGTTTAAGTGGACACATAAAAAAGTCAAACGCTACCCAAAGTTTGTTAATAATGAGAGTCCACAATTAAAGTGCAGATAAAGGTGTGACTGAGTGAAGGTGTTAATACTAATGCTATTAACACTATTAAAACTCGTTTGAATATGAGTCTTCTTTTTCTGAATCGTTTATTTTTTTTTTCTCTCTTTTCTTTTATACATTTTATTAATTCTCAGATAAGTGTTTATTTAATGTTTTTGTGTGTTCCTCTCTCTCTCTCTCTCTCTCT
>CM035189.1:18910075-18949266 GCA_020233015.1 Callinectes sapidus | reverse complement strand
TTTGTTATTATTATTATTATTATTATTATTATTATTATTATTATTATTATTATTATTATATTATTATTATTATTATTATTATTATTATTATTATTATTATTATTATTATTATTATTATCATCATCATCATCATCATCATCATTTCTATTATTTACCGTCTCTCTTGCACATTCATTAATTTTTACGCCGACAACAATTTGGAGAAAAGCTCCTGAGTGGCTGCCCATATCCACATATCAAGCCGCGAGTGTTGTTGAAGGCGTATCACACACACACACACACACACACACACACACACACACACCTCTTAGCGATTATGTTTTGCTGCGTAGTAACATATTATCACTATCGGCAGTGTGTGTGTGTGTGTGTGTGTGTGTGTGTGTGTGTGTGTGGTACAATTCATCACGGTCTTAAGGATTACGTGTCTGACTCGTGATGGTCAGCTCTGTCCTGGCCTCGCGGTGAATGCTCGGAGATCAAATAGTATAAATACGATTACCCATTAAGTCCCACACCCCTCCCACCGCCTCCGTATGGCACCCCTGCCGCCTTACCTTATCAGCTCCACATTTTGATGTACACTATAATTTTAAGCAGTCGTTTCCATTTTACACTGGACTAATTTTAATGTTGAACTATTTAATACACTTTAAATTATAATTAATTCTTTTGTTTCATGTTTTCAAAGTAAATTTGCGAAATTTTAATATAGTATTTTTTTCCAATGCACATGTACAATATCCAAAATTTTGTTAAAGAATAACCACTTAAACAAGGAAAATATAATTTTTTTATCTCCTGGCCACTGAAATTCATTTTTTTCATAGTCCACAGAGATGATTGATCAAGTTTTAAAGAGTGTTTTTCCTTTGAACACTATATAAAACTTGTTAAACAAGTCATTAGAAGCATACAAACAATCTTAAAAATCTGTCACTTGAACTAGAGCATTTTGAAAGGAGTCGAGGTGCGGCGAAGTGTTTCAAAATATAGTCCTACACGTTACCGAAGTGCTCAGGATACACGTCAGGAAAACTTTATTTTCTGTCCGCGCTCTGATATCAAGTAACTCTCAAAGCCTGAGAAATATTTAGGATTAATACCCAATGAATGCACACTGATATTACTTCCTCCACAAAATGTGCTAGTCTCCCATAAATTTATGCAGGAAAATTATGGGAGACTCAATAAATTATCGGAAAAAAATAAAGAGGTATTCTCACAGCATAACTAGCATTCCTCGTACTCCAAAAACATAATCCACTACCTAGAGGAGGCAGGGAAACAGATTCCTAACAGTGTGCCTTCATTAGACTTGAAGTAACAAAAACGTGGATAAGTTTGCCTGTATACAAAGGGGCGGGCCGTGGTGCGCTTCCCCAACCACTACTACTGCTCTCACACAACAACGCTCTCTGGCTGCTGTGTCCCTCAGTGTTGTCCTGGTTGCCATGGCTACCTCGTTTGGGATGCGGAACCCGACGATGGGAATACGGTTCGTCGCTCCGTACCATCACAATCGTAGGGGCAGCCAACAGCGCCCCCTAAATGTGGGTGTTGAGGCGCGCGGGCGGGTTGATAAACAGAGCCGCGCGATAGATAGCAAGGCCAGGCTCGTTGGAATACTATGCTATAACGGCCACCTACCTCGCCGCTCGCCCAGACACTGCGCACTGAGATACAGATCTGTCAAGGATAGCTGACGGATACTGTATTATAATAATCTTAGAAACAAAGCAGAATAAAATGGAAGTGTGTGTGTGTGTGTGTGTGTGTGTGTGTGTGTGTGTGTGTGTGTGTGTGTGTGTGTGTGTGTGTGTGTGTGTGTGTCTGCTGTCTGGGATAACAGGTCAGCTTACTTGCGAAGAGAGCTTCCGGCAGAAGGACCAGCGCTTTAAAAGTGGAACTCAAACACGTGTATGGCCGGGGGAAAACGAGCAGGCACCACCCTACCAGTGAGTAATGAAGGAATAACACCGGCCTTAACAATGAAGAACTACGAACCCCTACAGTCATTGTAAACCCTGACTGGTGGTGATGGTGATGGCCGTGTGGTGGTGGTGGTGGTGGTGGCCGTGTGGTGGTGGTGGCGGTAGTGGCGGTGGTGATTGTGGTTCTACACTGCAAGGTGATGGTGGTGATGGTAGTGGTGGTGGTTGTGGTTCTATCGTGCTAGGTAGTGGTGGATACCGAGGCAGTGACGCCGAGTGGCAGTCCCGGGAACGGAGGTAGAAGTTATGAAAGGAAAGTTATGACGGAAAAAAGAGAAGCAGAAGAATTATAGTTAAAGATGTAGACTGAAGAGGAAGTAGACATGTGAGGGAAAATTCATTGTTTTCCTTCTTCATGTTTTATCTTCTTTCCATCAAGATCCACGCCTTCAATCTGGTAGCGTTGTTGTATTTTTTATATCTTCTTTATTAGCCCAGGATTAGATTAATTCACAAAGTTTATGGTTGATCTCCAACAAAGAATATACTTTTTTTTTCTCTCTTTTTCAATATCCTCGGTTAAGAATCTCTCCTTTGATGTATTTTTATCTGAGATCTTTCAACCAATCGAGCTCTTAACAGGACAAGGTTAAAAAATCACAAATACGAAAAATCGAGTTCTGAATAATTTTTCTACTGAAGATACAGAATCCTTGTTGAACTATCACTTGAGTCATGCAAATCCAGTAATATCCATTGCAGCTTGTCTATAAATTCACCTGTTAACTAATCCTATTACTATTTTGTATTTGGGAACTGCATTCAAGCTCGATTTTTAAATATAATTTCGTTTTTACTTCATTGATATCTTTGTTTATTCCTTGGTCATCTCCCTAAATATGAAAATCTAAACAAGAAACCAAATCTACGAGAAGATAAGTTAAATATCCTCTTTCCTTTCCCGTCTCTTCTTCTTTTGCTTCAATTTTATCTTATTTATTTATCTAATTATTCCTTGGTCGATTTCCCTAAATTTAAAAACCTATACGAGAGACTAGACTCACGATAAAAAAAATTAAATGCCCTCTTACCTTTCTCGTCTCTTCTTCTTCTTCTTCTTCTTCCCAAACCATGCACTTTGCGGGTAACACAGAACCTGACGGGAAATAATAGAAATAGTTGTTACTTTTCTATTTTGTTAGGGCGGCTGTTACAAGAACGCAGGGCAGTGCAGGAGCTTACAGTTTTAGTTTATGCATAGAGTCAATGGAGGAAAGAAAAAAGAAAAAAATCAAATATCACAGGTATTCATATGCCAAAAGTTCACACACACACACACACACACACACACACACACACACACACACACACACACACACACACATTGGGACAAACTATTACTACCGCAGTTAAAACAAAAACAATAAACAACAACAAAAAAAAAAAAAGAAAAAAAAAAACAGCGAGCAAAACTTGTAATTGGAGGTGGTTTAACTTCGAGCCAAAACCGACACAAAGTTAAAGAAAAAAGTGGAAATCAACAAAAGCAGAGACTGAAATAGCTTATTTTTTTTCTCTCTCTCTTTCTCTCTCTCCCCCTTCCCTTCCCTCCAGAACAGCCAAGGGCGACACACGAGCCCAAACCAGTGACACTCTTGTACTTTTACATTTACGAGGAAACTTTTCGGTTGTGTTGGATTCACTTGTTTCTCATTGGTTACACGAGGCCAGGATGGAATGGTAAGATGGGAGAGAAGGTATGGCCAGTGTATGTATGGAAGTAGTTGTAGGATACCCCCCCCCCTCTCTCTCTCTCTCTCTCTCTCTCTCTCTCTCTCTCTCTCTCTCTCTCTCTCTCTCTCTCTCTCTCTAAACCCACTAATCCTTTACTATAACAAGGTACATCCAATCTTTACGAAATCTCCTCTTGTTCGTCAAAATACGTAATGCATACTGGCGATCGATGTATAATTACGTGAATGATAAGTAACCAATATAATACCAAAAATACCTTACTGAATTCAATATTTTTAACCCATTCAATCCTCAAGACATTCCGAGACTTCCTGAAATCACCGCTCGTCTGCCATAATAATAAAACACAATCAGGGTGGATGAATAACTACATAAATAAAGTACCACTAAAAAAAATCACCTTCCTGATTTTAATATCTTTTAATGACATGTAGGTAGAATATAAAGCAGCACATGATGCATCACTGAAAGACATCAGAAAAGAGACCTAGAGTGGGAATGAGTGGAAGTGGGTGTGGGAATGAGTGAAGAGTAAGTGAGAATAAGTGGAAGTGAGTGGGAATGAGTGGAAGTGGGTGTGGGAATGAGTGAACAGGGTGTGGGAATGAGTGAACAGGGTTTGGGAATGAGTGGAAGTAAGTGGGAATGAGTGGAAGTAAGTGGGAATGAGTGGAAGTGGGTGGGAATGAGTGGAAGTGGGAATGAGTGGAGAGCAAAACACAACCCGCGTGAAAACGGACAGTTCTAGACACGGGAGGAACAACCCACATTCCTATTCCACACGGGCGAGTGAGCGCCGTGCTGCGTGTAGCAATAAACATAACAAACGCCGCCACTAACTGTCGAACGTGACTTCACTCATCATATTTATGGAAATGCACAACCTGAATTTGAAATACTCAAACACCTACAAATAATCCTTTTTTTCTTAATATCACGCAGCACACAAACGTATTATATTTCTGTATTAAAATCTTTCTCCCTTCTTGAAAAGTAATAATAATAATAATAATAATAATAATAATAATAATAAT
Source organism: Callinectes sapidus (assembly GCA_020233015.1). NCBI lineage: Eukaryota > Metazoa > Arthropoda > Malacostraca > Decapoda > Portunidae > Callinectes > Callinectes sapidus. The sequence goes on along the minus strand of CM035189.1, from coordinate 18,944,543 downwards.
AATAATAATAATAATAATAATAATAATAACAATAATAATAATAATAATAATAATAATAATAATAATAATAATTGTAAACAAATTTCAAGCATACAATAATGATAATTGTAAACAAATTTCAAGCGCACAATAATTCATACTCTAACTCCATTAAAAAAAAAAAAAAAAGGAGTTCAACTATACAAGAATATTCAAACAAAACTGTGAAGAAAACCATCTCGCATTTCAGACCACAAACTGAACAATCACCTTCAGTACCCCATTACAATACACCAACACTACACACAATTCATACTCAAATCTAAGCTAACCCAACTACAATACACTAAACACCTTTAACTTCACGCCTAACCCAAACCCACTGCAACACACCATACAATACACTACAAATTAACTCAACAACAACATGCTGCACCGCCTTGTGTCTCTGTTACAATGTGCACCACAGTAACACACTTCATTTCCATTGCAGTATGTCACAGCGGGGAGCGTGGCGTGGTGCTGTGCCTGCTGGAGGTGGGTCGCCTGGCGCAGGGATGGTGGGGCTTGGAACCTCCAGGAATCATCAAGTTGGAGCGGGAGATGGACGGCGAGGAATGGTCTGGCAGGTACGTGACAAGAGGCGGGGCGTGGGAGGCGAGAGATGAACGAGCGAGTGACTGAGTGTGGTGCCAGAAGAGACGCTACAATGAGGTTACGTGTGTGTGTTGGGGGGGGGGGGGGGTGTGTGTGTGTGGTGGTTGGGGGGATGAAGTACGTAGAGCATCAGAACAGAAGTGAGAGGAGTAAAAGAGTGTGTGAGTGTAAAAGGGAAGCGAGGGGAGGGGAAGAGTGGAAGAAGACGAAGATAAAGGAGAAGGATGATGCGCATGACTGGGGAAAGGGTGGGGACATGAGAGGAGGAGGAGGAGGATTTCCATAACTATGAGAGAGGGGAGATGACGGAGGAATGTAGTGGTATATAGGGACCTGTTGTGACGTGAGGGGAAGGAAGGGAAAGAAAGCCAAGGCCGGAAGAGAGAGAGAGAATCAGTGAAAAAACGAAGGAAAGAAGAATGACCTACACTGAAGATAATAAGTAAGGAAATAAAGAAAGGTCAGAAACAATAACAATAAAGAGGGTGAGAAAAAAATACTAGTAATATAGAAATGCAAATTTGATACAAGGCTGGCTACACACACACACACACACACACACACACACACACACACATTGTCAGTCTTACAAGTCATGTATCCACGCCTCAACACGAGAAATCTCCCTATCCCCACCTGCTCCTCCGCCCCCTCCTCCTCCTCCACTTGTAGACTACACAGTGCGTCTCCCGCAAGGTTACTATCCAAGCCACTCTCAGTTCCTAAGGAGACTTGGTGGGTGACACACTGGAGTGGTGAAGCGTGCGTGCATGTGTGTGTGTGTGTGTGTGTGTGTGTGTGTGTGTGTGTGTGTGTGTGTGTGTGTGTGTGTGTGTGTGTGTGTGTTCTATCTGCCATATACGTCCTAAAGGTGATACACATACATAAGCAGAGGTAAGCTACTGGTTGATTATTTATTTATACGTAGTCCTCACTTTCCTTACTAAAGCAACAATACTAATTCACATCCGTCTCGTAATAGCCACACCAGTATATCGGTACCCACAGTGCATAACAACACGATAAATTCCCTCCCTGCTGGGAATATAAACACTTGATCCATCTCAGTTTGTTGTTCCCCATCTCTTTTCACTCTACGCGAAAGTACAGTACCATAAGGATTATTCAAAATTTGACCGTCTCCTGACTCCTGCTAATGAAAGGGTAAATCGTTTTTAAATCCTTGCTCCGTTTTTGTTTTTATCTACCATTACTTTCCGTGAATAGTCTGCATAACAACAACAACAGCAACAACAACAACAATCACAGCAATAGCAACAAATACAACAACAAACAACGACAGTTTTCAAACCAAGCTCAGACTCGTGTTTTTCGTTGAAGAAAGGATGGAAGGAAGGATGAAAGGAAGGAAAGTTAAACTCGTTAGCTTAGATTTACAACTAACTACATAACTAACTCCACATACGAACGCAGACTTAAGCCACAGCCCACCCATCCACTCACATCCCAACATGAATTCCTTGTGTAATAACGTCTTGATATAATCTACGTACATTAATCAAGATATTAACGTCACGCCTCTACGAAGAGTAATATTGAGAAGTGAGCCTGGTGGTGAAGTACAGAAGGATGGAGAGTGGTTGAAGGGAATATAGTTAAAGGGAAGGGGTTTAAGGACGGTTGGAAGCTGTAGGTGAGGGAAGCGAAGCCGAAAGGTGAGGAGGAAGAGAGGAGTAGCAGCGTGGGTGAGGTGGAGTGATGGTAGAAGGAGTAGACAATAAATTACAAGGTGTCGAAATAAAGTGACAAGGTGAGGAGGAAAAGAAGAGTAGTAGCGTGGGCGAGGTGGAATGATAGTAGACGGAGAAGACAAAGGAATTGCAAAGTGGCGAAATGGAAGTGACAATGAACAGGAGCAAGTAAAGCATAAAGAGGAGTGACAAGCTGGAAGAGGAGGAAAGGGAGAATTGGAAGTGGAGATATAGGGAGTAACAGCCTAAGAGATGGAATGGAGGAGAGTGGGCCACAAAGAGGTGCAGAGGAAAGAGGAGTGATATGCTGAAAGGAAGGAAAACCTGGAAAAGGACAAAGGAGAGAGAGACAAGAAGTAGAAAAAAAAGAATGGATTTATCAATGTGGGGGATGGCGTGGAGGACAAGTAGGTGGAAGAAAATGAGGAGTGACAAAAGTGGAAGTGAAATCTAATAAGAAAAGTGGAAGAGGGCATGTGGGAAGCAGTGACAATGTGGAGGAGATTAGATAGCAGGCTGGAAAGAAAAGATGAAAGACGAAGAGGAGGAGGAGGAGAGGTAGAGAAAGGGAAGGGAATAGACAGGACAGACAGGATGGTGGAGATGAGGTGACAGTTTGGCAGTCCGAGGGGAGGAACGTGAACTGGGAGAGCATTAGTGTCAAGGTGCCTTTCATAATGTCATGGTGTGCTAGTAAGACCCTGGGAAGCAGCCGAGACACGCGCAGCCCCGTCACTAAATAGGACAGCCTGAAGAAGGGACGAGAGCACAATCACATACACCACCACCGGCTCATCCTAAGCCACACTGCACGCACCTTGCAGTGAGACAGTACCGTCCAGACCCTTCCTCCAGCACACATAATGACTACAAACAGTTTTCTTTGCTACGAGTAACAACGCTCGTGATGGTGCAATAGATGACAAACAAATAACAATCAAATTACTGACAATCTTGCTTACATAAAATAAATCTGTGTAGCCTTATCATGATGTTCTCGGTGGAATATATAAGCGTCTTGCCACAAACACAATAATCAATAATAATAATAATAATAATAATAATAATAATAATAATAATAATAATAATAATAATACCCAGAATCTTGCTCACCTAACTTCACAACGATAGTGCTCTCAGTGGAATAGATAGACACGCCGCAGCTGTTCACCGCACACCGAGGAACACAAAGGGAATTGGAGAATCTTGCTTATCTAACAAAAGAGATCGACATAACCTTACTATGCGGCTCCACTGGAATAGATAAACAGCCACAACTACTCATCGCACTCCGAGGAACTCAGAGGAATAAAGAGTGGAGGAACACGCTTACCTAACTCCAAGAATCAACACGGCCATATTATGATGCTCACACTGGCATGAATAAGGACTTACGTAATCTAATGCCAACATAAAATGTCTCAGGTTCGACTCAAGATCTTATTATCCGAGGAACTTATGGGTTTAGATCATTCACTTCAGGTAATGGGTTTAAGAATTTGCGTCACGGCACCCTACCATTTCCTTCACGTGTATTATTAGGTGCTCAAATTGTCTATCAGTGCCTGTGGTGTTGGGTGTTTGGTGGGAAGCTTAAGTTATTCACAAGAGGTGGCAAGTTAAGACAGGCAGAAATTGTAGAGGTTATGAGAAGCAGGAATAGAAGAAGGAACAAATATGTAACTGAGGCATCCTGAATACCGATATTTGACTTCGAGCTATTGAAGAGGTTAATGGCAAGCTTGATTTACCCTTAATTGGGAGAGGATAAAGAGAGGCACGAGTAAAGGTGGAAAGGAGTGTATCCTAGGCAATCCAAACACTGATATATATGTGATTTTTTAGAAACTTTTTTTTTTTAACTAAGAGGGGAAAGTTGGCCAAGGGCAACAGAATAATAATAATAATAATAATAATAAAAAACACACACACACACTAATTTGCCAGTCCCCTCCTAACAGATCCGAAAGAGTGACCCAAAAGATAGGAATACATGTCTTGAAACCCTCCTCTTACATAAAGTTAAGTCAATGGAAATTGGAAATACAGAAGCAGGTAGGGAGTAGTGATATCGTTCAGTATTGCTTTTCCCCCACATTCCCCATCCCCCCAACAAAAAAACGGTCTAGACTAAACCCCTTCTTTCCCCCAAACGGTTGCGTTGATACAACGCCAAATTGGAAATCAATCAATCAATACCACCATTCCCTGTTCGCTTCCCTCACCCCCTTCCACTTTTTTTATTTTTATTTTCATCTACCGTACACACACAAGTCAAAATTATATACTGCCATTCACGCTACGTACCATATTCTTCAAACAAGTGACATTTATGGTACACCAACTTTTCTGAAAGGAGCCAAGGCATTTACATAAGTCTGAAATGTTGTGATAGCCAGACAGCCAGACACCCAGACAGACACTCCTTCAGCTGCCAGATGGGAGAGAAATAACTTTTGTTCAACATGCATAGAGGATGGTTAGCATTCAGTGGAGCATTAACCTAGTTCGCCTCCGCATGTGTGTGTGTGTGTGTGTGTGTGTGTGTGAGAGAGAGAGAGAGAGAGAGAGAGAGAGAGAGAGAGAGAGAGAGAGAGAGAGAGAGAGAGAGAGAGAGAGAGAGAGAGAGAGAGAGAAGCCTGCACGCATTTGCTAGTAGTTGCATCATGCCATAGTGAGGTGGCATGACGTGGCAATGGTGGTGTTTGTGGTTGGACTTCCGAGGACAGGTGTAGAAAGAATGGGAATGAGTGTGATTGTCGTGGTGATGATGGTGGTTGGGAATTGTGATGTATGGAGGAGGGTGGTTGTGGTGGTGAGGGTGGCGAAGGTGATGGGTGCAAGTGTCATGGTGGTGCTGATGGTGATGCTGGTAGTGGTGATGGTGGTGAGCAAGGAAATTTGAGCTTAAAGAAGAACAATCTCCGTAAGAAAAGTGGATGTTAATCAAGCAATAGATGGCAGCACTAATCTTGTCATGCAGAACCCAAGCTTCCTTATGCTCAAGTTTCCATGTTGGTGAGGGTACGTGACTCTGGTGGTGGTGGAGATGGGTGGTGAGTGTCATGGTGGTGGTAGCGTGGTGCGGTAGTGTCCTTAGTGGTGTTAGTCTAGAGCCCACCACCATCACTGCCGGCAGGTCTGACAGCGGGTACTCAAACACCTCCTCCCCGCGAGGCTCCACCCTGACGCTGCACCCCGCCGCGCCCAGCCCCCCCGCCGCCGACCACACCAAGCTGCCCAGGTAGGTGATGTTCTTTCTCCTTCACTCACTTCCTCCTCGTGTAAAATGCATGGTTTTCTCTCTAATCTAAGGGTACTTTAATAGCTCATGACTATACAGGTACGTTAATTGTGGCTATATAGTTAATTATGGCCCTTCTCAAGTTGTTCTCACTATTTTCCCATATAGAAAGAAAAACTGAGATAAGTATAGTACTGTCATTAACTATAAATCTAAGAATCTTATAAGAATGTTGAGTTAGTAAAATGTAATGGTGAATGGCGGGCTTCTATGCATGAAAATGTCAAGCTCTTTTCATGTCAACAGCTCAATAGAATGCTGCCACATGCTCACAGAGATTAGGAAAGTTCTACATTTGACTGACATTCGAATTTTTTCTTTATTATAGTGAACTTGTACTGCTGGATATCATTAAATAAGTTATGCACCATGTAAACGGAAATAATGAAAATTAATTTAAATAAAGAAGAAAGATTATGATGTGCGTGACGAAGAGAACATTGAGTTTTCACGATAACGATTCAAGTTTCCACGATAACGATGCGATTCCACGATGACGATGCGATTCCATGATAGCTATGAGAGTCCACGATAACGATATGAGTTTCCACGATAACGATGCGATTCCAGTTTCCACTATAACGATAAGAGTTTCCAAATAACGATGTGATTTTTCCACGATAACGATGCGAGTTTCCACGATCATACTGCCGGTATGGCGATGGCTATATGTACGCCAATGAAGTCTTCCTATCTACACAGGTACCAGGACTAACCCTTCCTCCCCAAGGGTCCATCCCAGCAGTCCTGTGTGTGTGTTAAGGCAGTGACTATGCAACCTTGCCGCTCCTCACACGGATCGCCATGAGCAATGACCCGCCACACACCACTCCCCACCCACTGTCATGAAGTGAGCCCTCTCACCCCTAAAAGGACCCCCTTCATACTGCCAGTGACCGTTGCATGGCGCACAGCGTGCCCTCATTCATGGCAAATTGTTCAGCCCGGTGCCATCACAATCAAGGGACCTGTACACACCCTCCACCAGACTCCATGGAAGGAGCCCTTATCTCCCAATCAGGACTCCCCCTCCCTCTGATGAATGGCAGACGTTGATCCCTGCTTATGGTGACCCCTTGCCTAGTGTAAGGCGCTGCAAGTGGATGACTATAGTGAAGCTTGAGGCCACAAAGGAAATAGAAGGACCTGCTGCCAGTTCCCTGCCTTGGGCCACAGGCCAGACCCGACAGCCACCTTCTCCCCCAGTGCGGCGCCCAAGGCCGTCACGGCCCTACACGAATTTTGGCCGAAAGTTTTCAAACTTCTTTTAAATTTTGATCCGAATATAAAATCATCGATGGGAAATGAAAAATGGGTTTTATTTGAAAGTATGCAATACTCGGCTCATCAATGAAACAATTTGTATCTTACATGTTTCCTGCCATGAATGGGTGTATGTTCGCGTGGGACTGGATTAAAAATAGTACTGTAATCACAGATTGTATCGTTACCTCTGCCTGTCAATTCATGTTCCAAACCATATGAAATATTTTGAATAAAATATGAAATTTATTCTAAAATTTGTCATAGAAAAAGCTTGCAAACTACTGTTGAATCCAATTGCTGAATCCAATTGCCTTCACCTCTTCTATGATCTCTGAAAAACCCTTTAGCTAACACCTGAAGAGTGTTTTAGATATTCAGACACCAATAATCAGCCGGTAAAATCACGGAAAGGAGCGTAGTTCGTCTATCGAAACAATTTCTATTGCACTACATGTTCATATGTATCGAGTCGAGAGAAGAGCTTCGACACGCGAACAGACATTCCACTCATGCTTCAAACTCTCTAACCAGATAGTCTCTCGATACCAAGACAAGTGTTTTCCTTATCTCTTGTGAATAAAATAGGAAAATTTACATTTTTCATGTGTAAATCATAAACTAGGTTGTAGATTGCCTACCAAAGTAGCTTTGACACATAAAATTCACACCAAAGCAGCACCAGAAATTTTGTATTCGATGTAGCCTACTTTAAATCATTATATATCCAACTTCACCAAAAACTACAGCAGCAAAGACCGGAATACATATTTTGAAATTGCAGGTCCCTCGAAAGTGATTAACATTTTTTTTTTGTCGAAGTAAGTCTATAACTCATAATAAGTATAATTTCATCATTTTTGTTTTTTCTTTGGTCACTAACTTGATAAACCAACGATTGATGTTCTTTCCAAGTGGCATCAGCTAATCGCATGCATCGTCCAACAAATGACACTTAATGTGAGTCCGACGGAAAGGAAGCTTATCTATCACTAAACTAATAGCATGCATCACACACAAGAGATGGGGGGGCACGCCCACCAGGCAGAGATAGGAAAGATAGGTAAATACATGAGTATACCCAATGTCCTCTCTGCCCGCCAGACCGCTGTCTGCTCCAGGCCACCTGCCCCTCGTGCCACGCCTCGTGCTTCCCAACGCCTCCACACACACCCAGACTGACGGACCACCCTCCGGCTCTTCCTCCCACACCCCAAGGTCCAGCATCCCTCGGCCAGCCAAACCCACGCCGCCCCCCAAACCTGCCTCTATCAGGAGAGCAGTTTCCAACTTGGCGCGGCGCCCCACCAGCATACCGTGCAAGTCAAGGTCAGACAGGTACCGTCGTGATATTACGTACTCATGGACACTCTAGCCTTTGTTCTTAATCATAATGTGTAAAGAAAATTTGTAAAAATACGGAATATTAGGAAAAATAGTTAAAGATTTTTCTCAGTAACAAAATGAGTGCTTACTATAGTGGCCCTTAAGCTAAATACAGTCAACTCCCTATTTGATGAAGCAATTTTCCCGTCTTTATTTAAAAAAGAAGTGCCATCTCTCATCCTTTTTTCCATGGTAGCTGTCATTTGCTAGAGCTTTCTCTAAAGTGTATCTTATTAGGTCGTCGTCTTCCTCTCTCCCCTTTACATTTCCCTTGGTGTCTCTCTTCCACATCCCATGCTTTTCATTCTTCCTGTGAGTATTTACCCTTATATCTCTCGTCAAATATGGCACGCTCAATCTTGACAATAAATCTTATGATACAAACACGAGACAGAGAGAGAGAGAGAGAGAGAGAGGAAGGAACTCTGGTGGTGATGTGGAGAGCGTGTGAGAAATATAGCAGAAGTGGAGATTAGAAGCCAGACATGAAGTGTGGTTGAGAAAAATGTAGCTTGACTAACACGTCACATCCTCTGGCCTTTGATATTTAATTATTAAACTCTCTAGTTGACTTGTCACTAGATGAAAAAAGATACATAGGCAGGTAAGCTGCTTCAAGTTTAGAGCTGAAAGATTGCAGAAGGGAACATACATACTTACTTACCTACATTCATTCTTATTACATACACAGAAACAGCTTAAGTAATGCACACACTGATAAGCCATGGTTGGTAAAGTTCAAACACTACTAGGTCATAGTCAACTCTGGAATTTTTCCAATGTCAAACATAAACGAGGGCGGGGGGGATGGAAGTGTGTGTTGTGTGGGGTCAGTCTTACCCAAAGATCAGTAATTATGAGCTCTGAGCTCGCACTGAGACAGTAATATTTGTAGTTGCAACCCTGCTCATGATCCGGCCATGGTAGATTACATTCTCTCTCTCTCTCTCATACATTTCATTTTTTCCCATATCACCAATACTGCACAAGTTTGCCCAAACACAGCACCAGATACACATACACACGTACACACATATGTAATTCACTCTTGATATTTCTAAGGCATTTTTAGGGTTACTCTTCTTTTTTATGGTTAACCATGGTCTTCATTCATATATATATATATATATATATATATATATATATATATATATATATATATATATATATATATATATATATATATATATATATAAAATGGAAGGCTGAGATTGATGGTATTAGCATGACTTGCTGAAGAATGACGAACAGAAGATTGGTAGATGTCCTTGTCCTCCAACAGAAGTGTACAAGTAGAGGCCAATGATGATACACTAATATTTCTAATTATTGCAGAGGGTGGTCAGGTGCAAAGACCACTCCCACCACCCCAGTGACTACCCCTACACACTCTGCCAAACCTCGCCTCCCGTCAGCAAGAACCCCTCGTTCCTCGGGTCGTTCCACTCCCAACACCACTCCCACCACACCCACTCATTGTGAGCAACCTCATCTGTTTATTGAAAATTATGATATTCAACTAAGCCCACAAAATGCATCATCAAGTTTTCCTGTGATAAACATTATAGTTATAACAGTAACAAAAACCCAAAAAAGTTTGTGAATTTCTATGTTTTAAGTACTGTACCTATGAAACATAAAAGACAGTAAAAGTATTAATCTCAGAAAACTTTTCATTTGTAATTAATTAAAGACAAAATTTTCAGGAATTATTAAACTTTATAGTCCCATCTCATATGTAACACCAAATCAATTTCAATTCTTGTTTTTCAAATGAGTGAACTTAATAATAGAAACTTTCTCTCCTTATCATTAATAGGCAGACCATTGTACTATTGTCCCTTGTACAAATTCTAGCATACGGTGATTCATGGAGTACCAGAAAGAAAATAGAAATTTCCTGAATATTACTATAGGAAACACTTATAAATTGTAGAAGTGGCAGTCTATCTTGACCAACTGTAAATTTACTCATGCTTTAGTACTGATCATCATGCTTTGATTGTTGAGGTGACAGATACATTGTGGCTTAACAAAAGGTTCTTCAGTCACTTGCTTTCAGTTTAACTCTTTAGATCAATTTCTCAGTGTACCTCATACCACACATTACAGCATTACTTGCAAGTATGCACTGTATAAATTTTAAAGAATCCATACACAACAACTTCCCCACAGGTCGACGATACATCTCATCCCTGCAGCGCACACCTGCCCCTGCCCCTCCACGGCCCCTGACTTCCTCCCGCCCTACATCACGACCCTCCTCCAAGCCTCCATCACGCTCCCCTTCTATCTGCAGTCGTCTACAGGAGTGCTACAACACCGTCCAATCAGATAGTGTTACTCAAGCCCAGAGAACTGATCTTGATAACAAGGTGAGGATGTTGACTTCAGGTGAAAGAATCGATTTCCTTGTATTTCAACAAACTTGGTACCATCCTCATAACCCCTGGACAGCTTTGTTCAGTTGAATTCACATTGGTAAACTAATTATATACAATGTTATGGTAATCACAAATGTAAATTTATTGAAGCTCATAAACTAACTTTAATCCCCATTCAAACCTTTCTAATGAATCTCTACTTCTCTCTTGTTCCCATACATTCCATGTTTCAGCTCCATACTGTGCTATCACTCCCACTGTTCCCCTCACAACTTCGTATTTGCATTAATCCCATGTAATCTACATCAAATCACTGTTCATGATAATGGTTATATGTTAAATATAAAAGTAATTTTTCAGTGATTACTTTTCAAAGACATCAGTTTTCTTTATACTAATACCTTTTCTTTCCATCTAAAGGTTCTAGATATTGCTAACCAGACCCAAGATTATTGTGGCTGCAAGGATGAAGACTGTCGGAAGGCTCACATCAAGAGGGTAGCTGATGGCAAGTATGAGATCTGTGGCAAAAACGTCTATGTGAGGGTAAGTGAAATAAGGTACAGTAAGTACACACTGCATAACCTAACAATCAGTGGAATGAATGTAAACCCAACATCTTCAGTACATTGCTACAGTATTCTTTTCACCATATTATTTTTGTTGTGTATTAGCAATACAAAGTAACGGAAATTTTCCAAATCTGAGCAAATAAGGACATACCCTTCAGAGTGCATATCCATCATACAGTGTCAAGTTCAACATGCTCACTACTTTATTACCTGTACTTAATAAGATGCACGAGTGTGTGTCTTGAGCTCCACTAACAAGAATAATTGAACAAGAAATAGCTACTAAATGGTAGTTCAACTGAATATATAAAATGAAAAGGATGACAAAATTCACATGTACCAGCACTAATGTACTGAAAATCTAATTATTTGACACTTAAATTATCTAAGATTATTCAATAACAAATTTAAAGTCATTCTGAGACTTTCAAAAAAAGAAAAATTGAGAAATCTCAAAAGTGGCAACAGAATCTGGCAACAAATCAAGTTGTCTTACACTGAAATTCAAACTGGTTGTTTCTTCTGTAGTATCCTGTAGTGCATGCATCTAATATTGTGTGTGTGTCATGGTCAAGGAAACCACACACAATGCACACTCACAACTTGGTTCCCTTCCATTTCAATCAGCATGCTTCAATCTAATTCATAAATCATGTATGTATTGTATATGTATGATCTGCTTCAATGTAATGTACTGTAGTACAAGTACCTTTTCCTTGTTCTTTGTATATGCTTTCTAAAATTAATTTTTTTTTCTGCTTTTTGTTATGTTGATTAATTTATGTGTAATCAAACTTTTTTGTTTTCATCCCAGCACAATACATCCTCCAACAAGACTTTAGTCCACAGGAACAGATCACCCAGCTCTGCACTGTCTCCTTGCAAACATAATGTAAAATTTAATTTATCTTTATTTCTTTAATGAAAAAAATGAAATTTTTTACATCTGATTATCATAAGGAAAAATTAGTGCTAATGATATCAGTGTTTGTTTGGTTACATGTTTTATGTGGTATTATGCAGATACATTGCCACACTGTGGAGCAGTTCATAAAGAGGATCAGACTCTATAAGACACCACGCCGCATCTTCCATTGTCCTCGTGTGTGTGACTTGTATGGGGAGAGGGGCTGCCACTCTCCCTCTTTCTGTCGTAAAAATGTACTTGTTATTTTCTGTTTTCTGTGTTTTGACTCATTTGACTGACTTTGATAACATATTTCTCCAAAGCAGACATCATTTCCACTAAATAACAATAAATGAAACAATAAATATCATAAAATGCATGATAGCAAAATAATATATTGAAAGTTAAAATATCAAATTAACATGTCAGTTACAATTCATTTGTATCATTTTGGCTGCAGTAGTTTTTATTTTATTATTTTTTCACTTCTTTCATTATGGAAGGAGACTTGATCACTTATTCAAGCTCTGCAACATTAAGGCTGTTTTTATAGAGATATATCATATCATATACATCAAATTTATTTCTTATTTGAACTTGGCTCTATATGCAAGGAGTAAGTTTCAAAATCACTGAAGAAAATCCTATATATGTAAAGCAATACAAAAAATAAACAAAATAAGATGATCATCAAATTCTACAAAATAGCGAAAGATCACGAATTGGAAGACTCATAACTACACACACACAGATCAAACTCTTGAGAAGATAATTGGCAGTGTAAATAGAAATCAAACAATTGCTGAACACAATTCCTTGCACTTAGAGCAACAGCACTTAGGTTTGCATAGTGTCCTAGCTAGATGTATCGGTGTCTGGTCCACACCATGCCTGACCCTGTTCTGTGTTGCTAGCCCTCCAGCAAGCCGTCTGTGAAGCTCCAGGTTCCCAACTCCAACTCCAGAAAGAGCCACACTTCACCTCACTCAGATGTAACCTTTTCTTTGGAGTTTCTTCTGTTTATTGATTTATTTATTATTTTACTTTATTTATCTCTATTAATAATTTTGTGATATACAGTAAAACCTTGTGAAATGTAACAAAATAGAAGATCGGCAAATAAAAAAAGAAAGTTGGTAAATGTATACAAAACTTTACTTGTTAGAACATATGAATTGATTTAATAAAGAAATGTGGTCTGAATATACAGTACACTCATGAAAGAACCAATAAATCAACACCTTCATGACAGGTCATAAGCAAAGCTTTCCTTGCTTCTTATGAATAGCATAATAAAAATACCATCTTGATCCAAGAAATTCAAGTTTGACAAAGCTGAGGTTTTACTGTGCTAATTCAAAAATCATTTTGGGATTCACACAACTGCAGAATTTCATTAAAGTAAAACACTCATAAGTTTGCCCTTAATTACAAATGTATATAGAGGATTTGTGAAGCTTTTTTTTTCTTTAGATGGGAAGAGGATAAAATGACAGAAAAGTCATGGAATGGAGCCAAAAATAGATGATTTTCAACATCAAGAAGTGCTGTACAATGGAGTTTGGTAGGAGTAAAACTAGAACATCAGGGCAATACAAACTACATATCAGAACAAGAGGTGAAAAAAGTAAAATTTGAAAATTATCTATGAGTACTTATTACAGATGACATGTCTCCAGATAAGCAAGAAATACCAGAGTAGCATTTACTTGTATAGACCACGAAATGACAAAAAATATGTATTACTCATCTTGATAAGACCAATATTAGAGTAAGCATGAATACTGTGATCACCCACTAACAAAAAGGGTATCATGTTTTCCTCCGCTTTCACTCAGAATACACTCTTTCATAATTTTACTAATCTTCTCTACAGAACTTAACAGCTCTCCATCAGCTGCCTTTAATGGGCCTATTTTCTTCTCCATTCTTTATCCTATATATCTGATAAAACCCCTTGAGATCAGTCTTTGCCTGGTTGGCTACCCTCAACTCATAATTCTTTTAGCTTTCTTTGTTAACTTTCTGACCGTTACAACTAATTGCTTTATTATGACCTTACAACATCATATCATGCCTTTAATTTCCTACATACACTTCTCTTCAGTCCTTTGTAGTGTCAAACTAGTCAGTCATTCACTTAGGGTCAATCTTCTGTGATCCTATTGCTTTATATGGTGTGTTAGCTAACTGGCCTGTATGTAATGTATCAATGGAACCAATCTCATCAAAATTTATCTCCCCCTAAATCCTCACTTTGGTGTCCCAAATCTCCCCAAGAGACTTCTTAGTTCAGGTTAATATGGGAAAAAACAAAAGGTACATCTTTAATTAAGGCACTGTGAGAGGCTTGGGATAAAGATGAACATTTGTGGAGACGGCCACCTGATGGGAAAATAATGAAACATGACATTGGGACTGTCACACACTTGATTTTGGGAGCAAAATCAGTGGAAAACTTGCAAGAAAAGTGGATGAATGTCAAGACCAAAGAACTTAGGGATCAGTGGAATCACAATTGACAGAGCTTGAATAGCACAGAAATAACAGACCCTCTGTATGCCAAGAAAACTCCTGTGACCTTAAAATAATTCTTCAGTGGAGAGAATTATTCTGATTTTGCCAAGTACTTCCTAAGGATACAGCTCAATACTTGCAATACTTTGAGTGCTATTTATGCACAGAACCCATCTGCAGTTGTGCAAATCCTAACTGTGACATAGTGAATCAAGAGCTTATCAATTATTAATTACGACAAATCAAAATGTTTTAATTGACCAGTCATGGAAGTACTGATTTTTTCCTTTGTTGTCTTATTTTTCTTGAAATTCTTATAAGTGTAACAATCTGATACAGTTTTTACAAAAGGTTTCTACAATAGCAGTTGATATATTTTGTTTTTTAAACAGAACTGCCGAATTCCAGTTGCACCTGCAATGGTCACCACTTCCCTAGAACCCTATGTAAACACCACTAGTTTTGTTTGATTTTATAATCAGTTTCTTTCTTTAATGTAAATTTTTTTTATTATTTTTATTTCTCATTTCTATGGTGGCATGGAAGGAACCTTTGATGTTATTGTCAGTAGTTACCAGCATGCTAACCTGTTTCACTTTGTCATAGATAAGTGCATGTAATACTGTATTGCATCAGAGTAACACAATAATGCCTCTTTATCTTTATATTTGATATTTGTATGTGAACTTCCAGTATTTTGCATACCTTTTCACAAAATTAAAAATATGCTTTATAATAAAGATCAGATATTAAATATCATGACAGAAATAAGTTATACATTCAGTCCAGATATTAATTGTACAATAATAACATGTACAATAATAACCTGAATGTACCACACTCTGAATTTGGGTATTAAGGTAACTCTTATCCTCTGTTTTCCCTGTAGCTGCTGAAAGGGAAACACGTCATGGTAAGAGTTGGGGGCGGCTGGGACACCCTCGAACACTACCTTCTTCGCCATGACCCTAAACAGGCAAGTTAGGTTTACTCGCGTATCAGTCTATCATTCTTTTGGGGTGGAACCAGTTTAAAGCTATATTGTTGTTATCATCATCATCATTATCATCATCATTGTCTATTGCCATCATCATCATCAGTTTCAAAGGCCAGTTCCACACTGTCATGGGTCAGCCCATGTCACCAAATGGGTGCTTATCATTACATATACATAAGTGTTTTTTTTCACTAATACAGCATATAAAAACAAAGGTAAAATTTAAATCCTAAGGAATATGATACAAATATGTGAAGCTGATGGACTGTTTAGAATAAAACCAAATAATTTCTACAATTCCAGTTCATAGCTTGAAATAAGAGGCACCACAACTTTGAAGCATGCTTTCATATAGTATCAGAAATGCACAAGATGCTTAATGAAGATCAGAAAACAAACTTCTCTTGCACTGTGAGGTTGGCTCATGTGCAGGAAAAGTAATACAGGTTGAGTGATCATCTCTCATTTTGCTAAAGTTTTGCTGAATAAACACATGTAATATTTTTACTTGGCATTATGCACTATATCTGTTATAGATTGCAGGTCTTCATGTCTCCTTTAGTTTTCATTTGTATACACTATATTCATGATTTTTATTTAATAAAACATGTAGATAACAAAGGCAATTATAAGAGAAAACTTGGGGTAAAAATTGAGTAAAATTTATGCCACTGCTAATGAGTCTAGGTGTCATGTATATACATGTACATCATCATTTATCTTTGGTCATAGCTGAACATGAAAAATTTGAAACATTGAAACATTTATGCATGGCCTTACAATACATTGGTTTAAGAAACAAAATTAGTACAGTTTCGGCCTGCCTATATACTGTATAAGCAATAGCTTTTCAGGCAGTGACATCAACTTTGCAAAAGTAAAAGTGGGCTGGCAATCTATCATAACAACACCTAGTCTAGTTACCTATGCCTGTAGAAATTAGCTGAGTTTACCCTAAATTTGCCCCTAGAAGTGCCTTTATTATCTACATCACCAAAAGCAATATTTTTTGCCAATTAGGTTAGAGTTTCAAATATCCACAGCTAAAAAGGTAACCTTGTCTGATGCTTTTCAAGATTATACTTGTAAAAAACTATGGTAAATAGCCTCTGAATCCTTCAGTATGTGAGAAACTTTAAATCACACATACTGCAGTCCTAAGCAGCTGATTCCGCAATTCATCCTTGACATGGAAGTAGTTTTCCATTAATTGTGCAAGAATGGCACAGCTGACTGCACCTCACTAGGTGATTGCACCTAAATCTGCAAATGTTGGTGTTATGCTGCTGGTGGTGATGCTCCACAAGGTGTGATGTCTTGCCATGAGTACCATTGTTTAAGGGAAATCTTGACCTGATACAGTGTCCATTGGTAGAAGTAATGACACGCTTATACTATATCATATCTGCTCAGGACTGCTCTGCTTCACCCAAGTACAGAATTGGCTCTCACTCATCTTTTTTTCTTTTCTTTATTTGATAACTGTCAATCAAATACATACGCACTTAGCAAAAAAAAACAAAATAGTTACATGTATTGCTCGCTAGTTTCTTCATTCTTCACGTTAACTGTGCTAAATATGTTTGTTTGCATACTAACTCGTTTCCTGCTCTTTATTGTGATGGATTATAATTCCATCAGACAATAATAGAGAAATACACAATTTTGAATGTCTACCCTCTTCATTAAAATGAAATAAAGATGTTAACTTAACTAACATAAAGTAATTACAATGTTAACTAAAATCTAGGAATTAAAGTAGAATAACTTGTTTTATTCTCGCACTTGATGACCGAAAACTCGAGTGATATTTCCTTTTCTTTTTTTTTTCCCAATGTACTTAACAAAAGAAGTGACCAAAGATGAGAATGCCATATAGGAGATTGTAAAGGATGAAAATGTTAAAGGTACGTTTTAAGGAATTTACCGTAACGTTCTAGGAACTTTTTTGACAAGTAGACAGCATGAAAATAGAAACTGAAAGGAAGTGCATGGTGACTGATGGAGGTAGAAGAGAATTTACTTAAATGAGATGTATATGAGGGATATCTTTGGAAATATTCTTGAGGAAGTATAGGGAAAACTAATATACAGCATATGTAGAGTTCAAGAAAGATAAGTGACAAAAGCAAAATGTATGGATGTAAGTCAGTGAAAACTTGGGGTTGAAATCTGAGATATGAGAAGAGGTTGAAAGGATGTACTGGTGTCGAGAATGACAGGAAGGTGAGAGAAATGGAATGAAAAGCAGGAAAAATGCCAAAGAATTCCGAGATTGAAAGTTGCAATTAAAGGAGTATAAGAATAGTACTTTGATGTTATTACAGTATGAACAAAGAAGTGGACTGCTGTATAAATGAGTATTGTGAACGGCTGTAAGGGAGGATGACATGAAAAGGTGTGATCAGAATAATTGAAAAATTTGAGTTTGGAAAGCATCAAACATGAATGAGATGCTGACCAGCAAAAGAGAGATTGCAGTTGACTGGATGGATGCAGCTGAGAGTGGGCTTAATAAGAGAGTGTGGTGCCTCAAGACTGAGCTTTGAAGATGACAGTCACAAATAAGATAGAAAAATTATAAGAATTCATGAGGTATATAATTACATTGGGAGTGTAGTCAAATTCTATGTGGAAGAATGAATAAAGCTATATCAGTACAAAATATTAAAAATGAAAAAGATTGGATTAGAAAGGGATATTAGCAATTGAATCAAAAGACCAAAAGCATGGAACAAATATGAAAGAATATGATGGGACTGATCCAAAAGTAATGTGAGGTTTACTGAAAATGGCTGAAGTGGATAAAAAATAACCAAGTGGAGGAAAAACTTAAACAAAATACATATCTGATGTAAAATATAGACTCAAAATAGATATGAGTAAAAAATGTGACCTTACCTAACTTGTTTCCTGTGTTAATGGAGGGAATTAGAAATGAATAACAGTTTTCATAAGGTTAGAATGGAAAATACTAATGTAAAAATAAAACAATCTTATTTTCACAGATGACACCAAACTAACTGCAGAGAATTATAGTTAAGTGCCAAAAAATTTAAAAAGCTACTGTTTCTTATTATATTTACTGCTGGAAAAAACAAGAGATCAATTTCTGAAAATGTAATAGGTTGCATACCTATATTGAGCAAATTAATTGTTCAAAGCAGTCCATTACCATCTCCTTCAAATATATGGAATTTATTATCATGATGGATGAAGAGATCCAGTTCAATATTACCATAATGAAGGTTGCAATAACAAGGTGTTATTAGAACTAACCACTGGATGGCATAATAGTACTGATGTGTACAAATTAAACTAATGTGGAATAAGAGCTAAAGCTGTATTGTCCAAATGATGGAGTGATTATGTGAAGGTTCTCATGGTGATAAAGGAATGAGTTGCTCGAGTAATGGAAATGTATGGAAGACTTGGCATGTTAAGTAAGAGTGAAAGAGTGATCCAAGAAATAGCAAGGGAAACAATAACAGAACGAATGATGGTATAATATATGAGGTTTTAATATCATTTATGTGACTTTCCAGGTGACGGTATTTAACCTCAAGTCTGCAGAACCTTTCCTACACATTCGTGCCAAATACTGTTCTCCCACAAACTCTGGAGCATCTTCTATTCGAGGCTCTCCCACACACTCCCGAGCCACACCCAGCAGGGTGACTGCCTCAGGAGACCCCTCCTCTGGGAACACCTCATCAGAAGGTACACCACCTCCTTCAACAGAGCCTCAAGTGCCAACCTCTCCACCTCCTGTGTCTTCCATGCCTGCCACAGAGAATAGTACTTCTATTACAGACATTGCCAATGCAGGCAAAGAGTGTTTCATCCCATCTGATGAAAATTCCATGGTCAGTACTGAAGAAAGACCCTTATCTAATTGTGATTCAAGAGGAGCATCATTCATCTCTCTCTCTAACAGTGCACCAACAGATCCAGACTCCTTCTATTCCCTGGAAGATCATGCTGCTGAAGTTGTAACAGGTGTTTGCTCGGAATCAAATTCTATTCAGGATTCTAGTCCAACTGTAGTTTTGAGGCCCATTGTTAACTCAACCACCTTTACTGCAGAAAATCATGATTCAGATGATCCTATAGAGGCAATCATTCAAGCATCACATTCAAAGCAACCTTCAACATCTTCAGCTTATTCTTTTATATCAGAATCCACCACCTCAGACATTTCACCAAAAGTGACTCCACCACCGACACCTTCCACCTTCTCCAACCCTGCCTGTGTCACACCTGCCCCACTAGATGCTTCACTAACCACCAATGGCAGCACCACCTCCCTTGGCACGCCACTACCACCAGATGATGAGAGTTAAACATGATGTGAACCAGAGGAGGCCCAAACAGAAATGAATGTTCTGCATTACTGGACACATTATCTCACTCTTGGAAACTAAGATAAAACATAACATGAAATATCAAATCATTATTCACAAAAAAAAAAAATCACTCAGTATGTACTAAGTATTTTTGCTGTTGTATGGAAGTTCAATTAATTTTCTTTGAGATATAAGTTCACACATACATATTCTATGCTACATCATAGTAGAAGACTGAGCTCTAGCATACAACAGAGTCATTCGATGTGAAGCAGTATAATCTCAGCTGTACTGTCGAAGTGCTCTATTGATTCACACAGCTTAAAACTTGACACAGTGAAGTTGGCACATTAAGATTTGAAGAGAACTGTTCGTAATTACTTCTTAGTTCCATATGAGCAGACAAAGAAATAGATTGCCTGACACTGGATGTTGTTGCAGAAGAGAGTGGAATGTTCTGATTGTTTAGTATTGTCAGTTGGATAATAGTTTTTCTTTAATAGAGTTTAAAAAGGTTTCAATATGTTGCTGTAAGACTACAAATTCTGTTTCAGTTTTAAAAAATACAGTAAGTCGGTCTTCATTGGTATCAACATCCAAATGCAGAATTGCTTCACTCAATGTGCCACAGATTTCATATAGCACACAAACCCCTGGAAACTACTCATCTGTCATTTGAAAATACACTCATATATATGTATAATAACTGGTTGATGTGTTGGAATATGAATATAGAATGATAATGGGATTAAGCTATTTGCCATCCTCTATTTCTGTACATCCATAAAGTTTGTGAATATTTTGTAATTAAAAGTATATTGATACAGACTACATAGCTATGAAGGCTATGTTTGTGGTCAAGTGTGGCACTGTGATATACCTACAAGGATCCTCAAAACTGATGCTTAGAAAGATTCACTTGAAGCTTCAGTATAAAGTCTACTGGGCTGTACCAGTTTGATCAGTATTGTATTGTTTCCATAACACTTGTATTGCTTATTGCTCATTAGAATTATCTCAAACAATATAGTTCTAGGAATTATATATATATATATATATATATATATATATATATATATATATATATATATATATATATATATATATATATATATATATATATATATATATCATTAATACCTACATCATATTTACATGTTGGCAAAGTGTTGTTAATAAAAGCACAAATGCTGCATAATGACAAATGCACATGTCCAATGATGATATCTGTTGGTATATATTTAGGCAGACCCATTTTCATGGTCATTCATTTTCCAAGAATACAGAGATGCAGATTTTTACATAAATGATTTAGGATGTTTTCTAACTTCAATGAGGAGGAATGGAGTTGTACTTTTTGCAGGAAATTTTATTGAAAGTTTGGGATAGCTAATTTGAAGAGCAGGACTCTTGTGTAGGCTTCCTTGCAGCCTTTATGTTCTTACTCTTATGCATGACTCTTCACCACATAGCTCAGTCCTGTATAACTGAAGTGTCCAGTACAGCAGGTGCAGAATGCCTTTCTCACCTTAGAATGTTACTGGCAAATACTATATCATACTTCTATCTCATAGAGATCCTTACATTAACATTTAATATATTAGTTGTTGCAGTATTTCAGATAAAAGTTTAGTAGCCAGTATCTGCTTCTTGCCATAGTGCATAAAGTTCACAGTTTGTGTATTCAAGAGATAGCTTGTCATATTTAACAAAGAAGTATATTGAAAAATGAAATGATAATTTTAAAAAATTCTTATTATGAGGTGAATCTACAATACTATCTGTTTGATATGTGATAGCCTGTTGAATACGAGCCTGAGTTTTACTACTTTGACATACGTAGGTACTATTCATATATAGGAGGTCTTTTTGAGTGCATCATGTGCAATGTTTCCTGGTTTATGAATTTTAATATGTACATTTCAAACTACATCAAAATCTCTATATTTGAAAAGAAACAGTTGACTAGTGCATTTGAAATATTTTCTTAAGAGCATTACACTTAAAATTGAATTGTATATAAAAATACAGTATAATTACAGAATTAGTCACATACCATGTTCACAGAACTGATATTCTCAAACAAGTCTCATTTCCTATTCAGTACACTGGAATAATAACAAGGAAATGAGTTCTTTCATTAAATAATATATATATATATATATATATATATATATATATATATATATATATATATATATATATATATATATATATATATATATATATATATATATATATATATATATTCACACATGCTCAGTATTAATTATACTAGCAATTATGCCAATATGTAAGTGTTAGGACAATCTGCATTTTACTTACTAGCTTAAATAAGTGAAATTATATAACATACCCAATGAGCTTAAAATATCATATCCATCCATGTTAATTAACTCATGAAGAATCCTATAAATGAATAGAGATGCATATATGGAAGATTGATATATTATAAGAATGGAACACAGCATTATTGTCAAAAGCACACAGCTAAGATAAATTGTGAGAACTGGCCTGTATTTTCCTTGTTTGTAATTCTCAGCATATAAATACAATGAACATTTGCCTCAATTGAGGTTAAATAAGCTTCTCTTTTCTTCAATATTGCTATTATGAAAATACAGTTTTCACTTGAAATTGCTTCAGTGGCCCCCAGTAGGAGGGCTGAGCCGAGGATCTCACTTGGGAAGCGGGTCCTCATTCCATGGGTTTCTCCCCATGTGTTTTAGCACTTATAAACAATATCCTGTGTTTCCAAATGAATATATCTAAGAACTAAATTGAAATACGCTTTACAAAAACATTGGACTTATTTTTACATAAATGTATCTTGTATGTATTTCATAAGACTTCAAATCTATACCTAATTATGTATTTTCTCTTTTTATTGCCAATAATATATATATATATATATATATATATATATATATATATATATATATATATATATATATATATATATATATATATATATATATGGCCATCAGCAGATTTGAAGTCGAAATTTTACGTATATTCTCTATCAACATTTTGTACATATGACCCTTTTATGTTGTCATGGTAACACTACTTGCAGATTTAGGGACATGAAAGCCCTGCATCCTACTGGTTTCTGTAAACAGATGCATCTTCTGCCCTGGTACATACAGCCTAGGAAAAGTTGAAGTTTTCTTATTGGGTCAGCAGGAAAAACTAATACTACTTATTTTGTGTTTTCTATGCTAAACACACTGGTTCTCAAAGTATATACGATGTACATGTAAGCCTGTAATAAAAATATATACGTACATACTATACAGGATATATATGGAAGGTAAACTTTCTCCTTAATTATATCTGCTTTGTCAGTGAAGATAAATTGATTAGTGTTTATTTCTTGTGGTTGTGATTGAAGTTAATAAGGAATGCTTGCCCATGTAATCTAGACTATAATAATATCCACAACCAGACACTATATGAAGACTGAAGACTTCTTAACATTCCACTTGGGATCAGTACAATAATTATGTCAAAGTGCCAATCACAGGTTGATGTTAAAGTTGTTACACTATAGTTTGTGATGGAAAGTGTTGTATATTGTATATCTACCACAAAATAGCATTTAAGACATTAATTAAGGCCAAGGATTACTTGTGATAATAGTGTGAATGAATGTATGTAATTGTTTAAGATAGATTCTTAAAGTTTAAATGTTGTGTGATATGATTTAAAAATAAAAGATTAATTGTAGCACTCTACTTGGCTGAGCTCCTCACCACAGTGTAGTGTGTGGCAGCACAAAACACAATGTGTGCACCAAATGTGTCCACACTTATGAACAAGCCTGCCTCACACCATGCCCATTGGGTCCCCCAGCCTCAAAAGAATATGATAAAAAAAAAGAAAAAAAGATGTCATCTTCATTAAATCACATTTGTTGGTGGTTACTATACTAATATACAACACGTCCCTGCCGAGGAATGAGCACCTGCAATAATCGCTGTCACAGTCATCACCTGAGTGGATTGTAACATGCAGGTGCTGCACTCCTTCAGTAGACAGAATGGAAACAACCTTACCTTGGTTAATCTGAATATAAACAAATCATTGAAAGTTTTTCTTTTTTTAATGGGGGGGTGGTAGTCAAGTGCTTCAAAGATTAGATTAGTATTCAAATTATAAATGTCTCAAATTGAAACTCCTGTATTGCTTTCCCATAAATGAAGCACATACTTTATATGATCAGATTAACAAAGGAACAGCAAAATGTACGCCTGTAGGTCCTTGCTGTAAGAATCTGGGCTTAGTAAGTTATTTTGTACAATTTAATTGTGCCATGAATTTTTACATTTACATATACAAGGAAATGTTACTATGTGTTTTATAACTGTTTACTGCACAAACTTTTCCTTCCATTGGACATCTCCTGACCCAAGGCATTCAGATCACATCTTCAATTTCATGTTATTTATTTTAGCCTAATAAATTGAAATTTAAAATATATTTTCCTTATCCAATATGAATATAAAATGGGAAAATCATGCTTGTACATATAAAGTCCACACATCCAAACAATGAAAAACTGAATTTCGCAATAGTCCTAATTTTCAAGGTGGGATGAAAAAAAAAAAAAAAGGAATTATGCCCAAGATCAGGTTTCGGTGCATATTCAAATAATTTTATATTTTCTAAAATGTCCAAGGAGACAAATGGCCATATATTAGTAAACAGAGGACCTACTGTGAATTTTTACCTTTACTGTGAAAGATCCTGATTTTTTATAACATTCAGCCTAGTGTGTCTTCAAGCAGTGCCCATGAGCACATAATTAGTGTACTCAGGAAGACAAAAAAAAAAGCATCATTTTATACCCTGTAACACTTTGCCATCAGATAAGACCAAATTTCTTTCCCATTTATTATTATTATACATTCAATTAACGATCTTGCATACACATGTCACAACTATAATAACAGCAGTGGCCAATTTACAACTTCAAGTCAATGCACTTTTAATGACAAATGAAGATAAAGTTCTAGTTTCTGCCTATACTCTCCCCTCACCCCCAAAATAAGCTTGGGAACAAATAGGTAATGTGGGGTTACGGGTGTTGGTAGATAATTTTGTACCCCTACACCAAAGGCTCATAGATGGGCGAAATTGCTTTTTTCTAGTAGATTTTGACCTATTTTGAATGAATCTGCAGTTCGTTTCCGTCACAAATCAGTATTTTCTTTTTTCTTCCTCACTTCCCCGATTCCCTAATAAAACATAGTCCACCATCCCCTCAGAAAGTACAGTATGGCCGTGAAAACAAAAACAAAGAATACAAAACAGACCAAAATGTACCAAAAAATGGTTTCGTCCCAAATTTGGATTATTACTTCTGTGGAGAGCACTCGCCGCCACATAACTTAAACTTATCCCTAATCTAACGTAGCTAACCTGAAATGAGTTAATGTAATACTAAGGATATATCCTTGGGCGATACGTACCGCTAGCCACCACATCCTCCCGAGATGCCACTTTCCACACACTAATTTCAAAATAGGCTTCGCTTGACAAAGCCCTTTGATTGGCTAGACTTATTCTGTATTATTTTTCTTGTAGTTTTTGCGCAAAAAGGGTGAAATGGTCAGCCAAATATCTACGGGAACCTAATCTTATTAACTTTAACCGAATCTAAGCAAACTTACTCCAGCCTAACCCGGTATGATAAACATAACACACAACGTGACGAGACCTAACATGGCGTGACAACAACTATTGTGACGTGATGTAGTGCGATTTTTGGTTTGCCGTTTCACCTCTACGGGGAAAAAAAAAAAAAAAAAAAAAAAACCTATTTGTGACGCATTTCATGTTCCTCACCCGAAACCCTGCATTTCCCACCTGTCCCCAAGCTTGTTGTGAGAGGTGAGGCTAGAGTATGGGTAAAAACAAGAACTATACACAAATGAAGAATATAGTCACTTAATTACCACTTTAAATCATTGCAAGGCATGCCAGGAAATCATTAATTGGCTGAAACTGCAAATTCTTCTTAACAGCGGCCAACACTTACTTAACAGCTTCATGCACAGGATCACTGGCTTCACTTCGTTCCACTAAACTGCTGCCGAGTGAAAGACGAACGACCTTCTACACACGAACTTTGCTCCTCCTCTC
Organism: Callinectes sapidus; assembly: GCA_020233015.1. Lineage (NCBI taxonomy): Eukaryota > Metazoa > Arthropoda > Malacostraca > Decapoda > Portunidae > Callinectes > Callinectes sapidus. The sequence continues at coordinate 18,918,372 of CM035189.1, read as the reverse complement.
CATCACTCACACACACAAGTTTGTTCTTCCGTTTATAACGGTTGGGGATCACCAAGGAACACTGCTTAACCCGTGCACTCACTCTCCTTACAAGGATGCGATTGAGGCTGGTCCACTACCAATTGTGGGCGTCGTTCGTAACTGGTGTTAGCAGCAAATGAAGCGTTGATACTCGTTAGAGACTCATAGGAATTATTTTTTTTAAAAAGACTAGATAGATTAAGAAATGCACAGTTCCCATTAAATTATCACTAATAAAAAGAAAGCTACTTGAAAATATTAGTATCTTACTTCCAAAGCTCGTGGAGGGTTTTAAAAAGTCAAGATCGTAGAACGTTCACGAATCCATTTCCAAGTTCGAAACGAGATTCATTTGGCCTTGTGATGTGAGCAGCTGAGAACCGTGGGAGCTTTCATCGGGGAAAGAGGAAAACAAATCATATGATTCATCTTTCTTATTGACGTTCGATTCGAGTAAGTTTTTGGTATATTACAATAGGGAATGAGAAAACTTAATCATATCGTATGCACAGGCGGTGTGTGTGTGTGTGTGTGTGTGTGCGACACACACACACACACACACATTTTTTTACAGCTCACGGCAGCAGTTTTTTTTTTTTACAGTTTTACACAGTTATCTGAGATGGTAGTGGTAATGTGTATGTCAGTGATATTCATTTTGTACTCATCTACCTTGTTTACTTGTCAGTGATTACTTAGCTCCACCGTTCTCTCTCTCTCTCTCTCTCTCTCTCTCTCTCTAGTACCAGTGGGCAGTTTAGCAGGCACACGTTTCTAATAACTTCCTCATGAGATGTTCGATATCTACCTAGTTGTTTCATCGTTTCATTGAACTCTCCTCCTCCTCCCTCCTGTGCCACCCAACAGAGGGAAGTCACCTTGCCGTGGTGGTGGGGCCTTGAAAGGTAGCCGGCGGTGTCACTTTCTTTGATGGCTCACTCGTCATGGAATGGTTGAGAGCCCGTCTGCTCCATATACCAAAGGCCCTCACACTGGTGCCACATGATCAAGATGCTGTGTCACATTCCTCTCCTCTCTCTCTCTCTCTCTCTCTCTCTCTCTCTCTCTCTCTCTCTCTCTCTCTCTCTAAATGGTTATCTTACCTGCATTCCTCGTGTAGTTTCGTTATGCCATGACGTTAATATTGAATTCTTCCGGTCTATTTGATCCTCTATTACCTTTATTGAAGTGGAGTGAGTGGACACCTATCTATCTGTATCAATTTTTACCTGTTCAGTTCTTGTGTTATAGTTTATCATCAAACTTTTCCTACACGCAATCTGTAGGCAACAACCGCCTCCCTAGATAAAGACAGCTGTTACCAATAACAATAAAACAGTCCAGACAGATGTGTGTGTGAAACTAGCTAGCAGCACTTCAGAATTAGACAAATTTAGATTGTCCACCCCGTTGATTGTGTCAAGAACTCATCTCAGCTTTATATTAATTTAATTGAACGTTCCGCCTTCTACTCACCTCAGGAAATCGATGAGCTTGCCTGCAGCTCCGCCATCTTCTACCAAAGGGCGATGGTGAGGACTGTCGGATATAACCAGTGGCGTCTATTCACCACCGAGATGCTGCATAACGCACTGAACCCTTTATCACAGGATGGCTGGCTCGGTCACTGTTGTTGTTATTGGTGGTCTTGTCGTTATTGTTGTTTAAGATTGTCCGCTAGGAGCATAAACCTTTTGGTTAGTGACGCCTCATTACAGTGAGGGCTTGGCATACAAAGATGCCACGCACAGGTCATACAACAGTGATCACTCTAGCTACAAGTTGTTTATCAAAAAACTATCAACAACCATTTTTCACGCCCCCTTGAAGCCAGAAGCTGTAGAATATTTTTTTTTATTTCTGTCAAGTTAGAGATATGCTATTTCTGCGAATGCTTAAACACTTTGCACCATACTGATTTGAAAATTTCAACGATACAAGTAATATTCTTTCAGAAGAGGGGTTCTCTACAGTACATTGTCTATTTCCTTCAAAAACTTTTTAATGTTTGGATGTTTAACTACCTTCTGAAGAACATTTTATGATAAAAAACAAATAATATATTTAAAGAATAAGACGCTCTTAATGAAAAAACAAAACAAATTCTATGGTGAGGACCATTCATCGCTAAGGGGTGGTAGTTTCTGCTGTGCGCTGGTAATGGAGAACGAGGGAAGCTCTGGTGGTGCTGTGATACTCGTATTCGTCTTCCAAAGACCCTTCCTGATCAGTGACAGCACAACCTGTGCCTCCACCACCACCTGCACTCACTTTATCTCACCACCCTTGCGTTCTCATTCTGAATCATGGCATGGAGCATACCTCCCCACGCATGTCACCATCCCTTGCCAATCCAATAAAATGTGGCTGCCTTTACCAATTACTGAACGCTAAATAAAATCCTGAATTCTTACGAAACCCTCTTAAAGGTATTTCACTTAATCACTAAATCACTGTGAAGCCAAGTAGCAAGCCTTACTGATAATCATTCGTTAAGTGATAAGTGAATCACCGCAGCGTTTTACTATAGAATATCTTTATTCTGTGTTGGTGCTTCTCGCTTCTCTTGCGTCTACCGAGTAACGGCGCGTAGGATGAGAAGGTATATGACGTGAAAGTCATAGCTCACGGGGGACGTGGAACTGGGACCAGTAGAACGGGCAGAAAATGGGAAACAAAAAGTGGACGTGGGGGAACTCAATACTAATATACAATTTCTGTTCCGTGACGTGAGTGAGGCGACGCCCCCCACGGCGTATGCCCTCGTGATTAATTTATTGATTGATTGATGTGAGCGGGAGGCGCGCGGATGGAAGGCGGCGACCAAGGCTGCTCAGCCTCTGCAGACAACAGAGTCAGCAAGACAAGAGTGACACTGGGTTGCTCTCCTCAACCGGGACGCACCTTCATCACGTCACTCGATACGCTTTTGAAAGATAATAACTAACAGTAATTCATATTTGAGGTAATTCTCCTAATATTAATCTTATAGGTTTCTAGGGAACATGAAAATGATCACGTCATTGCATATGTATATTATTTCATCCTTCTATAAATGCAAATTATAAACAAATGACTACAGAGCGCAGTTCAACGGAATACAAATCCGACAGCAGGGCGGGGCCGGGCGGGCTCCGCGACCAGCAGCCCTGAGGTGCGGGCGCCTGCCAGCCCCAGGCGGCGGCGAGCCCGGCGCCCTCCCTCCCCCGCCACACCGACACCCCCGCAGGGAGCCGCTGGTCGCCCACGCACAACACGAAGCATCACCTTAGAGCCCAGAGTCACTGATGGCTTCATGTATACATTGCCAGAAGGGACAACTCAACACGAAACAGCTCATGTCTCAGAACAAAAGCAGCTCAATACACACCAAAATTCAATTCCTTACAAACAATGTTTCAAATTTATTCTCTGAAAAAATCGAGGGGTTCTAATACTCATGAGTAACAACACTAAACTCTGAGGGGGAACATCTCTGAACAGAGATATACAGTTGAAATCAAAACATTAATACTGATTATAGGAATTAAGAACCACTATGATGTTCTTAATGGCTGTGTTTGACTAAGAGGATCTCCAGATATCCTACATAGAAAACAATCCATATGTGTTTCACTTTTGATGCACATCGTTAATGGAACCTTGTGTCGAGGCGCGGGAACGAGCCGCCGCCGCGAGGCTCCTCGCCAGGGGACACATGAACAACCTCTGGGCCAAGCCGAGGCTAGCTGGCATCACATTATGGACCGTGCTGAACCCTTCCCCGGCACACACACACACACGCACACACACACACAGACACACACACACACACACACACACACACACACACACACACACACACACACAACTGTAACATGCCTGGGTTACAAAGGGTCGCCCACAAGCCATAGTCTTTTTAAAACTTTAATCTTTGAAAACTTGATTAATCTCAAAACTAAATATTATCGAAATTTCTAATCATTGTATATTTAAAAAGTGTGTGTGTGTGTGTGTGTGTGTGTGTGTGTGTGTGTGTGTGTGTGTGTGTGTGTGTGTGTGCGTGTGTGTGTGTGTGTGTGTGTGTGTGTGAATAAAATTACTTAAACTTGCTTATATTTCATGTTCATATGTTCAAAACTAATTCATAACACTTTTTGGATTTGAAAATATTACAGAGTTATTACAGTTATTAGAGTCGCTTTGATCACCAGTCATCAATTCGTAAGCTAAGAAATACCGATCACTTTACCAGCTATAAGTTTGTTCGTATGTAACCAACTATAACAACGTAAAACTGATTAATGCAACACTGACCGTGACCAACAGTTTTCCGGGTTGGCCATGGCAGCGTGTGAGCCTCCCGCCCCGCTCTGCTGGTGCCGGCCGAATGTAGGACACACAAAAGTCGCGTCATCCAGCTCGTGGGCTTTGTCCCAAAAGTCCTGACAGCATAGGCGCTTGTAACGACGCGGCGGCGGCACTCGTCCACACCTTCAATGGCTGGGATTTTCGTGCTTACGCAAAAAAACTCAGCCTAACATCAATGTACAAAGGAAAGTCTTGATCTCGCATTAATTTATTATTATTATTATTTATTTTTTTCATACGGCTTTGGAAAAGGACCAAGTGAAGTCCTTTCGGTGTAAGTTTTGAGCACAACGGAGGCGCGGCGCACGCCGGCTGGCTGTCGTCACGGTGAATTGTCACCGTAGAAGTACCATAGATATATGCATCAAGGTTCGTCTCAGTACATAGCATTATAACTTAAAAATAATCACACCAACGGAGAAGTATGTGAGTTTTTCAATTTCAAACATCAAATAGAACAAACACTTCAGCACAGAACGGCGCAGCGCAGCCTGCGGCGGCCGCCTGCGGTGCCCACGAAGGAAAACAGTCCGGCACCACTAATTCAAAACCTATCAACACCTCGTAATCAAAACTGCCAAGCATTATTTTCCATATAAATAAACACTGGATGTGTAATTTATATAAGGAAATAAATTTCTACAAGGGAGGCGGAGAACACTTCGCACAGAAAGAAGTATTTCACTCACCATAATATTTCTAATCATGAATACTTTATATGCAACAGGGATTTAGTGAGACGATTCAGAGCCAGCAATACTATGTCGTCTTCACTGGGTTACTGGATGGCTGGGGAGAGCGAGGGTGTGGCAGCGGCTGTTCTCCGGGTGGTGCTTAACGTAAGAGATTTTGATTAACCGAGTTGGACCGTAACTCAAACAGCGGGTGTCGGAGTAGCGTCACAGAGCGTTCCATTATGCATTCTTACTTATTATGTAGCGACTAAGTGGACAACAGGGGAGTGTGATCCAAATCTCTCAGGTCACAATACAAAAACCATTGTCTGAGATGAGGTCAAAAATGTATCCTATGTATGATGGTGTACCCGCTTCTCTGCTGCGTGACCTCGGCGGCCCAGCGATGACTAGAGTTGTCTTATTCTTAGTGGAGGGGACCTGGACCTGCGCTTGCCCTCCAGGTATTCACCTCCTGCTGCGTCTGAAGGGGAAGCACGACACTGATACCTACACACACACACACACACACACACACTCGTGCATGTATGCATGCACTCATTAACGCCCCCCCTCCCACACACACACACACACACACACACACACACATACACACACACACACACACACACACACACACACACACACACACACACACACACACACACACACACACACACACACACACATAGATGCACATACACACAGACAAACAAACAAGCCTACGCGCGTACGCGCGTGGACACCCGTTCACACCTGTGCGCGCACGCAAGCACGCAAGGACAGACGCACGGATGCATGCACAAACGCGCGCATACACACGCATGTAGGCGCGTGCGCACACAGACACACACACAGACACACACACACACACACACACACACACACACACACACACAAACACACACACAGACACACACACACACACACACACACACACACACACAGACACACACACACACACACACACACACACACACACACACACACACACACACACACACAGGGTCGTCCAGGCCGCCTTCACAGCTGCGGCAGAATAAGGTCCCCGTCAGCCTATACATTCCTAAAGTTGAGCTCGTCAGACAATTTCTCGGAGTAGAAAACTGAGCCATATTACAACAATGCATAAGGCTAAGATCTGCTAACCTTTAGCGTACTAAACATTCAGCATCAACAAGATGTTCTATATTCTGTACAAGAAGACAAAGGCAAGGATTATTATAAAGTTTGGCAATAAAAATAAATACCCCAATTACACAATTATCATACGATAATAGTCCTCAGTGATTGGGCATAAATATTGTTGAGTGTCACCTACATTACAGATTTTTCAGTATCATAAAATACTTAACAGTCTGATCATATAGGTTTTTAACAACAAACTCTGTCATTTCTATAATAACAATGCCATTGGCTTCACAAATGTCAATCATTCTAGCATTATCAACAACAATTTGATATATCAATTTACAGTATCATGACTCCAATACTGAATACTGCAGTATTTGTAGTGTTAGAGTAGAGTGGGTCCCGGAGGTGGCGCCGCGACTCCCGCGGCCCGCCTCAGTCCGATTGGCGAAGCCGCGGTGGGTCAGATCTTTCTTAAGTTTGTCACTCATCATCTGGCAACCATTAGCGGCGCGGCGGTGGCCTGGCTGGTGCCCCGCAGGGGAGGCAGATCACTCCTGGTGTATCCACGTCTCCAGCTGGTCTGATGCAAGTGTTTGTCAGAAAAATCACTTCGCCTGCTCTGCACTACAAAACAAACTCAAGTTGCTTGCCTAAGATATCACTCACAGATTCTAAATCACACAAGTTCTCGAAGAAGCATTCTCACCCGATTAAACTCCATGTCCCTTACTGTCACTTATAGACGAGATATTTGGTCTATTCTATCATACAAAATATTCAAAAGTACATGAGTGTCTTACAACTTGGAGTGGAAAGCCGCCTCGTCCACTTGAACAAGCAGCGCGCTGATGCAGACTCGTTCACCTCCGCGGGGCACTACTGAGGCCAGTCACGGGGAAGAGCGGATGGACTAGCTGCCCACACACACACACACACACACACACACACACACACACACATACACACACACAGACACACACACACACACACACACACACACACACACAGCAGTAGCAACAGCAGCGCGGCGCTCCAACCCTGCTAGTGACACCACAACACTACATCTTGTTCTTCAAACGCATGGTCCTCTTGTCGTCCTTGCAATATAAAACATCAGTTCCGTGGTCTCCCACACAATACGCGCATTCCATGTTCATTCTCGTAACACTGACCATACTGTTGCCCCTATAATACTAAAAAGTTTGTGGTCATCCTGGTAAATGAGTTCTTTCATCGTCCTAAGTCTCGGGAACTCACTTCACTCTCCATTCTTCTCTCTCCGCGCCTGTTCTCACAATACTAAATTCTAATGTCATTTGTTATCCTCGTAACACAAAAGTTCATTGGTCGTTCTCGCAATAGCCAATCATAATGTCTTAATTGCACAAACAAATTCCTTTAAAACCACCATCTTTACACAGCAAGCAACAACAGAAGGTCGGCAGTTATTCGTAGCTGTCTTTCTATAACACACAATATCTTTCTCTTCTGCCTATCCTCCTTCCTTCCCAGTCTTCCAAGCTGTTAATATTACTCTCTCTCTACCGCATCATTCGCTAACTTTCCTCGTCAATGATTGTCTTTACCACCGTTCACAATTCCACTGAGGACGCTGGGCGGCCACGCGCGACGGTGGTGTGTTGGTGGTACGCAATACAACAGGTGTGTACCGTTCAGCCCGTCTTATGGAGAGGGTGAAGGTGGGGATGGTGGTGGTGGTGGTGGTGGTGGTGGTGGTGGAAGTGGTGGTGGTGGTGGGCGGGGATGGTGATGATAAACATAGGTCAGTGGTGTGTGTGTGTGTGTGTGTGTGTGTGTGTGTGTGTGTGTGTACTTATGTGTGTTGAGAGGAGAGGTAGGATGGTAGTGTGGTGTGCCGCATTATATTGGAATGGTAACTGATGGCTAGCTGAGGAAGGTTCTGGTGGTGGTGGTGGTGGTGGTGGTGGTGGTGGTGGTGGTGGTGGTGGTGGTGGTGGTGGTGATGGGGCTGATATGGTGAGGACTCGGATGATAGTGACACGGTCTGCGATGATGGATTGTGCGGTGGAAGAACGTGGATAATGTAATGGTTGACTGCTATATTCTGAGAGAGAGAGAGAGAGAGAGAGAGAGAGA
>CM035189.1:18838154-18843782 GCA_020233015.1 Callinectes sapidus | reverse complement strand
TCTCTCTCTCTCTCTCTCTCTCTCTCTCTCTCTCTCTCTCTCTCTCTCTCTCTCTCTCTCTCATCCACATTCACCCCACCTCCTCAGTCACCTTCCATCCCACCAACTTCCCTCACGAGTGTATTTCATTTCACCGCTTGTCATCTTCATTTTATCCTTCACGTCACATCACCTAAGCAAATTTTATGTTCCAGACTCACAACTTTCTCACTTTCCCAACATTTCACATCCTTACTCCCCACAATTTATTGCTTCCTCTCCTCTGTGGCAAAGTTATCGTAACATCCCCCTCCCCCCCACCTTCTTACCATTCAGTTTTGCCAGCTAACACCCAACGAGTGTCTTGAATTTTCCGCACGTCAGGGTACTGTGTGAGAAAAGCTCTTGACGGGTTCAGTACACCCATCCATAGTGTGTGTGAGTTCGATGCGCCTGTGTTGGTCTGTGCGTGAGGCGGGGAAAACAAAGATCCATATTCAGAGACGCTGTACTCTCTCAACACAACTATTTTCCAAGATCACAGAGGTGATTAGCAATGTTTTCAAGACTTTCTCTAGCTAATAATGTAAAAATATTGTCACTCTGCCTCTGGAATCGTAAAAACAACACATGCAAGACTCGTAGCAAAAATGCGTCCAATGATTGAAGGGGCTAAAGGTTATCTATTTGCAATAAGTTAAGTAAAAGGGATGATTATTTAATTTTTTGTTTGTTAGGTAAAGATAAGTTAGTCGCTATAAGATAAAGGTGATTATCTAGTTGCTCAAGCCAGAAAATTATGGTTTGGTTTTTATGAGAATGGTAAAGGAAATTTTGCTGCTGGTGGAGTAGAAAAGACGCGTTCATGGATAGGAATCAGGTGAGGAGATAATTTCCTTTTTATAAGTGAGTGAAAGAGATACAATTCATCGTTCCCCTGCGCTCTGTCTTTTGTAATTTAATCCTGTCTTCTGTAATTCAATCTTACCTTCTGTAATTCAATACTCTTTTCTTGCAATTCAACCTTGCTTTCTGTTATTCAATCAAGTTTTCTGTAATTCAATCCTGCTTTCTGTATTTTTTTTTTTGGTAATTCAACCATGTTCTTTGTAATCTAATCTTGTTTTCTATAATTTAACAATGTTTTCTGCAATTTAACCCTGTTTTCTGTAATTCTATACTGTATTCTGCAATCTAAACCTGCTTTTTGTAATCTAATCTTGTTTTCTATGATTGAATTCTGTTTTTTGTAATGTAATCACTCTACTGTCTCTGTATCTTTAATTCTAATGTTGCACGGCGGTTGTAAGTTAAAGCAACACATGTACAATACCCGTAACACATCGACCACAGCTTTTTTTGTGTCCAGTCTTCCCTTCCTCTAATCTCCTCGGCTCTGCTCAGGTCTCTCGGTAGTCAAGTTCATAAGGATAGCGGCGGCAGATAGGTACTAGGAATGAGGGGAGTCGCAAAACACAGTGAAAGTACAATTCTCTCTCTCTCTCTCTCTCTCTCTCTCTCTCTCTCTCTCTCTCTCTCTCTCTCTCTCTCTCTCTCTCTCTCTCTCTCTCAACCTGTCGGCCAAATCAGTCCTCTCAGTCCTGCCATTAATTTGCAAATCACATTTTCATTCCCACACTTAGTCTTAATGCCCCTATTTAGCCTAACGTCCCGCCTGTCTATCCACACAAGTCCACAGCACTCCGAATAAATCTACACATTCACTTCACGACCTGCCAACAGCGCGATGTCATTTAACATAACTACACGCACCGGAATCACAGTGAGCAGTCCATTTTTCCCCCATGAATACGGCCAACCCAATTCTTTCCGTCTCACTCCCTTGTCTGTCTCTCTCATCCTCTGCTGTCTGTCTCCCTGCACTCCCTGTCTCTTGCCGCCTCGCCTTCCACCCTCTCTCGTGTCCATCAGCGCACACACACACGCCAGCAACCACGGAGATAAAACACTCCTCTCCTACTCCATCAATTACAGTTAGGGAGACCGTCACCGCCCAGTCTTCCATCAAATCACACACACGCGTCACACTCGCACACTGCAATTACACCAGAAAAGAAAATACAAGGTGCGCTTTGAAACGAACACACACACACACACACACACACACACACACACACACACACACACACACACACACACACACACGTAGCCGCTCTCTCGAACATGTCACTGAAACGTACTTGACTCAAACACAGTAATAAATTAAAAGTCTCTCTCTCTCTCTCTCTCTCTCTCTCTCTCTCTCTCTCTCTAAAAGTCTCTCTCTCTCTCTCTCTCTCTCTCTCTCTCTCTCTCTCTCTCTCTCTCTCTCTCTCTCTCTCTCTCTACCATTTTTGCAATCATTCTTAACTCAATAACGTTGGCCTTTTGTTCAATTTGCATAATTTTCATTATTTTCATCCATCTACATAATTTTAGTTCCTTTCATTCATCTACGTATATAATGCCATCATTTTCTTTTGATGACCATCTTTGAAAATTTATGCACCAAATTTTTACCTCTAACCATACGCGATTTTGTTCGATGTTGTCGAGAAGTTTTGCAAAGAGCCAAAACATTTCCTGGGATCAAAGACGTCTGGTCTTGGCAGGACAAACTGACGGCAGACGGCATTGCACTGCAGGTCCCAGGTCAGGGAACCCACAGCACGTACACTCCTCGTTATCACCTCTGTTACTGTGACTCTCCTGCCGAAGGGCACACAGAGATGGTAACGCTGCCACCGACTGATGTTCTCACTGATTGGTCCACGTAATCACATCTTTTAAAACAAGCGGTAAATTTACTTTACTCCTCCTCAATAATTATATGATGCTAAATCACTTTTATATAGGTAATCCAGTGTTTATTATAGTAAGTAGCTTTATGATATATACAGTATTAGTCTGGCGCATGTTTACGATAGAGACGGAAAGGAATACGCAGGCCGATCAATACAGAAGAACCTGTCAGTGTTGTAATTATTATGTGTCCTATTGTGGAAAGTTACAAAGGCAGAGTACAATCATATTTACAGAGACACATCTTAAAAAAACATTTCTGATCTGGAAATTTTGCGCACATTATTGAAATTTCGAATCACTTTCATACATCAATAAAGTGATCTTTTGAGAGAATAGAGAACAGACGATATGAGTTCATTACGCCATTAATTACAGCGGATTAACTATGAATACAAAACCCATACTCGCACACAAAAGTTTTCATTTTAAAGAATTTTTGTGAGGGAAGCTAAATTTCATTATTATATTATGTGCATTATAAGACACTCTAGGAATAAACAACGATAAAAAACACATTTTCCCACAAAAGAGGGTTCAGATAAAATGATATTTGGAAAATGCTTATTTCCGCATGATAAAATGAAGTCTCCGTTAATAATGATTGATACATATAAAACATCTCCACCATGAGCATCACACAGAGACGCTTTTTTATTCCACTTCTCTTACCTTACCTTAGCTCACCTCACCCTTCATACCTCACGTGACAGTCTTCCCTCTCACCCGCGTGTCATTCCCAGCAGAGAGGAATCAGTCCCTTAACATGGCCACCACTAATCGCACACACAGACGAGAGGGTCGCACGCCTTACTGAGCTGCGTCACGACTCTTCGCTGCCACTGTCCACTCAACCCTGAAAATCCTCCACTGCCAAAATTCGTTGTTCGTGGCCACCTACAACTCTTTAGACACTGTTTTGCTATTATTCTCTTTAAATAACTGTGTACGCTGGAAAAGAAAATCCCCACTCTTTTTTTATTTGAATTTATGTATGCATTTTTTTTCGTTAATGGCAAAGTACGAACACATTATTAAAAAGTGTTAATTGCGAAGCTAGTCGCTGAAAGACTTGATAATATTGAAGTAACATTAGCTTTTCTATCCAATGGTTACATTAGGTTAGGTTAAGTCAGATTAGGTTTAGATTCATTTAGTTCAATAATCTCATTTATTGTCTGTTGATTTTCTAGTTTAAGTTTAAAAAACATACGTTTTGCAAGAATCATTATATAAGTCTTTGCTCGGAAATTAAAATGCAAGCCAAGGTCATTTTCGTAATAACTGAGAGACCTGCTACGTTGAACACACACGATCATAAGGTTCACAAGGTTCGGACTATTGTTTCACTGTTTGTCAGACTCCCCACGCTGTTTACAAGTGCTCATTGCCTTTACTGAAAATTGTCCTTGAGGTATTTTTTTTTCCCTACAGTCATTCCTGCCACAAGATTTACTACTTCCCCTCAAGTAAGCTTAGGCAAGTTTATCTTTTGGATGTAATTATTTGGCGTAAAACAGAGCATAATTTCCGTACGTGAGGTTTACCTAGTAGGAAGTTTACATCAAATCTTACCGACCAGTACAAAGAGGAAGGGAAACAATTTCACGAGGCAGAGAGGAAATTAGATTCTTTGTTCAATCTTGCAGTTTCTGTCTGTAAAACCTCGCCAGTTAGACTCATCCGGTCTAGTGTTGTAATGTTGCCGAGTAAATGAATTTGCTTTATAATCTATCAGGTAAACTCTTGATCTAGTATTGCAATTCCTACCAGGAAAATTTCTTCTCTAGTGTTCTAATATGTATAATTTAAACTCATTCGGTAAACAGATTTAGTCAATTATTGTCATTTCCAGCAGGTAAACTCATTTAGTCTTGCACTGAAATTCTATCTGGTAAATTACTATAGTCTATTATTGTCATTCTACCTGGTAAACTAATCTGGCCTCGTGATATAGTCGTTACCAGGCCAACCATTTCTTCAAGTTCTATAAATCTATCGAGGAAACATATCTTTTTCAGTATCATGAATGCCACCAAAGTAACCATCAGTGTGTCATTTTTTTTTTACCTTCTCATTGTGTTACCCTTGGCCAGTGCTCCTTTTATGTAAGAATAATAGTAACAGTAATAAACAAATAAAAAACAAATACATAAATGAATAAGTAAATAAATTATCCACATTTTCTCCTGTACTGCAATTGTACCGGTTGCGTGAACTCGTTGGCCATACTACGAGTACAATTGTTATCAGTGATTCACAACGCCAGACACTCGACAGCCAGGCCGTTCACAAGCCCCTGATGCGGCTCCCGGCTAAGCACCGCCTTTCAAACTCAATGAGCCGCCAAACTCTTCCCACTCATCGCCTCACTTTGCGGACTCTCGTAACTCACGTGAATAATTCTCTTGCAATAGCAGCAAAAAATACACAAATGGACAAAGTAGAAGAAAAAAGGGCAAAATAAAAAAAGAAACAGGGAATGTTAGTCATGCATCCTCGCACGCGGACACACACACACACACACACACACACACACACACACACACACACACACACACAGAGGTAGGTAGATGTACGAATAGACAAAATAGATAAATATATAAATGGAGAGCTATACAAAGATATACAAATAAACAAATAGATATACAGAACAAACAAACTTAGAAGCAAATAAGCAGATAGACAAACAGACATAAGATAGATAGATACATACACAACTACATAGATACATATATACTCGAACAAACAATTATGAACCACGCACCCCTCCTTCCCTCTCTCTCTCTCTCTCTCTCTCTCTCTCTCTCTCTCTCTCTCTCTCTCTCTCTCTCTCCCTCTCGTGGG
>CM035189.1:18823154-18835654 GCA_020233015.1 Callinectes sapidus | reverse complement strand
TGTTCACGTAGGGACTGCCACGAATAGGTCTAACGGGCTCTTGCAGCTTCCCTCATTTTCTTATGTTGTTATGTTCCTATATATACTCACACACCACACACTAATGTTTTCTAAAATTGTTTATATCCACACCCATCTAATCCACACCATAACGTTCTCCTCCTGCGTTAGTATCCACACACATAAACCTTAATTTGCATGCCACCACTACTAACACTAAGAATATTGTGAGATGTCCCAAGTAAGCATTTCCACCGGAGAATCAACAGACACAACAGAACCATTAGTAGCCTGTGTGGTGTTCAGCCAGCCAAGTCCCGCACCAGATACACAGCTCTCATCACAGGGGCTTGTCATGTAGGAAACCATGCCACCCTCACCAAATATGAATTAACAATGTGAAAAAATTAGAATCTTTTTACGGCTTATACTGTTTCAAGACACCTTGGGAGCCATACTGTTTTTTTTGTTGTTGTTTTATTTCGTTTGGTCGGTAAAGGCAAAATGAACAACGTTTTCCTCCATCTTTTTGTCCTTGTTCAGCCACCTTGATACGTTATACAAAAATAAGTTCAAGAATTGCGCTTGTCCATCGAATGACAACTCGACTTTGGTTGGCCTCGGCGTGAATCACAACGGTGTGTCGCCGACACACTGAAGTGGATCTTGTAAGCACCAAATTATTTAATTATCCGTGGATCAAATGTTTAAGTTTCTACATATCAATTTTTACTTATTTCCCTCTGTAAATACCACATTTTCACAACGAAGGAAACTAATTTTGTCCCTTAAATGATAAGCTCTTACAATTTTGTCTAGTTAGAAATTTCTCAAAAGCTTGCTTGCCCCCACTTCCATTTGTCGCCATCACGATGACAAAAACAAAGCAGGTAGGCTGCCACACAGCCAGGAAATTGATGACTTAAAGCCGCCGCGCTCGCCATGAGCCTCAGCTGTAACATTATCACCACATCCCGTGCATTTTGTCATAGAATCTCACCGACTTTAAATTTGGGCAGTTATCTTTTTGTAAAACTTCACTATTTTATCATGATTTATTGAGAAATGCCTACAGCAAGACGGGTATGGGACCGGGAATAACAGACCAGGGCCTCCCCTCCTGACGATGTGTGGCGTTCTGCGGGAGGACAAGGGTGTGGGTGTGATGACTGACACGACACGGTGATGACTTAAGCACTGAGGCAGACGAGGTAAAGGGAACGAGTGTCGCGATGCGGCATACAGAGAGGTACGCACTAGCATTTACCACAGGGCAGGAAGCGCAGGCCGTTTGGAAGTCCTTCTTTTATGTATCTATAAAATGGAACATAAAAATAACGATACAAATAAAAAAAAAACGTGACTACAACTACTTCTTCTGTACCACTGTCTCCATCCGAATATATTTCAATAGAATGTGTATGTCCTGAACACACCACCATCGTTCCATCCAACAACTTTACATGGCCACACGCACCCATGTTCTACCCTACACAGTTCACAGTTTACACGAACATTCGTGGAGACGCCACATAAAGAATGTCATAAACTGCTGCCTTGTCCTCAGCTCAAGAGTAACTCTGCTCCGCTGCTCCCGTTCTTGTCCTAAACCGGAATGGATTTGCCGGCGCTGTGCTGTTACTGCTAACCTGACAAGACAAGGACCGATACTTCCTCCAGGCGACGGCGTGTCTCCTGGGGTGATGCCTTTTCTCAAAGGACCGGTCTTCAATACTAACGCAATGCCCCTGTGTTCGCCCCGCCTCGCCACGAGAAGACACAGTGTGTGAGGGTGTCCAGCTCGGCATGATACACTCGCTTTATATTTTGTGTCCACTACAGGCTCTCGTTCATTTTATGAGTGCCTTCCAGCGACAAGACATGGTGCCAGCAGGACGCCAGCTGAACTCCTTTCATGTCACAGCATGGTGTTGATCCAAGCTGCCTGAATACTCTCGCCTCATGTCAGATTTTTTTGTGGTAGCGTTGGGAAATCGCTCCAGGTTTAGGGAACACAAATTTTATCTGTGTGTGTGTGTGTGTGTGTGTGTGTGTGTGTGTGTGTGTGTGTGTGTGTGTGTGTGTGTGCGCGCGCGCGAGCGCGCGCGCGCGCCCGCGTGAATGTGTGCACGCGTGTGCGAGAACATCGTTCTTTGAAATATCTTGCCGAAAGACCTTGACCTCCAAATTACCAGATTTATCCCAAACACCGTCACAGAACAACGGCCACACATGGGAACATCAACAGCCACAGCCGTGGATTCTTGTCACTTGCGTTGAATCAAAGTCCATTGAGTTTTATTTTCATTTAAAAAAAAATTTATTTATTATTCTTGTAATGTTTCCGTTGACTACTATTGACTTCCTACCGCTGCTGGAAACACACTGGCTGGGCAACAACAGGCAAGACATTCCTCTTCCCTCGCCGCAAACACGCTTCTTTACTTAACACTTCGAGCCTGTGAGTGTCATGCGCCTCGCTGTGCGGCTCTGACGTGTACGTTCAAGTTTCATCACAAGCAATTACCAAAAGCAACAAATCTATTTCACCTGCAGTGTGTCATGAAGATCAAAACACACTTTCTTCCAACATTTTCCTTTCATCTTTGAATGAGAGAACTTCCGCAACTATCTTTTCACAAGTTTATGCCATATTCAGGTCTTTCATTACACTGTCCACTTGGACTTTATTATTATTATTATTATTATTATTATTATTATTATTATTATTATTATTATTATTATTATTATTATTATTTTTATTATTATTATTATTATTATTATTATTATTATTATTATTATTATTATTATTATTATTATTATTATTATCATTATTATTATTATTATTATCATTATTACTATTATCATCATCATCATCACTATTATTATTATTATTATTATTATTATTATTATTATTATTATTATTATTATTATTATTATCATTATTACATATTTTTAACTATTTAAATTAAGAATCGACCATTCAGCTTTCCACCTTTACAATATTTCCAACAAATGGATGAAGGATTGGTCTGTGCATCACAAAAGCGTGGTCAAATGGCGCTGTCTGTCTAGAGGCGTCAAATTTGGTAATCTTTTAATGTTATCGCTGTCAAGCTCGAACAGTCTTGGCGGCCCAACACCTTTATGCTTTGTGTGTGTGTGTGTGTGTGTGTGTGTGTGTGTGTGTGTGTGTGTGTGTGTGTGTCACTCAAAAGCACGTATGTCAGACATGTAATCTTAACCCAAAATCTCGATCAGAAAGAGGAAATTCCCAGCGCTGTTTGGAAGGTTTGACAAGAACTTCACGTTAACCTGTTCAGTGACACATTCGGACACTTTCTGCCGAAGGTTGATAGCCGTTCAGCCTAGGCCATTGCACGGTTTTGAAATTCCAATCCCTCATTCAACCAGCCACTCAATCAACAATCACAAACATTCACGATATATACAACCCAGGTATTGATAAACTAGACCCTCTGACGTCCATGAATGGGAAGTATAGACTGTAGGATGAAGCATATTCTGGTAAATTACTGACCTCAAACGAAACAATCTGGAAATCTTTTAACTCTTTCACTATGATATACTGTACACCCCAACGAAGTACTAAAACAGCAAAATCTCAGCAAAAAATGGACAAGAAAGATAGAAAAGATTATAAAAACAGTCTTTAGTTAATAGAATGGTTTGAGATGGCAGTGAGTTAAGGCGAAATGTCCCAAGGGTGGTTTGATAATAAGAAAGATGAACCAAATCGCAGGAAAGGCGTTATGGAGGGAAATTTTCAAAGACCACAAGGATGTTTATTCAGGTTCTCATCACTGCCTTTCCTACTAAGAATGGAGAATATTTATCAAGCTGTGACTAGAATGAATACGTCTCAGAAAGGCTCATTGATTTCCACGAGAGCCTGCTACTCGTAAAAAAAAAGCCAAGTTGAGTTATTATGAAAACATTGGATAGGGGAAGCTACGTGTTAGTGTGATGGTCCAGGCCAACTCACTTACTTTCCTACTAGTTTTCCACTCATAAGATTTCCTCCTCATTTCCACCCCACTAAAAAAAATCTTTGGTTACGCGAGGTTAAAGAGAAGTAACTTTCGATTCAGTTTTAATGGAGTTCGTGAGTGGAATTACCATATAAAAGCTTGCTTTCCAAATCTCTCCATAGACGAGCTCTCTCTCTCTCTCTCTCTCTCTCTCTCTCTCTCTCTCTCTCTCTCTCTCTCTCTCTCTCTCTCTCTCTCTCTCTCTCTCTCTCTCTCTCTCTCTCTCTCTAACCGCTTTAATAAGAGATTCCCGTGCAGTTCATAGTTGACCATCAAATTCCACCAGTTATATTTCATACATTTCCTTTGCCTTAAAACTTAGGAGAACATGGACGTGCCTGGCGGGGATTAACGGCATTTCTATCAATAACAACAAATATTATTAAGTCCACGGCAAACACTGCTCTCTGGAGGATCTGTTTCATTCGTTTCAATGTCTGGCTATACTTGGACGATTCAACGAAATGTAGTATAGTAGTAGTAGAAGAAGAAGAAGAAGAAGAAGAAGAAGAAGAAGAAGAAGAAGAAGAAGAAGAAGAAGAAGAAGAAGAAGAAGAAGAAGAAGAAGAAGAAGAATTAAAAAGGAAGAAAAAGGGAAAACTATAAGAAAAAAACACAAACACCCTAAAATCAGCAAATTATCTAATCAGTGTTCAGAAGAACAGGATGAAAGAAGAAAAATACAAAAATAGATGAAGAAAAAGAAAAGAAGAAAAGGTAGAAACAAGAAAACAAAACATTTAAAAACTAGCACATCATTTAATCAGTGTTCCTTCCTACGTCTCTGCCTTCACTGTCATTTGTTATCCTTGTGGCGAGGGTGGCAGGTGCTTGGATACCGCCTACAGTTCTTTGCTCCTTGTGGCACAACAAGTTTTGTGGTGTGACAGGGCAGCATTCTGTGTCGCGGCAGCTGTGGGGCCTATTAGTCTGGCGTTGGCTGGGCGCAACCATAATTACGTCCAAAGACACACAGACATACTCGTATTTGCTCTAATGTTTGGGTGTGTTGTTGCATTTCTCATGATTATGTTACTGTGTCCGTATTAAGAGAGATTCTTAAGTATGTAACTTTTTATTAGTCTAGTCTTAAAATTCCTCTTAACCTCCCAAAATTGATTGATTATCTCATCAGCAGCTTGAAATTTACTGCTGATGAGATATATAATAGCTAAAGTACAACACCTATTTTGAGACGATATGATGGATTTTAAGAATAGAAATTCATCTTTTGAAAAGTTACATGTTTAAGAATCGTTGTTAATGTGGGGACATTAGAGATTACTTTCTAGGTTGCTTCTAGAAAAAGGAATAGGGAAAATAAAAGTATTAAGAAAACCAGGAAAGCTGCAATATGCCTTCAAGCCCACACGCGACAGTTTCTTTATAAAACATACTTATTTTTATCTATCATTTCTATCTACCATCTACATTCATCCATCTGTCTGATATTTCAAAAGCTCCCTATTGATTCGACAATAACAACCTGATTACTGAGTTTACCCCATCTATACACCATTCAGAGAAACATTTTTGCCCGATCTATCCCTGTCCCGTCCTTCTTTTATCGGATTCTACTTAGTTTCAGTGCGCCATTTCTGTCTTGTCGTGATAACTAAGATGTTGATTGATATCTCTCTTTTGACACCCATTATGTCACTTCAACATCCCCATCAAATCCTTCTTTTTTCATCTAATTTTATCAAGTTTGAGTGTGTCATTTCTTACCCTATCGTAAAGGCTGAAAGGATCGTGTTGATGTCATCCTTGTTCAATCCGTTATGCCACATCAGCATCTCCATCACGTCCCTTCCTCACCCACACCTTAGCCTGAAGAATGAACACTAGACGTTCGTAACTCTTCTTCCCTCTCACTAACATTTTTAAACTCCATTTGTTCCTCTGAGTGACTGACATTTTTATAAGGACATTTCCCCCGAGTTAGCGGCACGCAGTATTTATCACACTAACTGGTGTCGATATGGAAATTTCAGTCAGCTATAAGGATTAAATCTAAAGCCAGTCAGTTACATTGGTGTTTGACTATTCCATACAAAAAATCATCAGGGAAACCTAAAATGTACGACTTATTTTTTTTTCATTAAACTTTGATACTAACAGTTTGTATGGCTGTGTTTTTATCAATGGATTCAGCTGGTAAGGCAATTTGTTTTTGGAGTTATGTATAAATCCTTGCCAGTGTGTGTGCATGTGTAGGGGAGAAGGGCTTATGTGTGTGTGTGTGTGTGTGTGTGTGTGTGTGTGTGTGTGTGTGTGTGTGTGTGTGTGTGTGTCATGGGCTAGGAAGGCGTGTGGAAAGAATCATGTTTCTCTTAGGGATTACTGAGAAAACTTGAGAAGGAGCCAAAAGCTGTCAACCGCCTTCACCGGCTTCGGCGCGGCCCATCCTTCACGTCTGCGGCGAGGCAGAGTGTGGGTGTGTGTTGTGGCGCGCCTCGGGGCAACACTCACCCGAAGAATCACCATCACAAACACGCATACATCACAGACTGAGAGGTGAAGATTTTTGTGATAGTAGGGATGATGATGGTGATGGTGGTGATGATGATGATAATGATGAATACTATCTACAACGTTAACATCATCAACATCAATATCAAGAGCAGCAACAATAAAAACAACAATAACAATAACGACGATGATGATGATGACGATGTCAAGAAAAAAAAGAAGGATGACGATAAAGGAGAATAAGAAGAGCATCAAATAAGTAAAAATATTAGCAACAAAAAAGAGAACTTAGAAAAAAAAACGAACAAAAACCAAAACTAAAACAACGAGCGAGAATGAAAATATCGAAAAAAGTAAGAAGAGTAAGCCAAGGAAAGAAAGAAAGAAGGAGAGCAAGAAGGAAACCAGGTAGGTAGGCAGGTAAGAAGGAAGTAAGAAAGGAAGGAAGGAAAGAAAGAAGGAAGAAAAAAGGAAGAAAGAAAGAAAGGAAGGAAGGAAGGGGAGCTGGCAGGCAAGCAGACAAGCAGGCAGATAGGAAGAAAGGAAGGAAGGAAGGAAGGAAAGAAGAACAAAAGAAAGAAAGGAAGGAAGGTACGAAAAAGAAAATGAAAGAAAGAAAGAAAAAAAGAAAGAAAAAGAAAAAGCGATGAAAGAAATATAAGAAGGAAGGAAGGAAGGAAGGAAGGAGGCAAGAAGGTGATGCGGCTGGGCTGGGGGTGGAGGGCGGGGCAGCAGGAGCATCAGCTTGGAGGCATCAGAGCAGGAGGTGGCAGGATTCCGGGAAGTGTTCAGGCTCATAATGAGGTTACTTACTTCAATGAGCTACTGTGAGCAAGGGGATCTTTATTACCCGTAAAGGTTGAGGAGGATGCGTAGGAGGAGGGGGAGGAGGAAGAACAAGAAGAAGAGGAGGAGGAGGATAATGGGGTTAAAAACGAAAACAAGATAAGGAAGAGGAAAGTGACGAGTGAAAGTTAAAAAATGGGAGAGGTTTAAAAGAAGAAGACGACAACAACGCTACACATTTTTTCCGTAATTATTCTAAACAAAACGCCTTCCTTCGCCAGACACTGAAGGAGAAGTGTAGGTCGGCTTCTCACACGTCCAGGGCCAGAAACAAGTGACGGAGAAGAATAATGAAGGAAAAGTTGGGTTTTATCTATACTACTACTACTACTACTACTACTACTACTACTACTACTACTACTACTACTACTACTACTACCACTAATACTACTACATCAACTCATCTTGACTTTACATCTTTCCATATATCTTTTTAATTTCTTTTTGAATTGTAAGTAACTTGTAAGTAACAACATTTTGTGTATCCTTTATTTCTTCTACTATTTCACCTTAAATCTCTAATTTGTCTAAAGTTAGTTGAAGGCAACACAGTACTTTTTTTCTACGATTTGAGCATATGAATTTAAATTGAACTGAATACACAAGTTCCTGAAGTATAAGGTGAATAAAATGGGAGCACTCAAGGTGGCGCCAGAAGACACAAGAATGACCTTCCTAAAGCTTACACTGAACCACGGAAGACAAACTAATACAACGCAGCATCGTGGGTTGTGACGAGGTGGCGGCAGTGATCGTGTTGACGCATCATTGTGGGATAAAAGCTTAGATAAGTAATTGGATGAGAGAGAGAGAAATAATAAAAAAAGACAGGCAAAAAGTAACACAAAAAACACAACGTAAGAATCTAAAAAGTAGAGAAGGAAAATAAAAGCTCAACAAATATATAAGGAGAGGAGAGGCAGACCAAAACAAAGATAGTGCGAAAGGAAAACAAAAGAAAACTAATAAAGGAAGAAAGACGTGTGTACATTTACGGCGAGGCCACAACGGGCGGGCTGCGTGGAGGACACACAGACCCGCGGTGCTCCCAAAGGACGCGGTAATAAAGGGCGGCCGTCAGGTCTTTGTTGCCCAAACGACCGGCAATGGCAACTGTGCGCGTCGGTGGTAGAGGGGCGAAGGGAGGTAGAGATGGTGGTCTGGAGAAAGGATAGGGAGGTGAAGGACAATGGGAGGCACAGGGATAGGGAGAGAGGGTTATCCTGGGGGGGAGACAGTATAGTGTTAATCGTCAGTATGCATCGTCTGCGAGCATGGACAGCAGCGTTGCCTTAGTCATTCATCCTTCTGTGAGTACTAATTCAGCTCAATGGCGCCTCTTGAGATCCTCCACAGAGATACTAACCAACCTGGTTGGCCGCCTCAATCTTGTCCGATAATGTTTCGGAATGACTTCTTCAAGACTATGGCTCGCACGATGCACTCCAAATGTGATCGGGAAGTGATATCTTTAGTCGTTAAATCAGTATTTATTTTTTATGAAATCTACGATGTTTGGAGTAAAAATACCTAAAGAGACCTGCCTCTTAACGCACTGAAAATGATTGGATTCTGATATTGACACCCAATGAAAACACACCTTGCTGAGTCTCACGGCAGCATTGTGTACAGAAGTGAGGCGCAGTACTTGTCAAGTGTCGAGTTACCAGCAGTGAACACCACCAACCCGAGTCTTTGAAGTTTCAGCGGGTGGACACGGCCTTGCATCAATAACAAGTGAGCAGCTGCCTCGCCCTACAGTGAGTACAGCGGCCTGTCGATAAATCATGGAGTCCTGCTGCTCCCCTTCTCTGTCTGGATGGCGACAACCAAATTCATTCAGGAAATTCAGTGCCAATCTGCAACACCACATGCAGGCACAGATTACGACCTCGCCTTCCCCTTCGTAATATAAAAGAAATAAATCAAAATAAAATGAAATAAAATAAATGAATGTTCCCGGTCCTTCACTTCCCCCAACGCCTCGCTCTCAGTGCCGGTGCTGTCAACTAGTGAGTCACCAACTCCAGCCTGGACATCAGCCTGGAGGTGTTGTGTAACGGTAGTCCTATACAGCTGGCCTAAGTACTATGGTGAGCCTCGTGCCTATCTGCGTCCGATGCGAGAAGCCGCCAGCCATTCGGACTAAGCTCACTAGAGAAGTAGATCCGCTAAGGAGGTCTATAAGGAAGCTGCGGGACATCTGCTGAGAGACAACCTTCAATATTCACAGCTGCTCCTTCCTCGGCGTCTCTCCTTAGGCGACTGCACTGAGCTGGATTCCCGGCACTTCATACAAGGGTCTCGTCTACCCTTGTATGGAGTGCACCTCTTAGATATAAAGGGGAGGACCTCCACTCATCCAGTACTTCTTAAGAGGCCTGAATCAAAAGCTTCTCGCCTCATCAACTCCCTTCCTTAATTGTCGTCTTTAGTCTCTCGCATCCCGCCAAAATGTTAAACGTTTTCTTAAAATCTACCACGGTTTTCACAGTGACTGTTTTCCTGAGCTTCCTATCTGTACCTCCTTCTCTTTAACCTCATTACACAAGATTTGCTGCTTCTCAATTCCCTTATGCCTGTCTTACTAATGAGAGAGTTAATCATTAGCTCTAGTCGTCCCTTCCTCCTGGTGAGCTCCTGCTTATTATTACTTTGTTTTTCTATCTGTGCATTTCATGAACGCTGTTATCAGGATTGTCACCAGACAAACCTTTAACCACACTGTCAAAGTACATATTTACCTTTAAATTTACTACTATTAAACTAGTCTTTCAAAAACATCCTTTCAGAAAACCACACATACAAAAGTTAAATTCTTATGCATACTTTCCCTACTAACAAAGCAAAATCCACCATACTGTCATGTAAATCACGAAAATAACCTCGGAAAATCAATGCTAGTAATTTCCCCCTAGAACTAGTAAGGAGTTTAAAGATGAAGCTGAGACGAGACGTTTGGTAAGGTGGGGACTGGATTGAGCGGCGCTGCATACCTACTCGTGTAAGTCCGCGTCAAATCCTTCACTCTCTCTGCATGAAGCCCGTGATAGTCGCATCTCGTGGCTCTGCTGCTTCTGACGGGGAGCCTCAAGGTTGTGTCGAAGCGGAGCAGAGAGTGGGAACAGAGAAAGGAAGATGGGAAAGAAGGAAAGAAGGATGAAGGATAGGAAGGAAGCAAAGAAGGAATCAAGGAAGGAAAAAGGAAGAAAGGAAGAAAGGGATAGATGAAGGAATGAAGGAAGGGAAAGAGAAAAGAATTGAAGGGAGGTATCAAGGCCAACATAGAAATAAAATAAATAAAAAAACATAAAAAAGAAAAAAAGGAAGAAGAAAAGGAAGCAAAAATTGAGAAGGAAAAAAGAAAGAACGAAAGAAAGAAAGGAAGAAAGAAAAAAACGAAAACAAATAAAGAAAGAAAAGTACAAAGAATGAAAACTATCACCAATAGAACAAAATAAACTGAAACAAACAAACAAAAGGGAGAAAAAAAGTAAATAAACACTTAAAAAACAAAACAAAACACGGACATCTCATAGAATTAAGATCAAATCAAACTTGACCACACACGTAAAAACAAAGTAACGGATCATCAAAAATCACAGAAAGCACATCCATCTTCCCAATTTCGGTGACACACTCTTGAGGGACAACACAGAGGAGAGAGAGACGAATTAGGAAATAAATAAAAAAAAAACATTGCAAGGGGAACGAAGAGATGTAACCGAGTAAGTTAGCACACGCGGTGGAAGGAGGCGTCAGCAAGAGTGTTATGGGTGTGCTGGGGCGAAATAAAAGTGCAATGAAGGAGCAGGGCGAAGGTAATGGAAGTGTCATGCAGTGCTGGGCCCGTCAACATTGTTACAGGAGATTAGCTGATTAAAGTGTCGTCTGGTGGAGGAAAAGAAGGTGTGAGAGATGCAGGTGAGAGGAGGAAGGTGAGGGTTTAGGATGTAAATAGTGAGAGCTAGTTAGTGTGGAGGGTGAGAGTAAATGAAGAAACGTACCTGCTCCACCCACAAGTTGGTCGTCATGATCTGGTTCTTGAGATTCTGTGGGAGAAGAAAACAAGCGTCATTAGAAAGAACACATAACATTAGGTGTGTGTGTGTGTGTGTGTGTGTGTGTGTGTGTGTGTGTGTGTGTGTGTGTGTGTGTGTGTGTGAGTGTGTGTTAATAAAATCTGGTTTAATAATAATAGTAATATATAAATGTAGGTGTCGTTGCTGTCCTCATCGTCGTAGTTGCTGCTACTGCTGCTGCTGCTGCTGCTGTTGTTGTTGTTGTTGCTGTTGTTGTTGTTGTTATCGCCGTCGTTGTCGTTCTTGTTGTTGTAAATATTACTGTTGCTAGTGAAAGGAAATTCCGGTGATGAAGAAATTATGAATACGAATATGATAAATGACGACAATAACAATGACGATAACGATAGTGATGACGATAGCGATTCTCATGAAGGTGCCGGAGGTGGAGACGCGGGTGGCGGCGGCGAAGGAGGGGGTGGCGGAGGCGATGGCGGCAGCGGCGGCGGTGGCTGGCGGGGTGAAAGCAGCGGCACTTCGTCAATTAGCGAGGAGAATGCAATCAACATTCATTTAGTCTGCACAATGAGTTTCCAATAAGTAACGATCTCATTAGCACCGGTGTTGTGTTATCAGAAATACTTAGTCAGGGAGATTCCACCATGAAATCAAGGCAGGAGATGAAAAAAAAAATGGAATTATATAATCACTCGCTATCATAATGCCAAAAGCGAGGAGCGGGAAGAAGTGAAGGGGGAGAATGGCTGGTGTGGGGAGCAATGGCCTGCCTTGGTTACTTCTCCCGGTCATCAGGGGAGGTTAGGTTAGGTGCTCTTTATGTTCTGGGTCAAGGTAAATTGTTATATGGGTTTGTTCATTCATTGCTAAGTGGTGGTGGTGGTGGTGGTGGTGGTGGAATGGTAGTGGTGGTGGTGGTGGTGGTGGTGGTGGTGGTGGTGGTGGTGGTGGTGGTGGTGGTGGTGATGGTGGTGGTGGTGGAACGGTAATGAGTTATCTTAGCAGTGATTTTAATATTTTGGTTTTGCAATCGACTGTACTATCTCTCTCTCTCTCTCTCTCTCTCTCTCTCTCTCTCTCTCTCTCTCTC
>CM035189.1:18793232-18804978 GCA_020233015.1 Callinectes sapidus | reverse complement strand
TATATATATATATATATATATTCCAACAGATAATCTAATCACCTCATGCATGCATCCCTCTCATTATTTGTTATATCCTGATCCTTCTGTCCATCATTGCAACTCTTCTAATTTTTGTGCCATTCTCACTAGGGTTATCAATGCCCTGAAGCCTGGACACATCAAGAAGATCCAGACCTCTTCCATGGCCTTCAAGTGCATGGAGAACATCAATAACTTTGTGGATGGAGCCAAGGCGTGTGGCGTGCCCTCTCAGGAGACCTTCCAGACCGTGGACCTTTGGGAGAGGCAGAATCTCAACTCTGTAGTCATCTGTATCCAGTCTCTGGGAAGGAAGGTGAGAAAAATTTGTATTTAATATAGAAAAGAGGAATTGCTATTGTAAGTAGTTAATACTTAAAAAGAATAACAACAATAGATAACAGTGATAATAATGACAATAATAATGAACATAATGTATGGACATTGTGTATGTAATAATTTCTTCATAATGCTATTACTTTACTTGAAGTATTCATGTACATTCATGTACTGCTTTGTATTTTGGAGTAATCTGGCATTCAAATTTTTTTACCAGTCCCTAAATTAGGTACACTGATTTTTTTCCATCATTAGTCATTGACACTCATTTGTGCATTCATGACTTTTCTTGCTTTTTGTGCATCATCCATAGCTGTGTGCTTTAAAAAGTTCATTGATTCCTCTATTTTTTTTTTTTTAACTTTTTTGTATCTCTGATTTTGCTTATCAGTTCTTTATTTAGACAAAGAGCATTTAAGCCTACATCTTATTCTGTTCTTCTTGGTGCAGTGGGGCATTCGCATCTGTTCATCAGTAATTTTCATTCTTGTCCAACAACACAAATTCATCATTATATGTATTATTTTTTTACATTCAATCCTATATGCCGTTTCTAATCTTTTATATTTCTCTGTCTTTCTTATTACCAAGCTCCATTACTTAAATATTGCGGTATTTACATGTGAAGTGCTACTCCCCATTCTCATTTATGTGAAGACACACACCTCACTTTCCCTTTGGAAGTCTTTCTTCACAATTCTCTCCCCCTCTCTCAGAAATTTTCCTCTCCTTTCTTTTCACTCCTACACTTACACACAATGACAATGATCTAGCTACCTTATATCTGTTTCCATTCAGATAAATCTTAATTGTGTTCTTTCATCACCATTGCCACATCCTTCAAGACAGTAATTACATCCAGATAATTGTTTATAACACTGTTATTTTTGGTCCCAGTGAATATATCAATTACATGTACATATTCCAAAAGTTCCTTCTTTGTGATAGTAAAAGATATCCAAGACTTTTTTTGTCATACAAAGGTAATTTAGAGAAAGAAGATAAAACATGTCTGACCTTCACTGCAGACTAATGTTTATAGTACATTATGACCACGGGTCAAGGGCAGCAAGGTACATAGTCTTAATAGGAAAGCCAGGTGAGGCATGGAAATGTCCTCCTTGGCCTTGGCCTGCTTTACTTGGACAAGTTCCTGTGAAAACAAAAATGAAATGACATGTGGAGGATAAGCAGATATGGAGAGATAATGACCATTCATTTTTACTTTGTTATTTTGTGAACTGTCTGTATTTATGTGTGTTGGTTAAGAGTTGATATCCAATTCATATTTGAACATTATGAGATTATTTGATCTTTTACTAAGAAAGTTTCAACACTTATGAATAGATGATGTGAAAAACTGACTAAGACATTTTTCTCTATATTGTGTTTATTTCCTGTTGACATGCATTAATATGTACTGATCATCAATTGTTGCAATGATTTCTGTTTATCTTACTTGCCAAGTTGCAGAAATTTCCCTTTACTTATCAATATGATATTACAGGGTAGCCAGTTTGGAAAGCCCTCAATTGGACCCAAGGAGGCTGAGAAGAATGTGCGCAACTTCAGTGAGGAGCAGCTGAATGCCTCTAACGCTGTCATCAGTTTGCAATACGGCTCCAACAAGGGGGCTAACCAGGCAGGAATGTCCTTTGGCAACACCCGCCACATGTAGGCTGCATGACGCATTGCTGTGGAAATTCAAAATTGCACCGCAAGAAAGGGAGGGAAAACATATGGGGTTAAAAATTTATTCTCTTGGGTACTGTTGGTGTACAGTGTCATCATAGTTTATTTTTCAGGAATCACAGTTGATGAATTGAAGGATTATTCTTCATACAGAATGTTGGTGGGCTGGTCAAGGCAGGTTCAAGTTGATTTTAGCATTTGATCTGTCCTGTCCTTCCATGCCCTGAGGAAACATATTTATGTGCACCTTCCTCAGATCTTGGGAGGTATAGGGGGGAACAAAGACCTTAATGGCTGTTGACTGGACTGCCTGAGACAATAATGGGTTTTATCTGCTGTTAACTGATAATGTAAGGAGAACGATAGTTTTCTATAAAGATATCCTTAATTTTTTTCCATGTAAAACTTTATAGGACAGTACAATTCAAAGTGCATATATAGTATATATGTTTTTTTCAAAGAATATTTAATCTTAATTTATATAAATAAAAAGTTGCGTTCCAAGGCTGGTTGGTCATGCTTTCATAAACATGGATCACTCTTACACTGCTCAACCTGTGAAGTGAATGCTGTGTTGCACTCTTCTTCCTCATTCCTCATGTTTCTTACCATTCCTTCAGTTGCTGTCACATTCCAGGTCTTAGTGAACTTTAAAGATAAAAATAAACTAAAAAGATTCTTCATTGTTTTACTAATTTGTATGTATTGTGTCCTGAGACAAAAGTGTGTTGCAATATGTATGTACCTACTGTCTTACATGAATCAATGATGGGGATAAGGATGGTAACTACTGAAACAAAAATGCAATTGTTTTAGTAGTGTATATATATATATATATATATATATATATATATATATATATATATATATATATATATATATATATATATTATTCCTCTTTTAAGTGGGAGGGACACTGGCCAAAGGTAATGAGAAGGGAGATTCACTGAGGTGATGGTCCTCAGAAAGCTCTTATCCATTATTCAGAATTTGAATTTGTCCTAAAACTTTCTTCATGAGAGAGTTGAGGAAGGCAGTGATACAAGAGCAAACAGGAATTATCAGAGCTTACCATATGGTATGGATGACAGAATACGGGTTGATTCTTACATTAGTGAGTAGGATAAAAAATATGGGTGTAAGAAAATGTCGAGCCCTAATACAGTAAGTGGGCGACAGGGGAGTGAGGGTGGAGCAAGGATTTTATAAATACTTAGAATCCTTGGGGTGGAAGGTGGCATGCAGTTTGCAAAAGAATAATTAGTGTTAAAATTGGTAGTGAAAAGTAAGAAATACATCACTGGTGCACAAAAGATGGTCTGTCAGAGGAGAGTTCATGAGCAATGTCCCTGTCCAGAGCAGGTGGGGATATGTGAGAGGAAAACTGAAACAATCCAGAAAGCTCTGTGTTGTTTTAGCAGACAATATGTAATTTTCTCACATTACTATTATGTTTTGATGTCGGGGTCAATCTTACAAATCATAATTTTTCTAGATCCTTGGTATAAGAAATTGTCTCTTGCTGAAGTAATAAGGTTAAACCTATTACGCTGATCATGCACCGAAAACATGGAATGGTGTTTCTGGTATTTGGATTAGGAAAACAACCATATAGGCAACTTGCCCAGTAACGTGAACATTGCCTTTATTGGTTATTCCTAAATTGTATTTTAATATTAAATCTGCATATTCAATAACCAGAAAGAAATATTCTATGGCGATGTCAACAATTTGGATTGAGCAGTGAGCCAGTGACTACTGACTCGAAGCGTGCTGGCAAGGTAAACAAAACAGTAGTGAAGGCTTGAAGGCAGTAATATTGAGTGATCTATGGAAGTGAGTCTGTGTTGTGATCGCTGAAGCTAAACTCAGACAAGTATTTATAATCCAAGGAAGCTTAGTGACTGTAGTTTCCTGGATGCAATCTATGATGAGGGACACAGCTTGCATTTGAGAGATGGGCGTGGGCGTGTGCATGCGGCGAGGACGACCAAATTCATATGGCGGTGAGTACTATCATCTGTTGTGCCTGTGGGAGGTTACTTGCCTACTCGGATGAACTTTGTGTGCAAGCAAGTTTGATAGTGCTTAATGAGTTGTTGTCAAGATGTTGGGGTATTATGGAAGTACCCTAAGCTAACTTATTTCCATATCCTGACTATCTGGAGAAAATATTATTATCACCCCATTTATGGAATCAGCGATTAGATTGATTAACTAGATTGATTTAAACCTATCTTAACCCCGATGTGAAGACGTTAACGTTACTGCAGTATGATGCAGACGTTTTGATACTGTTTTTGTGAGGATATGTGTATTGGGTTGTTCAAGTTAGGTTTCATTATGTTGCATAATTGTGTTTGTATGTTGAGGTACCGGTGTGTTTCTTTGTATGTGTAGGATTGTGTTGCAGTTGTATGTGTGTGTGCAGACGCACCCCCCCCTCCCCATATATATATATATATATATATATATATATATATATATATATATATATATATATATATATATATATTGTGAAGGTATGTATTTTGTGTTGGATAGGTAAGGTTTGTGTGTTTTGCATAAATTTTGTGTTTCTGTATGTGAGGTACGAGTGTAATTGTTGGTGTGTATGTATGTCAGAGGGTTAATCTGTGTTTCTCTAGTTGTGTTGCGTTTGTATAATTATGTGTCGCAGAGACATGAATGTTTTTGTGAAGGTACGTGTTTTGGGTTGGGTAGGTTATTTGTTTGTGTGCTTGTGTGTGAAAGCATGAGTGTGTTTGTTTGTGTATGTTTTAGTGGATTACGTCTGTGCGTGTGTTGAGTATTTTGCGTTTGTATGTTTGTGTGCCGAGATATAAATGTTTTCGTGAAGGTATGTGTTGTGGGTTGGTTCGGTCAGGTTTTTTTGTGTTAGGTTTGTGTATTTCTATTTGAAAGTGCGAGAATGTTTGTTTGTATGTGTGTGTTTGAGAGTGTTATATCTGTGGTAAGTTGAGTTGTGTTGTATACTAAAATGGGTAATGTTGTGAGAGGAAAGAATTTAAAGGCTACGTTTACTTGAGTAGGTCATAGGTCAAATAGAAGCGACCTACGACACCACAGAATCACCAATTCCCTCGCTTCACATGTGGAGGAGCATGGGCATTTGCTGTGAATTTCATTACCTCAAAGCAATAGGCCGGACCGCCAGGCAACTTTCTACTCATACTGTATTTCTGTATTTTCTCTCTTTTTCTTCCAGTGTACCTGTCACGGTACACTTTCTCCCCCCCCCCCCCCACTTTTGTTACCAATCTTTTCTAAATAAACTTTGTAAACTTTGTCTGTCACTCACTCTGAAGAAGACATTCTGTCGTAACGTTAAAGTTTTTCCTTACGATCTTTACACTTGAGTTACTCTTTAATGTAGTATCTTTGGAAGAAAGAAAACGTTAAGAAAGAAGGTAAACTACTAAAAATTGTAGGGCATGTGTGCCTTAATGTTGTTGTTGTGAAGATGAAAATGAAGGAGCTACAAGACAGTAATGTAAGAGAAGACAGAGGAAGTCTTATTGAATACTATATTGCACTCTTTAAGCATCCTACACACACCACCCACTGACAAGTTTGATCACCACATGCAAATCTTTCTAAGCATCTGCAAGAATGTTACGGGTAAAGACAAGAAGTAATTTCCACTCAGTTCCATGATAGTATGTGGCTGGGGAGCACATAAAGATGTCTCAGAGTGATTGGTAATTAGGGTTCCAAGTGGCAGGCAAAGGTTAAACAACACTTTTTCTTATTTTTTATTTTTTTTAATCTATACAAAGTGGGCATTTTCATGGGAATGTATGGGCTAAAGAAGACCAACTAATGGAGGCCTCCTGTCTGCTTACTCAGCTTTGTGATTCGCCTTTGATTGAGACACACATACACACCTATTGCTTTCAACTCTTACTTTGATAAGAGACAATTATCACCACCACATGCAATACATAAAATATTTTGAAGCATTTTCAAAAGTTATGGATGAAAGGAATGTATTTTGCTATTTCTACCAGTTTAAAGATTGGATGTATCAAGTTCAGATAACTCAGAGTGATTGGTAATTAAGTAAAGATGTAACAAATGTCAGTCAATGGCTAATGAACACTTGCACACCTACACACACACACACACACACACACACACACACACACACATACATATCACTGAATACCAGTTCTGCGGTCTTGATCTTGATGTTACAGGTGGCTCGGGATCGCTCCAGGGCCAGGCCTTTGTATCGGCAACTGTAGAAAAACAAAACAAACAGACAGACAGAAAAAAAAAAAAAAAAAAACAGTATCTTGCACATTAATTTTCTCTGCATCTGACACGCCACATTTTCTCCAGAAACTCCTTCACAGCTTCAATCATCCTTTCATTCGTCTCTCTACACAGTCCCAGCAGCAACACCATCCATTCCCTTCCTGTCTTCTCCACTCTCTCATCCAAACTATGCCCTAACTCAGTCAGAATCACTTGCATCATCTCCATCCTGTCTCTTTCATACTTCTCACACTCAAGTACCACATGTTCCACCGACTCATCCTCTCCCATGTCACACATCTGGCACACTTTGCTGCGGGACTCAGACCATCTATAATTTCTCTCATTCACATCCATACACTGTGCCCTAGCTCGAAAGAGAAGGTCACCACCCAGGCTGCCATCATACCACCTCTCATACATTGGGGCCTCTTTCTCTTTGTACCATTCCATAGTGCTCTTTTGTTCCATGCCATTCTTCCATATATTCATTCCCATACACTTCACCTCTCTGTCTATCTCATTCTTCCATTTCCTCACATCCCATTCAGCTCCCACTCTACCTCCTTTTGTCAGGATCCATTCACGTTCATCTTGGTTCCTCCCAGCCATCCTCATCCCCCACACCACTTGCAATCCATTCCTCTCTGTCATCCTCATGCATCTCTTCCTCCATTTGCTTCCACTCTCATTCCACAGATACACCTTTCTTGCTATTCTTTCATCATCCATTCTTTCCAACCTAATCTTATACCTGAGTGTTGCTTTCATTACTCT
Organism: Callinectes sapidus; assembly: GCA_020233015.1. Taxonomy (NCBI): domain Eukaryota; kingdom Metazoa; phylum Arthropoda; class Malacostraca; order Decapoda; family Portunidae; genus Callinectes; species Callinectes sapidus. Next base: position 18,797,868 of record CM035189.1, on the reverse strand, counting down.
TTCCCTAAATGTGCTCCAGCCCATGTCACCTCTCAGGGCTTCTAATGCTGCATACCTTGGTGCGTTCAGTGCCATCCTAGCTACTCTGTTCTGGCCTACTTCTAGCTTGTCAATTTCATTTTCATTCCAAGCAGTCACGTCCATACCATACATTATACTAGGCACAGCCACACTCTTCCATACTTCTCTCAGCACATCATATTTACTCGCTCTCATCCTTGCTGCACTCCCTAATCTTCCAACCCATTGGTTAGCCAAGCTAATCTTTTCATTCTTTACTTTCTCACATCCATTTGGGCTAACCCACATCCCCAGGTACTTATATTCTAGTACCTGATTCAGCTCATTCACTCCTATTCTCCACGTTGCATTACATTCATCCTCTGACCTATTCACAATCATAACCTTACTTTTCTCACTACTAAACCTAACTCCAAAGTCTTTCCCATACCCATCCACTACATCCAGTAGACTTTGCAACTCATCCGCTGACTCACTCATGACCACTATATCATCCGCATACATTAGCACACCTATCCTGTCATTCCCCACTCTTACTCCTGCATTCAACCTTCTCATTCTGGCTGCTAACTCCTCTGTGTATAAGCTGAAAAGGGTTGGTGACAATATGCATCCTTGCCTAACACCTCTCTCACTCTTCACCCAGTCTGTTTCTGTCTCCTAACCTATACTTCGCTCTCGTGTCAACATACATGCTACGCACTATGATGGTTATCTTTGCACTCAACCCAATCTTAACCTAACACTTTGTCTAGCATTTCTCTATTCACCCTGTCATATGCTTTCTCTATATCTAGAAAGCCTAGATATAGTTTACCTCCATCCTTTCTTTTCTTCTCGATCATCTCATTCACCACAAACATGTTGTCCTCAGCTCTCCTGTTCACACGGAAACCATTCTGCTCCTCACCTAACACTCCAGATAGCTCAATCCATTTACACAGTCTCTCATTCAACACTGCACTGAACACTTTACCTACTGTATTTAATAATGCAATTGGCCTACAGTTCTTCAACTCATTTTTACTCTCGAATCCTCCCTTGTGCAACAGAGTCACCCTACATTCATTCCACATTCTTGGCACTCTCTCCTCCTCCCATACCTGGTTAAATAGCTCATTCATTCTATTAATCACAACCTCCCCACCATTTTTGTACATTTCATACGGTAATCCATCTGGATCCACCTTCTTATGTCCTCCTTTTCTGTCACCCGTGCCCCATTCACCTTTAGGCTCTCCACATTCTCAGTCAAAAGCGGCGCTGCGGTCTTGATCTTGATGTTACAGGTGGCTCGGGATTGCTCCAGGGCCAAGCCTTTATATCGGCATCTCCTGTAGAAAACAAAAACAAACAAACACAGACAGAAAAAAACCAGTATCTTGCACATTAATTTTCTCTACATCTGACACACCACTTTTTCTCCAGAAACTCCTTCACAGCTTCAATCATCCTTTCATTCGTCTCTCTACACAGTCCCAGCAGCAACACCATCCATTCCCTTCCTGTCTTCTCCACTCTCTCATCCAAACGATGCCCTAACTCAGTCAGAATCACTTGCATCATCTCCATCCTGTCTCTTTCATACTTCTCACACTCAAGTACTACATGCTCCACCGACTCATCCTCTCCCTACTGGCACAATTTCCAGCGGGACTCAGACCATCTAAAATTTCTCTCATTCACATCCATACACTGTGCCCTAGCTCGAAAGAGGTCACCACCCAGGTTACTATCATACCACCTCCCAGGTAAAAAGAAAATCCTGACGCACCAAACCACAATACTCAGAGAGAGAGAGAGAGAGAGAGAGAGAGAGAGAGAGAGAGAGATGGGAGCGGCCGCCGCTGGACCTTTCCACCAGTGTGGTCCTGTGGAGACATGGCACGCTCCTCACGGGAAAATCCCGTACTCAGCCGGCGCCTAAATGTTCTCCACCGATGAAAACGACTATAGTGTGTTAATACACATCCTGTCATCACCCTATATTATGTACATTTCTACATTCCTCACCATTCACTCATCAGGTTGCTACACTCGGTCTCTCTCCCCAGTGTAACACCCGCAAACACAAAACACAACTAATACTCTCTGCAACACTGACCAGCAGGAAGTAAAAGACAGGCACTCACACACTCACCCACACCACACAGAGGGCGAGAACCCTGCGGATGGCGTCTGGTCTGATGGCCAAGGCAGCATTATTAATAAACTGGCTTGTTTCAACGCTTAATCAATGTCACTGCCTCCCTAAGAAAGACGCGGACCCTGGCTTCCCTCTCTCTAAACCGCACATTTCCCTCTTTGTACCGTGGTGTCTACTACTGATTAACGTAAAAAGTGTATAATATATGTAACCCCACACAACAACACATTCACACCATGGAACACCCACAACACCACATCCCCATAAACATTTAATTAAATGCGAGATGATGTGCCCCGAGGAGCACACCATCTCGCATAAAACAGACACCCCTCTGTAAATAGTACAACTACACATGTTGTGGGGGGCTAAGACATGAAAGTGTAAACATCCTGCAAGTCCATGCACACACACATGACGTACATACCAGAAAATACCTTAATATACCTGGAAAAAGTCACTTCACAATGCTAGATATTATGACAAGAGCAAATATAACAGTATAACAGTATCACACACACACACACACACACACACACACACACACACACACGGTAACCATGCAGTAAATCAGGCTATAAGGACGATATGAATAAGTTATGGGAGGCAGCAGGAAGGGACCCGCCCTTATGACGTCACGGCTGATGACGTCACAGCCGGCCTGGTACTCTATATTAACTGTCTATATTTACGTAGGCATTTTAGGGGAGGCCATTTTAAAAATGACATATCGAAAAAACGCTTTCAGACCCAAAAACTGGACATTTTCCGGTTGGATAAATACTCTAACTAATTCCCAAAGCATAAATAAACTCCAAACAACAATAATTGTAAAGAACTTTCACTAGAAAAAAGTATTTTATAAAAATATGACCCTTTTTAAAACTCATTAAATACTCAATCACTACCACTTAAAAGGAACAAAAAACTACTTCAAAGCACTTGAGTAATTCTTTCTAATTATTATTAACACTTGAGAGTGATCTAGAGGCAGAAATAAATCATTTACAGGCTGATTAATAAATAAATTCATGCAAATTTAACACCGCTAGAAAACACTTTTAACCTCCACTGATTTCACTGAGCTTTGCGCACAAAACACGGTTTAAAATGGACTATCTTTGGCAATTAATAAGAACTTGATACTGCCTCAAATAAAAAATGGTCTTGGGCGTTCCAATTATTTTGGCGCCAAAAGCCGCCCTTATTTACGATCATAGTAACAGCAACCACAGCTATCTTCACCCCCCACACGCATGGCAGACCTTCAAAACAGCCCACAGTACTCATAGAAAGCATTAAATTTTACTGTTGAGCCCAAATAAATAGTCCAGGCATAAATGAAAATATCCTTAAATATGAGCTGGCTAGCGGGCGGCCGCGGGCGGCGGCGGCGGATGCGGCCACGGGCGGCGGGGGCGGCGGCGGCGGGGGCCCAGGGTTTGCTCACGAACCCCACTTCATATCTCACTTAAACCTTCACTAAACTTAAACTTGACCACGAAAGCTATGTCTGAATGGCTAATATGCAAGCTTGGTACAATGGCTGCATAATGTGGCAAGATGAGCGTATAATAATGAGTGATAGGAGTAAAAATGACCGATGAAATAAGAGCGCCGGGGGTTTGTTGTTGGATATCCCCCCCCTCCCTTCCCATATGGGGGACGACTCCCTTAAATAAACACTGACACCGTGCCATAGTGCCACAGTGCTTGCCAGACTCACCTTGATAACGTAGTCTAGCCTCAGTGATTCCATCTTGCGGCTTTAGTCCAGTATTAAGATGACACACTGAACACTGAAGCACCAGCAGGGTCTCCTTATTATTATGTCCTTAGATCGTTAAAAAATACTCGTGAAATCCTGCTTGTCACGTCTTCATCTGGAGAGTTTGGAATGTAAAAATCGTCTTAATATTATGTCACTAGAAGGGTCAAACATTTCAAACCCCATCTCCGTTCAACCAGAGGCTTTTCAATAGGATAATAAGACGTTTTAACCCACTCGCACCTTCACCCACAACAGACTGACTGGTCACTGAGGGACCAGCAGGCAGACACCCCGCCGCCCCTCCCTCCCTCCCTCCCCTCCTGACGTGTGGCTGGAACGCAGACGTCAGTTAGGGCTTGGTAAAAGCAGTAGTCGTACCTTGCTCATTTGCTATTCACATAGTATATTAAGCGCTAAGAAATCAAGTAGGTGGTGCAACCAGTACAGATGAACAATGGAACAATAAATATAAAACACCATAAACGTCATAGGAAAACTAATTAACGAAATAACGCATGAATAATCGAACAAGGCCAACCAAGGCAAAAAGTTAACCTGACACTCGAAACACAACCAGAAAATCAAGAAATACCACAAAATCAGTATAGAATAGTAACTAAGAGACTAAACCTATAAGATAAATAAAGAAATAATATAAATAAAGAATAAAGAAAAAGCTTTAAGCAAGTAAACAAACG
>CM035189.1:18747934-18763685 GCA_020233015.1 Callinectes sapidus | reverse complement strand
GGAGTCACAACTCTTACTTATATCTCATACCAACCAATTTCATTACTGAGTGAATAGAGGGCAATAAATTGAAAGATAAGAAATGCAATATGTTTCTAAAGGGATCCAGACTCAGGATCTATTGATTGTAAGCTGAGGGTGTTTAATAACCACCATTGGTCAACTTGAGAAACATCATAATGGAAAGTCTCTCTCTCTCTCTCTCTCTCTCTCTCTCTCTCTCTCTCTCTCTCTCCCCAGTAACTACAAAAAAATCACAATGAAAGCTTACCAAAAATCTGTCTGCAAGGCTCCGTACAATGTCATTCTGATTTTTCTTCCAATTTTCATATTCTACTAAGTATTCTTGAACCATCTGTAAAGATTTTTAAAAATTAGAACTTGCTGAATGCATGACAATAATAACTAAATAAAAACCATGTATGATAATGATGATTATGATAATAAAAATAATGATAATGATGATAATAATAATAATAATAATAATAATAATAATAATAATAATAATAATAATAATAATTAGTAGTAATAGTAGCAGTAGTATTATAATTATAATAATAATAATATAAATAATAATAATAAAGAATTATAAATAGTAAACAAATAGAATAACAAAGAATAATATAACTGTTTCAGCAGAGAGAGAGAGAGAGAGAGAGAGAGAGAGAGAGAGAGAGAGAGAGAGAGAGAGAGAGAGAAATGGGTTTAAAAGTAAAAATAAATTTCAAATGATGATATCACATCATACCTGCAATAACAATAGAGCTAATATCTGATATAAAAGCAAGATATGGATCGTACTGAGAAACTCGTCTGTTTTGTGCTTCAAACCTAACTCTTTGTCTATAGTGGTGAGTTCTGCTATTGCTAATAATAATAAAAATAATAAAGAGAGCAACTTATTTCTCTTCTTTGAGACTTACCTTCCCGCTGCAGTAAACATCCCTGCTCTCTATTGTCCACTTAAGATCTCAATGAGAAATTTCATACCTCCCCTTAGAACTCGGCTTCAAAAGAGTTAAGTGCTCTGTACAATCTCAAGCCCACCATCATTTGACTGCTGATCCCACAATCCAAGCTCTTTAACCATAAATAAGCTATATATTTGTACATACATGCATGCATACAGACACAGACACACACACACGTGCTGTCTAATGTACATACCAGTACATATGTACAAGAAGACCTGTCCATGTTGAAGTCTCTCCATAGGAAACACCAGAACATACAATCTCTTACATCCAATATTTATTTCATATGCAGTATATTCATGAATACCTGCTTATGTTTCTCCCTGTACTTCCTCTTCTTATTATCGGAAAGATTTCTGAACTGTTCAGTGGCATGAAAGAGACGTCTAGTGCCAGGAATGTTGTCAAACTTGCCTTCCTTCAGTTTTTGATGGTAATACAGAAGGCTTGCTCTGTTTGGAGGACGAGTGGGCATATCTAAAGATCTGCAAAAACATTAATTCAATAATGAAAAATAGCAAGTCTTGCATGGCTCCTCAACAATCCTGTGAAATCAAATGACTAGGCAAAAAAATAACAATTCAACTCCCAACATTATATGAAAAAGAGAGAGAGAGAGAGAGAGAGAGAGAGAGAGAGAGAGAGAGAGAGAGAGAGAGAGAGAGAGAGAGAGAGAGAGAGAGAGAGAGAGAATTCTAAATCTAATCTTCAGTAAGTAGCATTATCTGACTGTACATATGCCTCTAGACCAGTAATCTTCATTAGTGGCAGTCAATATCTATGTAGCCCAAAACTTCAAACTTCACAAAAAGCATCTTAAATTAATACTGTATTTGAATATTAATATATCAGAATAATACCAAAAATTCCTTCAGACCAGAAAATATTCTTTAAAACTTAAAGGCCTACTTAACCTGAGAAAAATCTACCTTCGTCAAATCACTCACCTAAGATACATCTCACAGTCCTCCTTACTTGGTCCCTTCCGTGCTGGAACAATCCAGTCTGGATGCTTCACAAGATATTTAGCAGCTTGAAGCTGAAAAGATAGTGATTAAAATGTTCTATTAATTTTGATAAGCTCTTTTTAATAGCAAACTGTATTTTGTGTTATCCCAAATAAAACTCAGAGCACAAATATAACATGCTTTTCTAATACATATAACTATTGCTCACTAAACTCATAGTAGCTTATTATCACAATACATAGTTCCATACATATTATTCCCTTTGATTGATTTTTCATAAGCTAAACAACATTGCTTTACTTACAACTATTTTGAGTACACACATGCTTAAAACAATACTACCAAATAGGTCATCCTTTAATTTGCCAACTATCAAAATTTTAAGGTTTCTATCACAAAACCTGTACTTGCAAAGGCATGAAGACACCCCTCTTATTATGGTATGTATGATGACACTAACCTCAAAGGTGTATAATTCAATGGCTGACAACGAAATATACTTTAGTTTCTTCTTTAGACTTAGATTCTTGTATTTCTTCCTAGCAGTGGCCTTCAGATCTAGGTTCTTCTTCCCTTTCTTATGGCACACTTCTTCATAATAAAGCTGAAGGAATAAAAATAACAATTCCTCTAGAAAGTAAATATTTAAAACACTTTCTTAAGAAGGTTCCAGTTATTTTCTTAAACTGCAATAAGACATTAATACATACAACATATCCTTTTGATAAAAATGATAAAAATAATCCCTCAATAAACTGAATGATGAAAAATGTCAAAGAAATACTGTAATTTTTTTTTTTTTTTTTTTTTTTTCCACCTTTCGGCTATTCCCATTTTTTTGGGGTCGCCACAGCGGATCACTCGTCTTTGACGAGCTCCGCATATTGAGTTGGCAGATATTTTTATGCCGGATGCCCTTCCATGACGCAACCCTCCCCATTTATCCGGGCTTTGGACCGGCACTGAGTTGCACTGGCTTGTGCCCCCAGTGGCTGGGTGTGTGAAAGAAATACTGTAACAATATTGCTTTTTATCCAGAACATCACTGCATTGTTCAAAAGCTTCCATGATGCAATCACAAATTCACCATTCACTACCAATTCACTACAGCAAAAAGCATGCTGTGCACCAGTCCAAAATATAATACTAGATTGATACCTACGTCTGAAAAAAAATATTCGGTCATTAGCTAAATGAAGACATCTTTGGTATTTACAAAAGTTCATTAGCAACACAATAGCAGATAAAACCATAAAAGGTATTTCTGCCACACCCTCTATTTCTCACTTCAATTTTTTAAATATTTCATACATTGCAGGAATGTAATATACTATAGTATATGTACTGCATTATATTAACATATAGAATTATGCATCATATAAAACAGTATTGGACATAGCCTTTAGTACCATATCAAATAAAGTTCAATCTATGCAACTGACATCTGACTGGCTGAAGAAATAAACCAAGCATAGTTTGGTTTAAGGACTGGATATCTGAATCCTCAGAAAGCATAAATAATTTAATAAACTGACCAACATTCTACTCAATTTGTTCTGTTCTACCAAGAAATAACAGTGCATATAGACAAAAGAGTAATAGATCTCATGTTCACACACCTCAAAAGGAATCCTGGGTTGCACAGGAGGCTCATCACCACACCTGGAAAAATAAGATTCATTCATTACACTTAAAGGACTTTATTCTTCATAGCAGAGAGGCAATGGTGTAATTTCCTCTAATTAGTACTGCTTCCAATAATCAGGTGTAGCATATACTCATACTACATCCAAAACTTACATGTGAGCAATCTCCTTTTCCTTAGCCAAAATATAGTCTCTTTTATACTGCTCCTTCTCTTCTGGTGGCAGCTTCTTCCATGCTTCAGCACTTGCAGCAAATAAATCAACCTGTTCCAAAAGATAGGTATGATATGCAAAATTATCTTCTCCTTACTTCTTGCCTTTCCATTTACATATGATTATTTTTCTTTCCCTTAGTCCTTTTTGTATTAATACAATATTTGCAACAATTTTTCACCATTAAACTTCATATCCCTTGGGGTATACAGGGTAGCAAAGTTTCCTTCACTTTCTGTTTTCTTCTATGTTTCATGTAGCCACTTTCTTGTCTTCAGATTATGCTCAATCTCTCTCTTCATAAAAAAATGATGGCTATAATTGCTAATTCAATGTCTGAAAACTTCACCATTCTGGATATCACTAATTTCACACAGTCTGGACTTGTATAAACAGACAACAACAGTTTTTATTGATACTGAATTAACAAGGCACTGATATGTATGACTGAGCCTTAAATGCCGCATAGTGGAATGCAAGTTGTGTTTCAATGATGAAGAATGCATGGAAACAGTTTCCCTCCTCCACAAAAATCTAGATTCTACACTTACCCCAGACACCAAGCCTTTATTCTTATCAGCAAAATCTCTAACAAACTGCTGTCGAGGTTGTAAGATGAGGCTTGCTTTCAACTTCCCACTTGGTATTTTCTCTTTCAGCTCACTAATAACAGCAGTCATTGTCCTGAAGCATAAATGAAGGAAGAATTACATCTTATTATTTGTGTGTGTGTGTGTGTATGCATTTACCTAGTTGTATTATACAGAGTTCGAGCATGGCTCATAGCATCCTGTGTGTATGTGTGTGTAAAACCTTCTTGCTTAAAAATGTAATGAACATAAAAAAATTTCTAGGAGCAGTGGATCTCTTTAAGTCATTTAGCAATTCTCAGGTTCTGTGGAAGTAAAAGGAGAGATAAGGAAATCTAGGAGAGGAGATATATCATGGTACACATCCCTTACAGATTGATTACTACCATCCTAGATGTTCTATCCTATACTATACTAACTGAGAATATACATATTATAATCTCAAAGAACATGTTGCCATTAATGACGAAGGAAATATGAAAAGATATTGGGATAATTATTTGAGAGTATTTTGTACTTTTGTCTTTTTCTAACTAATATTTTTCTCCTTGTGTAGGCATATGCCAGTGGCTGTTGTGTTCCTGTTCCCTGGATTGTCATCATCCATTGTAGTTTCTTTACATCAAACCCTAAAATGTCTTCTTATTATTATACTACATTCATTTAATATTTTACAAACTATTCAAAATCTAAAAGAAATTGCCAACTAAACTCACTTCACTAATTTGATGTTAGTGAGAAGAAATTCAAATGCTTTCTTGCAATCCTCAGCAGTGAAGATGTCAAATGCAATCTTATCCCAGTTTATCTTTTTGGCAGTGTATAGGCAGCTCTTTTTGTCCAACTTGGGAATCTGGTTCTGCATTCTCTTCAGCAGATGAGTGATGTCTGTCACAGACCATGGCTTTGATTCTACCAATGAGAGAACAAAATATTAAATTATAAGTAATTATAGAATGGAATTCATGCAACATTTTCCAAAAAAACACAAATGATCCACAAGAAGTTTGCTAATACTGTAAATATGTACATATTACATGGAATTACCAGTAAACCACACAAAAAAGAGAAAAGAAAGAAAACAAATCAGTTTAAGAAACAATGATTAAATAACTACTAAATCTACACAGCAAATATCATAAGAGTTAAGAGGCCTATTCTTAAAATATCAAATTTATAGGAAGGAATATAAATCATAAAAAGGATGTTTTTTTCCAGATCCATTAATCAAACACATGATGAAATCAAACAAAACAGAGAAGTACTGACTGAATGGATTGTCCTTGCGCTGTGGACTGGTGGTAGTGCTGGTGCAGCCTGGGGGACCCTATGACAAGTAGATAACCAACAGCATATAATACTTGTAATTGTATACAGCAACAAGACTGGTACAAATGACATCTAAAACTGAAAGTATGCAGAGCTCTTAGAAATTTAAAGACTGCAAATTAATTTGGCAAAAAAAAAAAAAAAAAAAAAAAAAAAGACTAATTGCATGAATAGTAATCATAAAGTGTATTACTTGAAAAGAAAATGCTTATGAAAATCAATCTGAAATGTACTACAGTACTGCTATAATGAAATCTAAGATTGATCTTTCACTTCATGTCCAAAATAACATTTACTGCTTCACAGCTATTACAGTGCCAAGTCAATCTAAAAACTACTCTCACCTCTAGATCAGTGTTGGAGCTTGTACTGGTGTTGTCTAGTCCTGTGTCAAACAGTTTGGAGCCTTGGATTTTTCTGTTCTGACTTGCCTTTTGATTGTCTGTCTGATCTTGAGGGTCTTTAGTCCACGTGAAATGGGCTTTACTGTTATTGGTTTTGGTGGTATTAGAAGTTTGGAAGAGACTCCAGCTTGGGTTCTTGATTGCAGTCAGGCTGGACTCTTGCTCCTCACTGTCTGAGGAACTACTGGAGGATATAACAATGTCTGTAAGAACACTGCTGTTTAAGGAGACCAACTTTTCTTTCCCTTGATTCGAGTTATTGCTGTTGCTTTCCATTGTAGGATGTAGGTCCTGTTATAAGGAAATTAGTTATGTTAATACTTCATTAAATAGCAACTTAATCTAAAAGAAGGAATTTGTTTTGCTGATTGTTAAAAGCTGATTTTTTTTATTCATTAAACTCTCTATTTGTTTTGTGTGTAAATCGATGTATAAAGTTGTAAGACTAATACACCAAAATGGATAAGGTTAAGTCATAGCCTAAAGTATTTCTTTGAAAAAGAGGTAATGGCTGGAAGAATTGTACTTAAGGGGCACATTATGTAACTTGCGGCCTTTTTACTCTTTTAGGCCCGTGATGGCACAGACTTATTTACACACAAGACAGGCACAGATGCGCCCTCCAGAATTACTTCATTAATAAACCTCTTGGTACTTCAGGTGTGTGTGTGTGTGTGTGTGTGTGTGTGTTATTACAGAAGTTGTCTTTTTGTCCACGTGGTCGTGGCGGTATATCGCAGACCAAGGAACAGCTGAGTGGCGAGTGGCCTGCTCACTGTTCAGGATTTTGTAAACGTCTACGTAGTACGCAACTAACATGTCGCAAGTTCGCACACCATAAGATAGCGATTTCTAATTAATTGGTTCTGCCATATAAAACAGTGAAATTCTTCCTTGGCTGATCTAGAACATTGTTTCTGGAAAATGGCACGTGACAAATAATACCCCAAGCTTCACTACGATAAACTACCTACCTACATAGCGCTGTAGAAAATGAGAATAATAAGAATGTAAATGTCCAACGAAATTAAAATCCTAGGGACGTGATTCCCTTCCAAGTTATTCGATGCCGTTCATTACCTATTCAGAGAGCAAAATACTACAAATGAACCCGACATGAAGCGTACGTTAGAATCATTCTAACACCATTTCCTCAAATACTGAAGAACCACGCCACGAATATGCTTCGCTTTATAAACCTCAAATAACGCTATTCAATACACTTCTCAAAATTCTTACCCAACATTAGCCCACACACAAAGCAGCAAGGCACAGAATAGCCAGCACCACTGCACAGCTTCACCGACACAGCACACCGTTGATCAGCAGGGCGGACGGGCGGAGGCAGTGAGGCAGCACCGCACCACGCAGCGCAGCACAACACAGAACACCCTCCACTCCTGCAGGCATTTAATGGTGTATTTCTTGACGTTCTACAAGATGCTGAGTAGATTTCTGTCGATCTTGATCCATTCATTTTCATTTATCATTATTATTATTATTATTATTATTATTATTATTATTATTATTATTATTATTATTATTATTATTATTATTAATTAATTAATTAATTTGTTTATTTATCTATTAGGTAGAAACACAGATGGCTAATTTTTGGAAATTGCATACATTACCCATTGCTTTTACACAATAATAGATTAGTGAATTAAATGATGAAAAAAAAATGTTTGCATTGATATTTCCTGATAATTGCAAAAAAGATTCATCGGACGTCGATCACCACTACAATACTTCACCAAGTATCCCTGTACTTCACCTTGGCGTAGTGAAGTGCCTGCTGCAATTTAGAACTCGGTGTGTCATATAGTATTAAATTGAATGACTGCCTACTGTGCAGTTCACGATATCTATCATAGCTTTATTCTAATATATTGGATGATGGGTATACGTGCAGTTCTCCAGAGAGAGAGAGAGAGGGAGAGGGGTATTAAATACCATGAAATAAATGTTTTTTTTTTTTTTTGTGTGTGTGTGTGTGTGTGTGTTATTTAGCCGGCAAGATTAGATTATTACTCTCCAAGATATTAATTTTCTTCATGCAATAACCAGGAATATTTTGAAGTTCAAACCAGTTTCATGAGCAATGTTTCACACATGGTTTTAGGTAGTTTGAATGGTGATATCAGCAATGGGGTTAGTTGGGAATGGTGGAAAGGGGAATCACATTACTCTGGCCACAAACCATACCTGTGCATCATATTCTATACAATATATTCCTCTTTTAAATCTAATTTCACATACATACATAGCTACATAAACATAGATACTTACACTATTATCGAATGTCTTCCAGTGTCAAAGTTGATCAGAGAGAGAGAGAGAGAGAGAGAGAGAGAGAGAGAGAGAGAGAGAGAGAGAGAGAGAGAGAGAGAGAGAGAGCATACATACTACTTCAATGCTCAAAGTGTTAATTGGTTTTAAGTGTACTAGATGAGTATCCTCTTTAATAAGAAATTCAGAAAAGGTTAGCTGCTGTCATGTTCAGCCTCATCCCTGTTATCCTTTTGGAGAGTTCTCAGAAATCCTTAAAGTCATCTCATATAATTTATATTTATTGATTTATACACAATTATTACCAGTTGCTTCACTTAATAAATACGAATATATAAAAATGACAATATTGTATATCAAATCAATGCATCACATGCAGCAAAAAATATGAATATATACAAAGCTTAATACATTTGCAAAAGTATTAAAATATAAAAATAATTGTTGAATATTCTTTAATTGAACTTTGGAAAAGATCAATAATTTCACCCTAAACAGAAGACTTTCAACCAACTCAACTAATATGTACTACTAATGAGGTACTAGCTTCCAACACAACCACATGCTTCCAATAACAATTGAAATTTGGTAATAGCAATTACTTTATGCATTTTAAATCCTTGCACTAATAATATTCATACGTAGCAAGTATCATCCAAACAATGATTTTTAGTGGGTCTCCACAAAACTAACATGAAATCTTTAAGAATTACTCCATCTCAAATTAAAATGGCGATGGCACCATCAGGATGAAATAAAGGAGGGAAAGATGAAGAAGCAAAGTTATTACAAATGTTTTTGGTTAGGAGTGATAAGTACTGACGGGAGTTCAATGTTATCATATTATTATGCTTCATATTAATGAAGGGGCTTTTGGCTGATTGTAAAAAGACTTAGTTTTGGGGCAGAAATATAAAGTGCATGAGATTCAGATATGGAAGGCTAAAGTAACTTTTGTTGACGTACAGCATGAGAACAGGCTGTGTTAAAGAAAGGTTTTGAAGGATTACGTCAAGAGAAAGAATGAGGAATATACACTTCCATGCCAGATACTATCACCTCTATCCAGTGCTCAGCACAGACAGACAAGTTTCTGACACAGAAGCAGTAGTTATTCCAAAGAAAATCAGCATATCTCCTCTGGTTCCCTCAAATAGCAGAGGCAAATTACCAAAAGCATCTGACTTTGAGAGATTCTAAGGAGGGTTCAGACCAATAGAGCACCCATCCATGCTTCCTAATTTCTAACTGCAGCTGTAATGACTGACTATTACTTAAAAAAACACCTCAGCTATTCCCCTTTATGGGATAAGTCAGCTTGGTACAAAAAAGATTGAAAGATTGGATGGAAGCTTATGTCTCATGCAATATAGGACACATGTGTGGCCAACACCATTGCTCCCCTAACCTGTATGCATGATACTAAAGCAAATCAGACAATTCTCTGTAAAGCCATATACTTACTATATATATATATATATATATATATATATATATATATATATATATATATATATATATATATATATATATTTGTGCGTTGTGGTAGCATGGGCAGATGACTTTCAGCGGTACCTCATTTAAGTTCCTAGATTATGGCCGAAGTCATAACCATAAGCTGAAATATGGATAACATGCAGTTGTATTTGAATAATGGCCAGGCACAGGCAGGACTTCAATGTAGACTTCATAAACTCACACCTTCATTTTAAAAAAAGATTATCACATGCTTCTTTTGAGTTATAGAAAGATGAAGCAATAGGCCATCTTACAGAGAAAATTTAACATACAATTTAATCAAATAATCCCAAAGGAATAAATAAAAATCTGTCAATTTCATATTAAGCAATCATGTGGGGGGCCTTAGGTTAAAGAAGAACAGGAGAAGCTTTAAGGTCTTGCCATATTAGGTTAGCATTCTATATGCAGACAGTTATTAGAAACTTTGAATGTTCCTATAATTGCTAGCAATGCTTTCTTGCTCAAACCCTACCAAATCTATGCAAGTTACAATGTCAATTTTCAAGTCCTTTTTAAATTTCTTTAGAGTATTATTATGGTATAGCTGCTCTGTAATGCTCCCTATAGATTTGAAAAGAAAGACCTCTATTAAGACAGATATCACTACATGCAAAACAAATAAGGACATCAGTCATCCCACAGACACAACTGTCGCTGTGGCACAAAGTAGCTGAAGTTTCTACATCTGCGGCAAGTTCGTATTCCACAACGATAGGATACAGCCTTGCCAGAATTGTCTCTCCCCTTGCAATACTTGAGACCACAAGGGTACCAAGCAATGCACACCTGAAAAAAAAAGCACAGAATATGGACAAAACTCATAGTTAACAGTGTTTTTCATTCAAACATCAGACCAAGAATAAAAGTTAAGTGCTGACCAAAAAAAGCAACAAATTGCCGACTTAATTGTCTCCTTTTCAAATTTGTGGTTAGTATAGAAATACAGGTAAGATAATAAATATGAAGATAATGAAGACACTGCAAGATAGCAGAATGGCAACCAAACAAACAAATACAAGCAACAAGTAAAAATGAAAATGATGGTCAAAGATCTGCTTTTTAAAAAAAACATTAGTAAAAAAGGGGTGAACTGAACACATCAGATGCTGGGCATCACTGCACCAAATAAAAGCAGTATACCTGGAGATTGCTCTATTTTGTTCGCAAGTTGAAGCAAAAACTCGACTGAGTGATAGCTTGAATTACTTGTAACCTGAGTTTCCACTGTACATATGAAGGAATAATTAATAATATAATAAAATAAATAAATGCTAAAATAAAAAATAAAAATGATTTACTAAGTAGAAAAAATGACTGTACAGCATGACAAACCAAATAAGTAAGCACAAATTCTCAACACTACTCACTTGATAGTGACAAGCACAGGCACTGGCAAGGTCTCTTCCACTGTCCCCACAGCGCGCCACACCACGGGTTGGCAGGTGTCGTGTCACATCACTTACCAAAGACCAGTCGCCATCCAGCTCTGACAATAGGTAGTCAAGATGATCATTTATAACTTTACTTGCTTTTCTATATCTTTACTAATGGTTTACTGGTTAAGGTGTTTAGATCTTTACTGAATAGACTTGTTATTCCATGCATTTACATCATGATAGATTATACTCAAATCCTTCTGTAGGTGCACCTCTACCAATGCTGCACAATATGCATTGGCACTTACCTAGCTTATCCACAAGTACCAGCACTATGATAAATAATTTTCATTCCTTTGAATAGGGAAAACTGATTTGAAATGTGAACAAGTTGAGTTATGAGCTCATTCAAAAAACAATGATATTAAACTTGTAAGTTGAGATACCACAGTACTGGAGCACTTTCTTTCTCAGCTGTACCTCTACGTTGTGTGGCCCACAATTTGATGTCCCTGTCTGAGGCATAGGTGGATGTAGCTGCCATGTTACACAGGACAGGGATGTGAGGAGAGAGGATGCCAGCCCTAGGAACGTCCACACTCACGTCTAGCTCCACCTCTTCTGTCCCCCGGTCCTCCTCTGGCACACGCACTGTACCAGGGTTTTTCTGCCATAAAAGGTGACATGCTTCATCATTTGATTTAGTTTATTTTTTAAATTTTGTGACATTAAGTTATGAACAAAAAATTAGAGATATATTGCTGTTTGATGGTGCTTTGTGTATTTTACTTAGCTTTCCTTTATAGTATTTTTAGAGTTTTAATGAATATTAATTAATGTCTTACCTTTAGCTATTTCTATTTGCTAGGTAATGAAAGGCATCCTTCAAGGAACAGCAAGACAAGCCTCAAGAATATCTTACTATACACAGTATAATTCTGGACACAATATCATAGACTTACCTGCCTGAGTTTGGACATTGCATCAGAGGATATGAAATTGTTCTTGAAGAAGCGCATTATGAAGCACATAACCTGAAACTGGCTCTGCCCTAGCTCCTCTTCTCCAAGAACAATTACCTTGAAGATTTGTAATTCCTGCAAGACAAATCAAAGGTCAGTGGATTTGTTCCTAAGAAACTAGGAAAATAACATATAACATTATCTTTCTGAGAATATAGGGAATTTTTTGAAGACTAATAATTATGCCCCCCGTTTTATTATAAATGCAATATATGTCCTAAAAAAATTTAAATACTGAAAAAGAAAATATAAAATAAATAAATTAAAATACAAATAAGAAACCTGAATCATAAATATCCTACCTATTTGGAACTTCTCTGGGAATATGATGCACTCAAAAGTAGTAACTCAATTAAATATGCCAACATATTCATAATCAACATCTTAAAGAGGGCGGGGACAAGGCACCCACATGCAGAAACCCACACTGACAACCATTCCCATACATTTAAGACTCCATATAAATAGCCTCTAGGTCTCTAAACAAGACAAGAAAAATTACCTCATGCACACAATGTACAGCAGACCCAACTTTCCATTGTAGCAGTGTTCAATAGTTCATCACTGTTCCACCTTAATACTCATAGATACGTCCCATTTCCCAGTGGTATATCAAGGATCAAAATCTGGGAGGGTGGCTAAGCTGAATTCTTGTATCACTTGAGATTGGACATGACTGGCAATCATTACCAACTTTTTTTTAAGCTAGCTATCTTGAAAGCATTTTCAAGCTACATGCAGAACTACTTTTAAGTAACAAGAGCAGTAATAATTTATTAACATAAATGATACACATCAAACTTTAAAAAAAAAAAGGAATTATCCAACATATTTGAACATCATGATAAAAAACTCTAATGGCTCATCTTAAATCTACCCATTTTCTCTAACTCATGCAAAAGTACTAATTTATTACTGATAAGAGCCAGGGCTGAAATTATAGCCACTCTTACATCCCCATAAAAAATTATTGAACTGAAAGATTCACAGTAACTCACAGAATGTGATTTAGCTTTTTCCAGTAATTCTTATTACATTATTGTTCCATATATTTCTATTACCTTGCACCATGTATATATATATACACTCTCACTCATCTCACTCATAATAAACCAAAATTTGGGGGTGCTTCAACCTCCTTTGGATCAGCCATTGACATTTCTTAAATCTGACCTGATCAGTTGAAAGAAATATATTGCAAGAGAATCTCCTGCTGAAGTAGTTGATCCCACATCAAGTATTCACACATACATGTATTCACAATAATCATAATACAGCTAAGACACATTAATAGTAATGACATACCTGTTTAAAGTCAATAAGCTGGGTAATGTATGTTCCATCATTCTGAGGAAACTCCAACATAACAGAATCATCTGAAATGTTTGCTGTTATTGTTTCCTTGAACACCTCTCCACCCTGCAGAAGTATTAGTAGAAAGAGATAGATTCACAAATAAGGAAAATTGTTACCATCAGTCTTTTCTCATGAAACTAGCAATCTTTTTAACCTTGGGGAGTTGTTATCTTATAGGTTCAGCCATAGTAAGACTTAAAATTTGATGCTTTTTTCAGCTTCCAAGAGGCAAACAGAACTGCCACTCAAAACTATGTCTGATAAAGAATCAGGTTGGCAAATTTGTAAAAAAAAATTTATATAGGAAGGAAACCAGCCAGGGGCAACAGAACATATTAAAAAAACATTTTTTTGGATTTCTGATCACATACTCGCCATGTGTTAAGTTATTTTGATAGTTTACTTTCCAAAAATACTTGTTTTCACCTCATCCAAAAATATCACATTCCCACAAGTCTCTAAGGTTGTTGGGGATAGAGGGTTGGTGACATTTTTCTACCATTTTGTACAATTTCATTATATGTATGCAATGGGTTCTTCAAAAAGTCTGGAAAAATATAGGAAAAAATAAGGCACCAGAGTTATATTGGACCATTATCAAAATAATATGTAGTCTTTCCTGATTGTATAATTCTGTTCAAGTATATCAATACTTGAGTAGAGGAATTTTTCTTCAGTTCCATATACCTAAATACAGGAAATATGGGATGTTGGATGATGAAATAAACTTAACCTAATTTCAAGGCAATAACAGTAATCCTTGCCATACTCACTTGGGTCTTTACATTGACAACCAGCTGTGTCTCAGCTACAACTAGGTGGGCCACCACCATTAGGAGACACTGCAGATACATTGTGAATACTTCCTTGATTCACACCTCACATCCTGCAAAGATATCATGTGTACAGGTTTTGTCCAGTTTAAGTCAGGAGGAAAAATGCTTGCCATCGATGGATTTGGTAAATATTAGTTTCTACACCAGTCACAAGATGGTGGATATTTTCTTTGTACTGATAGTTTTAGATCTGTTTAGAATTAATCTGTAAAACATTTTTGTTGCAAATCAATAATCTTTTTACCATCTCCCATGCATGAAAACTAACGAGTTACAACAAAACAACTTAATAGACCAATAAATACGTATCTTTTGTGTAAAGAGGTGAAATGGCTAGGCAAAAAAAAAAAAAAAAAAAAAAAAAATCTCATTGTAAGTTTCGTAAATTCCCTAAATTTAGTGAATTGAACATACTTTTCTGCTGTTTGGGACAAATTGATACATCACATTAGTTTTTTATGACATGTTAGGTGTCAAGTCACATAAGGCTTTGTGATGTCATAACAACATATTAGATTAGGACCATTAGGTTATATGAATTTACAACTCATTTCATGTTCCCCACCTGAAATCTTTACTACCTATCCCCAAGCTTGTTAGGACTCAGGAGGGTGGAGGACGAGGGGAAAGTATGGGCAGAAACTAGAACTTAAACGATGGTTTTGCAAAACTAATCCATTATCCCCATTTGGCATCACTACACTGCTGGCGACGAATTAGTTGATCGAAACACCAAACAGTGGGAGGTGTGAGGCTCTTTCTCTCTCTCTCTGACACCACCCCACCACTGACTGGTGAGGGATAAGACTCTCATCTTGGTAAGAAACCACTGTCCACTGACTTTCCCAAAGAAAAACGAATAATTTTGTAAAATCTCTGGCGACTAATATTGATCTGTGACAGATATATATGGGTTCAAAATACTGAGAATGGGCAGTTGCAACCGATGAAACAGGTGGAAATTGCGGTATTTTTTATAACCTTTACACTAATTGCAAGCTAACTTAATACCACCAATTTTCTCAACCTTTCCGTTGTTTATTACGTACCTTTTTTAGTTAGTTCCCTTCAAGCTGTGCTTGGTTGGGAAGGCAACGCGTTCACATACCTCCTCACTTCATGTTACAAGATTGACAGCTGCGTGTAGCTACACGTACTTCGGCTTTTTTTACTCCTTGAGTTCGGCTATTGCACAAATTCGGCCATGGGCCATTGTTATCTATG
>CM035189.1:18710154-18747834 GCA_020233015.1 Callinectes sapidus | reverse complement strand
GTGTGTGTGTGTGTGTGTGTGTGTGCGATTTGCCTGCCTCTGATTGGGTGAAATTGTGGTGGTGCTGATATTTTGTATGGTGGTAGTGGTGGTGGTGGTGGTGGTGGTGGTAATGATTGTTGTTGTTGTTGTTGTTGTTGTTGTTGTTGTTGTTGTTGTTGTTGTTGATGATGATGTTGTTAGTGGTAATGATGGTATGCAATGTTACTCTTCTACTACTACAACTACTACCACAACTACTACTACTACTACTACTACTACTACTACTACTACTACTACTACTACTACTACTACTACTACTACTACTACCATTACCGTTTACCATCACCCTTTTATCACATCTCCATTACTCTTCCCTTCTTATCTCCTTTCCTTCCCTCTCTCTCTCTCTCTTCATCGTCCTCTTTTGAAAACTTATCGACTTTTTTTTCCCTTCAGCCGCCCTTCTTTCCTATCTTCGTTATTTTTGCATCTTTATCTCCTCTCCTTTTTCATCTCCCTCTTTACTGACTGCCCTTCCTCTTCTCTTGCTTCCTTCCGTCCATCCCTCCTTCTTCCTCTCCTCTCCTTCTCTCTTGTATTCTCTCTTTCTCATATTTTCTTCTCTCCCCTTCTCCTCATTCTCTTCTTCCACTACCTTTTCTTTCATATTTCTCCTACTCTCTCTCTCTCTCTCTCTCTCTCTCTCTCTCTCTCTCTCTCTCTCTCTCTCTCTCTCTCTCTCTCTCTCTGTATCAAGTAAAATATCACAGCATCATTTCTAACATGAATTATTTCAAGAGAAGTACAAATTATTGTACAAAACTGCAAATTATTGCAATATCGTAGTTTGTGCAAATGACAATGATATTTAACAATTCATTCTTCATTGGTTGTTTAAAGTGTTAAATATATCTTCATTAGTAAATAAGTTTGCCCGTGACCAGAGTAGGAGGCTGCATTTACTTGGGTGGTAGGTAGGAAGACTTGGGTGATAGGTAGGAAGTGACCAGGGTTGGGGGCTGGAGTAAGCGAGGCAACTAGGGGCCGGAGTGACTTGAAAGCTGTTCACAAGTCGCAATAGAGAGAGGTATTCATGGCAGAGAAGTTGGTCGACTGGTGGGTAGGCGGCGTTGGCCGCCATGTGTGTTTGTGTTTGAATTGAGAGGCTGCGTTTGGATCAGAGGTGAAAATTTGTTCGCCAAATGTGTTCGGATTGGGAAGTGTTCGAGTCAAAGGGTGTTTGAATCAAGAGGTACCACTGTATAAAGTTCTCACATATCATGTAGAATGGTTGATAACCTTGCCATTAACACAATGTGTATTATGTTTTCAATAGCACTTGGCAGTGTGGCAGAAATTGAAGATTTTCCAAGCTCATTAGTCAAATTTTTTAAGTGTTTCATTTGGTTAGGTTTATGTTTGGCTAGGTTAATATCTACTGGGGGGGGGGGTGTACTATTACTGTTTTTATCTACTACAACTTATGCTTACCTCTCATGCTCAGTGATCTTGGTTTTTGGTTGGGGGATCATTAAATCAAATAAGATGAATTGCAAAAGAGGTCAGAAATATTGCATTAAAAGTCTCTTCTGAAGGTGACAGCGAGTGTTGCTTTGTTTTTATTAAGCAACGTTGCAATGATTTGCTATCTTTGGCTTCCCCCAAGAGTTACTAACCAAACTCAACATTATGAACTCAATTTAATGCTCATCACTAATCAAACCCAACATTAGAAACTTCTAGCTATGGGAGGCTGTGCATGAGGGCTATTAACAACATCCATTATTAAAACCTATCATTGCCAATGCTGCTCAACAACAGCAAAGCAATTCTTGCTGCCACTGCCGTTGCCACCACCATCAAAATATCTTCAGATAATTTGGAAAACATTCATTGGAATGGAAATTATGTATACCATCGTCAATTCAGTACATTACACACTAGAAAAGCTGCAAGTTAATCATGCTAATATTTAACAGTTTATTAATCATTTGCATTTTCTCTCTCTCTCTCTCTCTCTCTCTCTCTCTCTCTCTCTGTGTGTGTGTGTGTGTGTGTGTGTGTGTGAGTGTGTATAGAATGATTAATATAAAGAAATTAAAGGTCTGTAAAAGAGCTTAGGCTTAATAGACCTAGGCTTAGATATTGTGTTATATTGTTTTAGACATAATCAGTACTTATTAATTATTGTACACAAGCCAATAAAGATATCAATATCATTATCTTTCTGAATGTTTAGATATACGTATAAAAATAGATATTTAAAGGTGGATGTCACTTTACTTTTATTCAATTTTCAGACGCAGGCGGTCCCGGTCCCGCTCCAGGAGCCCTGACCGGCGACGCTCCAGGTGAGTGCTACGTGCATTTGTATCTAGCTTGCTTGATGCAGTGAACTTGGGTTGTAGAGAAAAGAAATACAAGCGAAGTATATTTTCCTTAATTGGAGAATAATTTTTCATGTTTAGTATATTTTGGTCAATGGAAATTTGTAAAGGTCTTGTATAATAATATTATAGTCTTCAGCTTCAAACAATTGAATTGGTAAATAACATGTTTATGTATGATATGTTCATACTCAGTAGGTAATTGTTATGTTACAGAGACAGAGATCGTGATCGAGGCAGATCACGACGGTCCCGATCTAGAGACCGTGATCGCGACCGTCACAGATCACGCAGCAGAGACCGAAGGAGATCAAGATCTCGCGACAGGCGGTCTAGGTCAAGGTCACGGGACAGAGATCGGGACAGGGACAGGAAGAGAAGTCGGAGCAGATCCAGGGACAGGGACAGAAAGAGGAGTAGAAGCAGATCCAGGGACAGGGACAGGAAAAGGAATAAGAGGAGTCGCACTCATTCTCCTCCCAAGATCAAGCTCCTTGTTGACCCTCCAAAGCCCCAAGAACCAGTGCCTGTAGAGCCTAAGGAAGAAGAGGAAGTGCCCCTGGACTTTGACCCATCAAAAGTAGATAAGGTTACTTTTCTATCTTCACACTGTAATCTCACCTGCCTGGACATTCATGACAGCTCCAGAGCAGGGAAAAGCTTTCACCTGTAGAGAATATACTGTAGCTGCTGTCTGTAGCATGTTCCCTCTTCATTACATGTTTGGGAATTTTAAGTGAGATATATTTGTTTCGCAAATCTAAAATTTCATGTCTAAAGTGTTTAAAGAATACGCTGCAAATATAAACATGATGTCTTAAAAGGGAATTTTCCTTTAAGTAAACATTTTGTGTATAAGATGCAGTATCAAGATTGCTGATGTATTAAATGAAGGGGTTATGATGTATGCATGGCATCACTTCATGGCAAAAAGAATAAAAATAAAAAGGAATAAAATGAATAAATAACTTATGGGGTCATGTTACTCCTCAGTATTTGCCAAGATCCCTTACTTAAACTCCTTGAGTGTAAGAAATAGTCTTTGCTAGAAATTAATTTTGAATCCGATAAATGAATGAAGATTTTTAAGAAACTTTCAATTAAGCATAGTTACATCTTACAAATACAGAAGATTGAAGTTTTCATGTGAATCATTGTTATTCTTTTGGTAAGATTTGTGATTAAGAAATCCCATTGTGTTGTATGTGATGATAAATGCAAAGTTTGCTGCACGCTACCAATGATTGCATGAAAGGTAAAATATGAAATGCATTTGAATATTCAGATAATGTGTATTGTAAATCTGGCTGTTTTTTAATTCCAAACACATTTTCTTTATACAAAGTTTAAAAGTTTTCTTAGAATTAGGTTACATCATTTTATTGTTTTTTTTTTTGTCCTCTTTTCATGCATGAAGTGTCTGTATTTTGATCCTGTAATACCATTTATGAGCTTCAAGTTCTGTAGCATCTTTATCTTTGGATATTTAAAATCACCCTTTATCTTTGGATATTTAAAATCACCCTTAATTGATGTCATAGGGGGTCTTTTAAGAATATTGTACATTTTAATATATTCACCTTCCTGTGTATATATTGTGATATATGATGCAGTATCATAGAAATTTGTAAGATACGAAGCAATGACTTGACACTAATTTTGATTGATTTTTTATGGTATTAGCTAAACTTGTTTATTTTGCAGGAAGAGACAGAAAAACGTCTTGAAGCTGAAATGCAGAAGAGACGAGAGCGTATTGAAAAATGGAGAGCAGAAAAGAAGAAAAGGGAGTTAGAGGCAGCAAAAAAGGAGGCTGAGAAGGGAACTTTGGGTGCTACTGTTCCAAAAGTGTCCCTGAAAGCATGGAGCCTTGAGGATGATGAAGAGGAAGAGGAGGGTGAAAATAAAGAGGGAAATGGAAATGTAGAGGAGGTGCTGATTATTATAATTAATTTGTTATGTAAAGAAAATATGAAAAAACTGGAATTTCCCTTTTCTTAAATGCATCCCCAAATATTCCTTTATATTTAAGAAAAGGAAACTTATCAATATCAAGAGTTAAAAAGTAAACATTTTGATAATTTTAGATATTTCTAAGAATTTTGGAAAAATATTTTGAATTTTTGTTTATTTGTGTTTCAGGAAGATGAAGTTGATCCACTTGATGCATTTATGTCTGGCATCCAAGAGGAGGTTCGTAAGATAAATCGTGTGGACATCCGTGGAGGAGTTAAGAAAGGAACAAAAATCACTGGTAAGAGACCAGCTCAATACTGTGTGTGTTGTGGTGGTGTCAGCCATGTAATAGTTTGTTAGTTTACTGTTCTCTTCATTTATTCTATATGCACTTAGAGGCCGAGTTAACTTTTCTCTTTCCCAGTAATATATTTTGTTTATTGATTTATTTATTCACTTATGTATTTCTTGCAAATATTTTTTGGTATTATTTGATATCTAACTTGAGATACATAATAAAACATGTATATATATGGATATATTTATCTATATGTATTTTGCATTTATTCTTACTGATATGTACTTAACACAATTTGGTTTTCCTTCATCCTTAAGTTTCAACAGCAACTAATGGTATGTATTATGGATTGATTTTTATTTATTTTGATAAGATATCAATTTGAGATTAATAATGAGTGAATAATTTTGTTTTTGAACTTAACTTAATGCAAATCAACTTAATGCAAATCCTTCAGGAAGCAAACAGTTCATGCATGAAAGCCACAGAAACCCTCACTTCTGATCATTTGAAAATTTCTGACTGAGCCAGTCACTGCAAGAGTCAAGGTGTTTTATGAACATGAGAAATAAAACATTGATCTGAGAAGATTTGGAGGTGAGTGAAAAATAAATAAATAGTTTTTTTTTAAAGATCATTGATTTTGGGCATTGCTTTTCTTTGACAGTTGGACCAGCAGAGCCTGGGGCTGTGAAGAAACCTGTCATCATCATGGGTGTGGCAAAGAAGGCAAATGCCAAAAAGAAAGGAGAATTGATGGAGCAGAACCAGGATGCTCTTGAGTACTCCTCTGAGGAGGAGGGAGAGGATCTTAAGGACACCATGGCTAGCATTAATTCTAAGGGGAAGAAGGTAATGTAAATCTGTGTGTGCATGTGTATATTTGTGTTTGAAAAAGAGTGAGAGATTGAGGTGCAAATCTTTATGGCTTTTCTTAGCTACTGTATCTTCTTGTAGGGAAGCTACATGAAAACAACCAAGGATCATTTAATGCACTGTGTTGATTTAGTACTTACATAACTGAATTCCTTTCTAGTTACAATTCACTGTCTGAAATGAAAAATATATTTTTTCAATTTTGAAATATAAATCAGCTTATATTGTATGACATTAGTGGCAAATTTTTAGCCATGCATCTGAACGTAATTTTTGTTTTGCTTCCCATTTCCAGGAGCTTGGTAAGGTGGATCACACAGTCATCGAGTATGTACCATTCAGGAAGGATTTCTATGTGGAAGTGCCTGAAATTGCCAATATGACTAAGGAGGAAGTAGATAATTATAGGTAGGTGTGTAGACTTGTAATGCATCTGAACTGATGAATTGTAGGGTCATGAAAGGCCATGTTGAAATACAATATTTTTAGTGAACAAAGTTATGCCTGTCTATATGTTTAGTAATGTAAGAAAATGGAAATATTTTATGTTTCCATAACTGGCATGGTACATAGAATCACTTATCCTCTCTACTAAAACAGATATTTATATTAAACCTTTTTTCAGAGCTGAGCTAGAGGGCATTAGGGTTAAAGGTCAAGGATGCCCTAAACCCATCAGGACTTGGGCTCAGTGTGGAGTCAGCAAAAGAATATTGGATGTTCTCAAAAAGAACAATTATGAGAAGCCAACCCCAATCCAAGTGCAGGTGAGAAGCTGGTGTTAGAGGAGGATTGGTTGAGTGAACAGAGAAGGAAGTGGTATCATAGTTGGACATTGGAAAAGAACTGAAGAACCACATTTGTTAAAAAACAACTTTCTGATGTCAGAGCTGCAAACCCTAAAGAATGACGAAAATTAGAAGAATGGAAAGTTTACGTGAATTTTACACACTATCATTTTATACACACACACACACATACTATCACACACACACACACACACACACATGCTGATCTTCACAACAATGTTCATCATTAGCTTTCCTGTAGGTGAGGCACATCTGTGCTGTGATCAGTTGTGATAGCAGATATGGCAGTCTAAACAAACATTTTGCAAAATCTCATGGTTCCCAAGACTTGTCATATCAACAAAGCCAGATACTGGATAAGTCAGTCACTTTTAGGAATTAACTGTTTTATTTTCTTCCTTTTTTTCCTTTATTTTATGGTGTGTGTGTGTGTATGTATGTGTGTGTGTGTGTGTATCTGGAAGTGTGTGATATATCTATATACATATATAGATGCATATAATGTGTAAGTAATTCTGATATTTTCATGAGATAATTCTCTTCTCTAATCAGGCTATCCCTGCCATCATGAAGGGTAGAGATGTTATAGGCATTGCTAAGACAGGTTCTGGGAAGACCTTAGCTTTCCTGTTGCCAATGTTCCGGCATGTTGTAGACCAGCCACCCCTGGAAGACACAGATGGCCCCATTGCTGTTATCATGACTCCTACAAGGGAACTGTGCATGCAGATTGGTAAGCTTTAATTGAATGTGTCATTGAGAGAAATATGTACTACAAAAGTAAATTCAGGATATATAATTTTCATAAATAAAAATTGTGATATTGGTGACTGGTGAGGAACATATATCTATATGTATTAATTTATTCAGTAACCAATGCATAAAGGTACTTGAATTTTATGGCATGCTATGGTGTAAAATAGATTTAATTGAGAGTTAAACTCAGTTTTCTATCTTATCTTTTATGAAATTCCATAGTTATGCACTAAAGAGAAATACATGAGTATGTAAATATAATTTATGTTTATGGTTTTCCAACAGGTAAAGAATGCAAAAAGTTTGCTAAGAACAACTTGAGGGTGTGCTGTGTGTATGGTGGTACAGGAATATCTGAGCAAATAGCTGAGCTGAAGCGAGGTGCAGAGATCATTGTGTGTACCCCTGGACGGATGATAGACATGTTGGCAGCCAATGGAGGAAGAGTAACAAACCTACGGAGAGTTACCTATGTGGTGCTGGATGAGGCTGACCGCATGTTTGATTTGGGCTTTGAGCCTCAGGTGTGGATTCATCTATGTAATAAACTGCCTATACCTGCATCTTTTTATTGTCTATTTATTTTTGCTAGTATTAAATGATAATGGTTATTATGAAACTAATAATAAGCTTGGTGGAAGGGCAACTACAGGGGTCTTTCTTTACTGTTGTGGTGGGAGCTGTGTTATGATATATAGTAGTTGATTGCTATACTGTCACAAGAAAATTGTTATCTTTATATAAGTTTGTAAGCGTCTTATCTAAACCATTTTTCACAGGTTATGAGGATAATTGACAATATCCAGCCATCTCGCCAAACTGTGATGTTCTCAGCAACATTTCCAAGACAAGTAGAAGCTCTGGCAAAGAAAATTTTGACTAAGCCTATTGAGATAACGGTAAGTGATCTTTTATGAAGATGTATCAATTACTCTTCAATTGTTAATAATCTCAAGAAATTTCAGATGCCATAAAGAATTCATCAAGATTTTGTTCATTTGAGTTGGTGTTAATCTTTCATAGAATTGTGACATTCCTTAGATCTTAAAATTTTAACATCCCAATGTTGTCATTATGGGCCATTCCATCGTTGTTGTTCTGTATCCGGTATGAAAATGGACATATGCTTGTTTGCCTCCCCATTCTTCCTTCTTTGCTTGATTCCTTGAATGTCTCATGCAGTCTTCCCTTTTGTGACAATCCTTAATGAATATACACAAGGATATCTCATGTTGATGATTGTACTGATACTTTTACAATTTTATGGACTTAAGAAGTAAAATTAAATATCTATATTCTTATGATCATTCTTGTAGTTGAGTTGGCAAACATTAATGTCAACTTGTTAAGTAGTTAATGTTTAATAGTAGCTATAATGTATGTATGCATGTGTATATCACAGGTTGGTGGACGGTCAGTGGTGTGCAAGGATGTGACACAGGTGGTGGTAATTCTTGATGAAGACCAGAAGTTCCTGAAGCTGTTGGAGGTCCTTGGCCAGTTTTATGAACGAGGACAGACTCTTGTATTTGTTGACAAGCAAGAGAATGCAGATTCTCTGTTTAGGGTGAGATGATCTCAGTTGACTTTTTAATCTTTAATGATAAACAGGTGTTCATTCCATTGAAATTATTCCATACAATTCAGAGCAACACTACTAAGTAAGCCCAGTATTATATTGTAAGTTTTATCATGTTTCAACTATGTTATTTTTCCCTCATTTTATAACTTATTTTACATTTAAGCAAGTGATGTCATGAAAATTTCCAATGATGTTTAATATTATCATTCTGTTTTGTTGACCATGTAAGACATGGTCTTAATTATTCATAATTGAAGTTATTGTTGTGGACAGTGTAGCACACTCAAACACACTACCTAACCTATCACACTCTTTACATATCTCATGTAGGATGTAGGAATACATCCTAATATTTTTCAACTGCGATTCTAAAGTTTCCATCCATCCATCCCCAACAAATTTTTTCTAACATAACATATGAGGATTTTAGAACCACGAGAGGGCAAGTGCCAGACACCGTGGAATCCTGGTTATCGTTTATTTCCTTTGAAAAATTATTCATCAGTCTGGAGTGACACTCTGTCCCAAAGAGGAAGCAAACGTACGACTGAGAGTCTTATTAACAAAGGTGGGTTCCTTAACCATATCTACACTGCACGCCACTGTGAGGCTCGTTTCCTGACCACACTGAGACAACTCCATCCTGCCATGAATTACATTGATGCTTGGAGAACATATTGGCTAGAATTTTTAAATGTGGGCCAATAGGAGTGCATGTTATAAAACCAGTATAAGTGAGAGTTGGGGTACTTGGAGATAATGAAAGTAGTTGGGGGAGGGAATGAGGAGTGGCCTTGGGACTTGTACTCTTTCAGTGTTATTCTGGACTTTATTCATATTCAACTCAAGTGATATTGGTGGTGCACCTCTGTGCAGAGGAAGAAAAAGAATAGGAGATCTCTCTAAATGGGTGATCAATGTTGCTAAAGTAAAATGTGACAGTAGAGTGGAATATGTAAGTTACAAGACTGATAAATTGGTCTCTGCTTGTAGTTATTGGTGCTCCCTGTAATGATGGATGTTTTGAAAGAGTAACTGAGCCTATTATCAGAGACATTTATAAACATTTCTGGAAAATAGGAAATTGTGACATACAGAATGCATTCATTCAAAAATTTATGAGCAAAGTGCCTGTTAACTGTCACAAGCCAAGCATTCCTACATCCCTATATTCTTTGGTGTTTATATTAATGCAGAGATTTTTACTTGTTCCTTGTGATTTTGAGGGGTTCTTGAGTGACTGTCATCTTTATCCTTGATTTTCAAACATCAATTTTTGGTCCAGCAATTGTAGTTTAAGATAAACAATACTTATGTGCATTTCTCATTTGCTTATTTGTTACTACCAAAATCATCTTTGGACAAGCTACATCCTGCCATTTTAATCACTTCAGTATCTCAATTGGTAATGAAGTTATGATTCTTTGAGTATGTGTTAACGTCAACCATTAATTACTCAAAACAATGATTTCGGCACTTGTCCTCCTGTGGCTCCAAGGGCCTCATATGAAAATGCATTGTATAATCTTTAATTGCAAAAGCCTTTGTTATAATTGTCTGATTCATCAGCATTAGTTTAGAATCCCTGATGGTTGGAAATATTTACTTTGATTTGGTAGCTTTCTCAGTTTTCAGTTTGTATTTTTATAGTGTTATTTAGGGATGTAAAAGGCATAGCTTTCATTAATTTGATACCTCACACACAGGGCAACTGATGACAGTCATTGGAGTTATAAGCAATGGTAAGTTGGCTGTCTCATTAATGCCAGGAAAATCTGCATTACAAATGCTAACCTCAGCCATTAAGATTACATAAATTCCCTTTATGTTGTAATTTTCTTTATCCTAGTTTACAGTATCTCCCATCACTAACAATATCAGATTTAATTTGTTAAGGTCTGGGTGATACTGTAACTGATAGGGACATGAAATACATCAGAAGTTTTATTTTTCAGGATCTGTTGAGTCACTCCTACCGGGCACTGGTCCTTCATGGAGGTGTGGACCAGATTGACCGTGATAGCACCATCCTTGACTTCAAGGCTGGTCGAGTGCCCATTCTGGTAGCCACATCAGTAGCAGCTCGAGGTCTTGATGTGAAGCAGTTGATTTTAGTAGTTAACTTTGATGCCCCTAATCACTATGAGGACTATGTGCATCGGTAAGCTGTTAAACATGTTTTGTAGATTCATAACTTAATTACACTGATTATTCATGTTCTGTTCCCATTTTGATCTCGTTATTATTGTTTTGAAAATCAGGCTTTGTTATGTGTTAGTAGCATCCATAGTGGCAAAACTATGTGCAGTTTATCAACTTTCATCTTAAGTCTTCCCTGAATAACTTCTGTTGTTTTTTATGTGTTCGCTAATATCCTACTATTTATTTATAATTATTTTTAGCAATTTTGTTCAGTTATTCATATCTTTTCTTCTAACATTGCTAAATCAGTTTAATCCACATGCTGTGATCACTCACATAATGCTCTCATTCCCAAGTCTATATTTTAATCAGATTTATGTTGAGTATAACAGTACATCTTTTCTTTCAAGTATGTTTTACCCTCTTGATATTTGGAATTGATATTTTATGCTCTCAGAAATTTTGTTGTTCTGTACACCATCTTTCACATGAATCCATTTGTAACAGGTATTTGAAGCATCACTTTGCCTTGTGGTTGTGATGACAGGTGGGGGGCCCTTAGAGATGAGCTTTAGATATGTCATATTTGACTATTTAATGGGAATTTCTTGTAGTTTGTTTTGTACTCAAGCTCTGAATGCAGAAGGAATTAACCCTTTCACCACCAAAAGGCATACCATAGTTGACAAGAATGGGATTGCGTCGTTCAGTGCCATGGGACTTTGTGTATGTCCATAATGAGATACAGTCAAATAAATATTTGCCATAAATAATGGAATGGAACTTTGTGCTTCTTGTGTATTGGACCCATACACATGGACTCATAACATTCACTGAGTGGCCCACAACATCTCACATGCTTCTAGTGAGCAGTGAGAACAACCACAGAACAAAGCCAGTGGAGGAGGTTAGGTGAAAGTTGGGCTTTGAGTGTATTTGATTGTTTGAATGTTTGTCTTTCCTTGTGTGTAGGGGGAAACTTTTATATATTGTGTAACCAATGAGTTACCAAATATGATAAAAAAGAAAAACTATAGGTCTGTTATCCTTGGTGCTAGAGCACTTTTTGTATGCCATATGAAAAATTTAATTTTCTGCTACACTTATTTCACACTTAGTTCTCTTTTATTGACATATTTTACATTTTTTATTATCAATTGACAAAATTCAAGCTTTTAGCTATTCATTAAGTTCAAAATGAGCAATATCATTTAAAAATAAGGAATTGACAGCTATCTGAAAAAACCTTTACCATCTGAAAATTATGGTGTACTTAACCCACGGTGCTCAGGGTGAGATTAATAAAAAATGCATTGGTGCTGAAAGGATTAATTACCTTCCAGATGTGGGCGTACAGGTCGTGCAGGCAACAAAGGCTGGGCTTACACCTTCCTAACCCAAGACCAGCCCCGCTATGCTGCTGAAGTTGTCCGAGCTTTGGAGATTTCTGAAAATCCCATTCCACCAGACTTACAGGTATTTTGATTTATTTGTGATCAGAGTAACTTCAAGGGTTGGGAAAGTCTTGTGCTGTTGAGATATCATTATTTATTGATGTTGAGATGAGAGACAAGTTGAGGTATGTTTTGCTTAATGTTAACCAGTTCTTATCAAAGATATATTGTATATTTTTTTTCACAAACACTTGTTTTGGCAAGATGCAAACTTGAACTGATCCCTTTCAATATTCATGTTGACTTGTGATTGAAACATTGTAATTGGCAATTATATTATCAATTTTTTATAAGCAGTGTAAGATCTGCTTACTTTATTTAATTTCAAGCCAAATGTTTTACCTACCTTAGCTAATTGGGAAAGGGAAGACAATATATATAATGATGTTATTAAAATGGTTTAGTTTAATTGCATGTAACATGTATATTTGGTTCTTTACAGAAACTTTATGATGAATATAAACAAAAGTTGGAAGGGGAAGGCAAGAAGATTAAAACTGGTGGTGGTTTCCATGGTAAAGGTTTTAAATTTGATGAATCTGAAGCAAATTTTGCATCAGAAAAGAAGAAATTTGAAAAGGCTGCTCTTGGTTTGGCTGACTCTGATGATGAAGACATTGAACATGACATTGATCAGCAGATTGAAAGCATGTTGAACACGAAGAGGACAGTCAAAGAAATCAAGGTACTGTACCAAAAAAAGTAGAGGCTTATAGAATTGGAATGTAGGTGAACTTAGTTGATACATAATCTAAGTTGGGTGTTGTATTTAAGAAGAAATGTGTTGTTTTTTGTCTAAATGCTGCTTGTTAAAAGGAGAAAATTAAAAGCTATGGATGAGCTTTGAGGATTCATGGATTTAGAGAAAGCATGTGACAAAATTGGTAGGAAAGGCTTGTGCATCTCTATCTATAATTCTGTATCTTTCTAATGCCTGACTCCTTGTGGGAGCATCCTCCAAAGGGATGGCCATAGCAGAAGAGACTTATTTTTTGCTTCTTGAAGTGCTCAGCTTTTAACATCTCTTTAACACTTGGACATCTTCATCCTTGTGTTGTGGCATTGCATGGTTAGTAGGTTGTTAACAGGAATGAAAACTAGGAAAGCATATTAGAATGGAGAGTAATGAGAGTGAGTGTTTTTCTGCTTCGATAGAGCATTACCGAGAATGTATGATGACCTTATGGTTGTTTAATCTTTATATTGATGATGTAAGAGATGAAAGTGTAAGAATGTTGGCAGAGTTTTGAGTCTGGTGTAGAATGTTGAAAGTGTGGAATGTTAAAAAAAATAAGTTTGCAGATGATTTTGCACTGGTGGCATATAGAGGCAAAAAGTGAGAGCTCCCAAAAAAATTATGAATAAGGGGAAAGTGAAAGAAGAAAATATAAATGTACTTATGTGCATGATAATTTTCAAAGGCCGTAGAGAAGATAAGCCAACTTGTCTTAATGGTTTATCTTGCTAATAATGTAGAAGTAACTCATTCTCTCTCTAGAACCATAAAAAGAAGAAGAAAAAAAAAAAATGAAAATGTGCATGATTTCAGTAAGAGCTGTTTGAATTTGGTGGAAACATTGTGCAGAGGTGTTTCAGAATATGGTTCTAAATACTACTTGAATGTTTAATTCCTAGTCTTCTTTTGTCAGTGAAGCAATTTTCACAGTGGTATTACCTACAAATTTTTATAATTTACTTCAGGTAATCATTTTACCTTATGATAAGCCCACAAAATAGACATGAGATTACTCTATGGGGTTTGTAATAGTCATATACAATACTCAAGCTTTTCCCTTGTTCTCTTCCAAAAGCATAGCACCAGCAAACTCAAAGATTGCAAAACTTGCAGTATTGGAAATATTGAAAAATATTTATGTAATATGACAAGTATTCTGGGTGCATGGCTTAGATCTGTGTGTGTGTGTGTTTTGTCTTAACGTCCAGCATAATGCAGTACATTTACAACTGTGTGAGTATGTGTATTTTGTTCTCACATCTGCAGTGATATGGTGTAGTGCCACTGAGTGTGTGTCTTTCATTCTCACATCCAGCATGGTCCAGTGATACATTGCTGTTGCTACTTGATTTGGTGATGTGTAGCAGATAAAATTAGAGAGAAGAAAGTGTAGGGAGGTATAAGGAGTGGAGTGTGCAGGAATGAGTTCTGTTATGAACATTATCTCGAAGGAAAGAATGCACATCCCAGTTGACCAATGGATAGATATACAATGACATAGAAAGTTACTTATCTTTCTTAAGTGATGTTGACATTTATCCATTGAATTATTGAAATTATGCGTTCAAATTTTTATTGATTTTATTTAACTTAGCTCATGTATTTAGTGCAGTAAACTTCATTAGAGAGGATCGTGCAGTTTAGAAGTTTTTAGGAAGGAAGTCCTTTGCTGATGTCAGATTAGAGGCAGAGGTATAGCATGAACAACATTGTAGAAGATATTTGAGTTCTGTGTTTGCTGCATTCAGGGGAAGACTTGAAAGATGAGATTATGTGGGCTGATGTGGTGCTGAGGTTATAAGGTTTTCATATGCTTGGGATGCTCGGCACTGTGGCATTGTGGATGTGGTACCAGGTGAGGCAGTATGGCCTTTTTAGGAAAGCCATGAAAAACTTACTGCTCAACTAGGTTTTCTTTTTATTCCCTTTCTGCAGGAAGTAGTTGTTCCTTGGAGCAAGGGTATAAGGCACTGATGGTAGGTGTACTAGCAAGGAGAGGAGTTGAGGTCTGTGTAAAGTACTGGCAAAATGGCAAGGAAAACAGCTTTGATGTCTTATATGTGGATGTGGTTTAACATCAGTAGCAGCAATATATAGGAAGGCAGTGACTGACAAGGTTCATCTCTCAGCACAATCAGTCAGAGGAAGTGACTAATGTTAATTTATGCTCATTAATTGTTAACCATGACCTTCATTATGGCTGGCATGCAGCAGAATGAACAACACAATGTGTGCAATGTAAACAGTTTGATTAGTAGACACTACAGATAGTTGGTATAGGTGTGAATTACTTGACTGGTATGTCTCACATCTGTTTTTTACAATTCATTCACTTGGGAGGTGTGAAGTATTATGGCATTCCTTTTTACCACAAGCTTACCACCACAGCAGGTTACCCTTTCAATTCCTACACATTGCAATACATTTTTAGTCACCACCTCTGATTGATCATGGCAGAGAAGTAGTTTTGCCAATCTATATCTTGCCGCTGTCAAGGTTAAGCCATACACACAGAGTCCATAATAAGCAGTGCCCGAGCCACATGCAACAACTTTGTGGACTCAGTACCACTAAGGCCTCCTCTCATCTCATTACCTGTACTGCCACCACCACACCTTTTACTCTTCCCCCAGGGAATGGCTAACTCCTCTAGAAGGGAAAACAATGAAGGAGGGCTCCTGCTTCAGCAACAAGTTCTTTCAGCCTTACACCCACTAATATGGCCACTTCAGATCAACCCCATGTTGCTGTTCCCCACACCAGCATGTGCCTACCCCGTGAGTCCAACACCACGCCTTCCTACTCTGCGTGGCTTTCCTCACCATTACACCATCAAGCAGTTTAACCATGTAGCTGCAGTCCAACACCATTAATTTTGAACTCTGTGGCTCCAGGACTTTTCAGTGCATAATGATTGGCAGCACAGAATGTGTGGATTGTTAGCACTGGGTATGGCTTGCAAAATCATGCTAAAACGATGGGGATAATGAGTAAGTCATTATGAAAAGCACAGAACATGAAACTTGATTTCTCTTCTCCCATAGTTACCTGATTGTTAAAACCTTAACATCAGGTAATTTTATTGAAGGATTCTGGTATTGTGAAGCTATACTATCCAAATTCTAAGTGTAGCCAGTGGGAAGTAGTGAGATTGGTTTCCTATTCAATTAGAGCTGCATAAAGAACATTTGTATGGATGGTATAAGAAAGTGTAAATGTGAGAAAGCTCAGCTGAAGCACTAAAAATTGCATGAAATGTTGGTAGTAGAATGGAATTGAATTCATTGCTACTTGCTTGTGATACTGTAGTGGTAGCTAATACAAAATTCACAACACCTGGTTGAAGACTTTGTAAGGCAAAAATATGATGAATGAGAGTTAGAGTTAAATAATTTAGTGTAGAGAAATGACTCATGCTGCAGGAATGAATTTCACTTCAAGTAGAAAGTTGCTTGCAAAGGTATACTGTTTCAGATATTTAGATTCACATATTACTGTACATTTTAAGAATTCACGTAGGGGTGAAATTTACTATGAAACAGGATAGGTGTGGGGAAAAAAAGTTTTAGACATAAATGTAATTAATGCAGAGAGGTTATATGAGATAATTTAGGTAGTGTGGTAATGTCTACATTGTATAGGATCATTATATGCAGGGTGTAATGTGAATTTCTCCAAATGCTACTGGAGGGGAAAGTTTAAGTTAATTACATGTAGAAAATGTTCTATACACATTTACATATTTAGGCTTTGTTTAGCTGTGGGGTGTAATTCAAAGGTGGCAGGGTGACAGATGAAAATATGGGGCTGAGCGGCTGTTTTTATGTCGTAGAAACACCATGTTAGTAAGTATTTGATTTTTTTTTTTTTTCTGTCAAAATCATACAGTACAATCTGTTCTGTATGTTAATGCTGACTGATAGTTAAATTGTTGGCTATTTAGTAATCAAGTTTTGGCATATTGCAATATCCTGTAATGAAATGAGTAGTATTGACAGACAGGTGAATTGATAAATGTTGCACAATGTTAACTTGGCTGTAATTAATGACATTCATGCCAAGACAGAGGCAGTGAATATATTTAGATTGTAATGCACAATTAAAAAACGAAAGAAAGAAAAGTGCTGTACTAAGGTGGAGTATGTTGACTTGGTGTTTCTTCTATATAAGACCATCATTTGGCCCAGCTGTTGTATTTTATCCCATCACCATTGAATTTCATCCCATGGCTAACCAAAGCCCCAAAATGTACATGTGTATAGAACATTTTCTACTTAGATTAACTTGTACTTGTGTCTCTATCAATATTTGCAAAAACTGGGATTACTTCCTTTAGATTTGGTAAATGTTTGAGAAACTTGTGCAAAAGTAACACTTATTGATCAAGTGAGGAAGTGTTGAGGAATCAATGTGAGAAAATTAACAGATTGAATGAGGTGTAGTGTTATGATAGTTTGGTATAGTAGACAAGATGGAAGAAACACTATGAATGAAGAATACAACTGGATCTTATGTGAAGTGAAAGACAAAGATGAATATCCCAAATAGAATATATAAACAGTAGTAAAGGAGTACTAGATCCAAGAGTAAGGAAAAGTGGTTGCGTGTAATAGGATGCATGGGAAGTAGTTGTTAATGCATGGGTGGAAATGTGGCTTTGAAGATATTAGCAGGTTTCTCCAATATTTGCGTTGACCAGTGGATGTGTCTGTAATTGCATAGCAGGATAAACCAGTTTAGTTGTTAGGTCATGCAGTGAAAATTAGTGAACCTGGTTTATAATTGCTCATATCAGTGAAGTTTGGTGAGGACATGTATTTTTTTCTCTTAGACTCTCAGGTGCTAGAATATGAGTGGATATTTAAGAATATATGTATGTAGACTTACTTTGACCACTCATTTTAATAGGGGTATCATGCCAGTATGTGGATGGATTGTTATTTGTAATTGGTTTTGTTTCAGGCACCAGAGGTGTCTTCATCCTCTGATGGTTTAGCTGGCATGCCATTTGGTGGTCCCTCTGCTTCTGATAAGTTGGAATTAGCACGCAAACTGGCACAGCGCATCAATCTTCAGCACAACATTGGCAAGGAGGCTAAGGGTGCCAGTCAACAGGCAGCAGAGTTTATCCTAAAAGGTGGAGCAGCTATGCAACCTACCATATCTGCCAAGACAGTTGCAGAGCAGGTACTGTATATTGACCTTTACTGTTTTCATGTTCAGATTATTTCAACAAATAGGATGCAGTATTTTATGAACTTGGAATGTGATCTCTTTAATTTTTCAAGTATTTCAGGACTTATAACAGAGTTATGTCACAATCTTCTCATATATTTATATTAAGTCTGTGTGTACCATTAACACTGCTAAACTTGAACTACTTGACTTCAGTGGAAAGATTCTCTGTCCCTTTCTAGGTCTTCTCAGTTTTGCATCATCCAAACCTATGAATATGAAAGTGTCTACTTTCTTTTGGTGGAAGGGCCATACTAATTAGAATCCCTTTATCTTGTTTTTCAGATGGCTCAGAAATTAAACAACAAGCTGAATTACCAGCCACGTGATGACCAGGAGGAGGAGGAAGAAACCACAGAGGAAACTCACCATAAGTATGAAGAAGAACTTGAAATTAATGACTTCCCTCAGCAGGCCAGGTAAATAGTAACCAATAAGTGTTACAATGTCTTACATTTTTATGATCCTTCCAGTTTCGGATTTTCTCCTGTCTTTTTCAAAAATTATTTAGATACCCATATCTTCTGAACTATGTTATCCTTAGGATGAACTTTACTGATATTCTAAAGCATATTTTGATCAACTTGATAGACCTAACTTAATAGACCTTTCATGCACATGGCAATTTTGTGACCTAAACCTATACATGTGTTACCTACTTTGTATATCTATCTTAATTTAGTCTTTCATAAACAATGTCTTCCTTCTGGTATTTCACTATTATGAGTTGATGTGATACTAGGATTTGTGATCTGATTTAATCCTCTGAATTATGTTTTATATGCTGTGCAATATGCCAGATACTTTCCTTACCCCAAAAAGTAACAGGTAAGAAAGAATTAGACTCAGTTATTTGTATTTATACAAGTTTGGCATTCAATTGAAGTAATTTTTTTTCTTTTTTACAGGTGGCGAGTCACCAGCAAAGAAGCACTGGCTCAAATTTCTGAATATTCAGAAGCTGGAATTACTGTCAGAGGAACATTTTGCCCAGCAGTAAGTAGCTTTGTAAAGTAAACATTACTTATGTTATTGTAAATTAGAACTGAAAATACTTTGGTACAAGAGGCTGATTATTTGATAATGGCCAAAATATCTTAAGAGATATGTCTTTAAGACATATAGAATGTGGAAATATCTCCATCATATTCCATATTATTAGTTGAAGGGAATGTGAATCAAATGAATGCCATGTATTTTGCTCAAGGATGCATTGTTGCCAAACATATCCAAATTAAAAGATATTTGACCTTCTCAAACAATTCTTTTGTATAAGTAAGTGAACTTCTTTATCAGCTAAGATTTCCCCCCCTCTTTTTAAGGAATAAAAAGTTAGAAAAAGTTGAAATTTCTGACAAAGTATGGATTTTAGCTGGATGTTTGCTTTCTTCTTGATTACAAAAGAAATAAGACAAGTTACTTACACACTAAATAGTATTATAGAATTTTATTTATAGCATACAATGTTGCATCTTGCATAAGTTTGAGTCATACATTCTATAAAAACTGTGCTCTGGATAATATGAACTGTACATTTCTTTTTTATTTTAATAACTGATTACTATGTATAATATGCATCACCTTTCTCATTTTCACATTTCCATTGATAGACTACTGCTATGATGACTAGTGCTATGTCACCTTCAGAAATATATGGAGGGATGCTAATTAATTCTTTGGCAAAAAAATAAATGCACATTAAGAGTGTGTAGGAGTGCTTACTGTACTCAGATACTACTTATTGTACAAAACTGCAAATTATTGTATTATCGTAGTTTGTGCAAATGACAATGATTTTTAACAATTCATTCTTCATTGGTTGTTAAAAGTGTTAAATATATCTTCATTAGTAAATAAGTTTGCCCGTGACCAGAGTAAAAGGCCGCATTGACTGGGGTGGTAGGTAGGAAGTGACCAGGGTTGGGGGCTGGAGTAACCGAGGCAACTAGGGGCCGGAGTGACTTGAAAGTCTTTCATGAATCACAATAGAGAGAGGTGATCACAGTGGAGAAGTCGGCCGACTGACCGTGTGTGTGTGTTTTTAATGTT
Organism: Callinectes sapidus; assembly: GCA_020233015.1. Classification (NCBI taxonomy): domain Eukaryota; kingdom Metazoa; phylum Arthropoda; class Malacostraca; order Decapoda; family Portunidae; genus Callinectes; species Callinectes sapidus. The sequence continues at coordinate 18,727,572 of CM035189.1, read as the reverse complement.
TTTTGAAGTTTAATTGTGTTTGGAATGAATTTTTTGAGGAATGACGTGTATGTGTGTTTGTGTGTGTGTTAAGGTTTTCTTCTTGTGTGTGTGTGTGTTTTTAATGTTTTTTGAAGTTTAATTGTGTTTGGAATGAATTTTTTGAGGAATGACGTGTATGTGTGTTTGTGTGTGTGTTAAGGTTTTCTTCTTGTGTGTGTGTGTTTTTTTTAATGTTTTTTTGAGGGGTGACGCATGTGTGTGTGTGTGTGTGTGTGTTTGGGTTTTCTTCTTTTTTTTGTTTGTGTGCTCTTTTTGAGGGGATGATTTGTGTTTGTGTGTGTATATGTGTGTTTTTATTTTTTGTGTGTTTTTAATGTTTTTTGGAAATTTAATTGTGTTTGGAATGAGTTTTTTTTGTGTTCGTGTCTTTTCTTATTTTTTTGTTTTTTGAGGGGCGCTGTGTGTGTGTGTGTGTGTGTGTGAGAGTGTATGTGTGCTTCTTTATGTTTTCTTTTTAATGTTTTCAATGATTTTTTTATATTTAATGCCTGATAAGCTTATGGAAAAGAATTTGAAAAACCCTTGTAAACATGAAAAACCTCAAAAAACGTCAAAAACATGAAAACGGTCTTTCCAAACCTCTTAAAACATCATCAAAAACATAAAACCACCTTAATAAAACCTCATGTTTTTTGCTCTCTCTGAACATTACCAAGTTGTAACAGTGGGAGACATGTAAAGGGGTGTTAAGTTTCATTAGGTCAGGTGTTTTTTTTGGGGTATTTTGAATGTTGTTTATAGAGATTTTAAGCGCATTTTTAGGATGTTTAAGGTTCTTTCTAAAGGTTTTTCATGTTTTTTGCTCGCTGTGAAAATCACCAGGTTGGACCACTGGGACACTAGTCTTGTAATGGGACATTAGATTTTGTTAGGTTAGGTTAGGGTAGGGGTGTTTTATTGGCAGTTCTTAAGGTTTTTGAAGGTGGTTTTAGGGTTTTTAAATGATGTTTTTGCATGTCCTATCTGCATAGGGTAGTTAACGTTAGGTTAGATTACATTAGGTTAGGGGTGATTTTGGGGGGGTTTAGGGATGTTTTCTTTATTTTTGAGGGTATTTTTCATAATTGTATTGGCTTTTAAGAGTTTTTCATGTTATTTGAGGTTTTATTAAGGTGGTTTTATGTTTTTGATGATGTTTTAAGGGGTTTGGAAAGATTGTTTTCATGTTTTTGACGTTTTTTGAGGTTTTTTCATGTTTACGAGGGTATTTAAAATGATTTTTCATAAGTTTTTCAGGCATTAAATATAAAAAAAACATTGAAAACATTAAAAAGAAAATATAAACAAGCACACACACACACTCGCACACAAATAAACACACGCACACAAACACAGCGCCCCTCAAAAAACACAAAAAAATAAGAAAAGAGACGAACACAAAAAACCCCATTCCAAACACAATTAAACTTCCAAAAAACATTAAAAACACACACAAAAAATAAAAACACACATGTACCCACACAAACACACATCATCCCCTCAAAAAAAGCACACAAACAAAAAAAGAACAAAACCCAAACACACACACACACACACGTCACCCCTCAAAAAAATAAAAAAAAGCACACACACACACACAAGAAAAAAACTTTAACTCACACACAAACACACATACACCTGATGTTTTTTCATGTTTTTTGCTCTCTCTGAACACTACCAAGTTGTAACAGTGGGAGACATGTAAAATGACATTATGTTTCATTGGGTTAGGTGTGTTTTTTTGGGATATTTTGAATGTTGTATATAGAGGTATTAAGGGTGTTTTTAGGATGTTTAAGGTTCTTTCTAAAGGTTTTTCATGGTTTTTGCTCGCTGTGAAAATCACCAGGTTGGACCACTGGGACACTTGTAATGGGACATTAGATTTCGTTAGGTTAGGTTAGGTTAGGGGTGTTTTGTTGCCAGTTCTTAAGGTTTTTGAAGATGGTTTTAGGGTTTTTAGATGATGTTTTTGTATGTCCTATCTGCATAGGGTAGTTAACGTTAGGTTAGATTACATTAGGTTAGGGGTGATTTTGGGGGGGGTTTAGGGATGTTTTTCTTTATTTTTGAGGGTATTTTTCATAATTGTATTGGCTTTTAAGAGTTTTTCATGTTATTTGAGGTTTTATTAAGATGGTTTTATGTTTTTGATGATGTTTTAAGGGGTTTGGAAAGAGCGTTTTCATGTTTTTGACGTTTTTTGAGGTTTTTCAGGTTTACGAAGGTTTTTAAAATTCTTTTTCATAAGCTTTTCAGGCTTTAAATATAAAAAAACATTGAAAACATTTAAAAAGAAAACAAAAACAAGCACACACACACTCACACACAAACAAACACACACACACAAACACAACGCCCCTCAAAAAACACAAAAAAATAAGAAAAGAGATGAACACAAAAAAACTAATTCCACACACAATTAAACTTCCAAAAAACATTAAAAACACACACAAAAAATAAAAACACACATGTACCCACACAAATACACATCATCCCCTCAGAAAAAGCACACAAACAAAAAAAGAACAAAACCCAAACACACACACACACACACGTCACCCCTCAAAAAAACAAAAAAACGCACACACACACACACACAAGAAAAAATCTTTAACTCACACACAAACACACATACACCTGATGTTTTTTCATGTTTTTTGCTCTCTCTGAACACTACCAAGTTGTAACAGTGGGAGACATGTAAAATGACATTATGTCTCATTGGGTTAGGTTTTCTTCTTGTGTGTGTGTGTGTTTTTTTATGTTTTTTTGAGGGGTGATGCATGTGTGTGTGTGTGTGTGTGTGTGTGTGTGTGTGTGTGTGTGTGTGTTTGGGTTTTCTTCTTTTTTTTGTTTGTGTGCTCTTTTTGAGGGGATGATTTGTGTTTGTGTGTGTATATGTGTGTTTTTATTTTTTGTGTGTGTTTTTAATGTTTTTTGGAAATTTAATTGTGTTTGGAATGAGTTTTTTTTGTGTTCGTGTCTTTTCTTATTTTTTTATTTTTTGAGGGGCGCTGTGTGTGTGTGTGTGTGTGTGTGTGTGTGTGTGTGTGTGTGTGTGTGTGTGTGAGTGTATGTGTGCTTCTTTATGTTTTCTTTTTAATGTTTTCAATGATTTTTTTATATTTAATGCCTGATAAGCTTATGGAAAAGAATTTGAAAAACCCTCGTAAACATGAAAAAACTCAAAAAACGTCAAAAACATGAAAACAGTCTTTCCAAACCTCTTAAAACATCATCAAAAACATAAAACCACCTTAATAAAACCTCATGTTTTTTGCTCTCTCTGAACATTACCAAGTTGTAACAGTGGGAGACATGTAAAGGGGTGTTAAGTTTCATTAGGTCAGGTGTTTTTTTGGGGGTATTTTGAATGTTGTTTATAGAGATTTTAAGTGCATTTTTAGGATGTTTAAGGTTCTTTCTAAAGGTTTTTCATGTTTTTTGCTCGTTGTGAAAATCACCAGGTTGGACCACTGGGACACTAGTCTTGTAATGGGACATTAGATTTTGTTAGGTTAGGTTAGGGTAGGGGTGTTTTATTGGCAGTTCTTAAGGTTTTTGAAGGTGGTTTTAGGGTTTTTAAATGATGTTTTTGCATGTCCTATCTGCATAGGGTAGTTAACGTTAGGTTAGATTACATTAGGTTAGGGGTGATTTTGGGGGGGTTTAGGGATGTTTTCTTTATTTTTGAGGGTATTTTTCATAATTGTATTGGCTTTTAAGAGTTTTTCATGTTATTTGAGGTTTTATTAAGGTGGTTTTATGTTTTTGATGATGTTTTAAGGGGTTTGGAAAGATTGTTTTCATGTTTTTGACGTTTTTTGAGGTTTTTTCATGTTTACGAGGGTATTTAAAATGATTTTTCATAAGTTTTTCAGGCATTAAATATAAAAAAAACATTGAAAACATTAAAAAGAAAATATAAACAAGCACACACACACACTCGCACACAAATAAACACACGCACACAAACACAGCGCCCCTCAAAAAACACAAAAAAATAAGAAAAGAGACGGACACAAAAAAACCCATTCCAAACACAATTAAACTTCCAAAAAACATTAAAAACACACACAAAAAATAAAAACACACATGTACCCACACAAACACACATCATCCCCTCAAAAAAAGCACACAAACAAAAAAAGAACAAAACCCAAACACACACACACACACACGTCACCCCTCAAAAAAATAAAAAAAAGCACACACACACACACAAGAAAAAAACTTTAACTCACACACAAACACACATACACCTGATGTTTTTTCATGTTTTTTGCTCTCTCTGAACACTACCAAGTTGTAACAGTGGGAGACATGTAAAATGACATTATGTTTCATTGGGTTAGGTGTGTTTTTTTGGGATATTTTGAATGTTGTATATAGAGGTATTAAGGGTGTTTTTAGGATGTTTAAGGTTCTTTCTAAAGGTTTTTCATGGTTTTTGCTCGCTGTGAAAATCACCAGGTTGGACCACTGGGACACTTGTAATGGGACATTAGATTTCGTTAGGTTAGGTTAGGTTAGGGGTGTTTTGTTGCCAGTTCTTAAGGTTTTTGAAGATGGTTTTAGGGTTTTTAGATGATGTTTTTGTATGTCCTATCTGCATAGGGTAGTTAACGTTAGGTTAGATTACATTAGGTTAGGGGTGATTTTGGGGGGGGTTTAGGGATGTTTTTCTTTATTTTTGAGGGTATTTTTCATAATTGTATTGGCTTTTAAGAGTTTTTCATGTTATTTGAGGTTTTATTAAGATGGTTTTATGTTTTTGATGATGTTTTAAGGGGTTTGGAAAGAGCGTTTTCATGTTTTTGACGTTTTTTGAGGTTTTTCAGGTTTACGAAGGTTTTTAAAATTCTTTTTCATAAGCTTTTCAGGCTTTAAATATAAAAAAACATTGAAAACATTTAAAAAGAAAACAAAAACAAGCACACACACACTCACACACAAACAAACACACACACACAAACACAGCGCCCCTCAAAAAACACAAAAAAATAAGAAAAGAGACGAACACAAAAAAACTAATTCCACACACAATTAAACTTCCAAAAAACATTAAAAACACACACAAAAAATAAAAACACACATGTACCCACACAAATACACATCATCCCCTCAGAAAAAGCACACAAACAAAAAAAGAACAAAACCCAAACACACACACACACACACGTCACCCCTCAAAAAAACAAAAAAACGCACACACACACACACACAAGAAAAAATCTTCAACTCACACACAAACACACATACACCTGATGTTTTTTCATGTTTTTTGCTCTCTCTGAACACTACCAAGTTGTAACAGTGGGAGACATGTAAAATGACATTATGTTTCATTGGGTTAGGTGTGTTTTTTGGGGATATTTTGAATGTTGTATATAGAGGTTTTAAGGGTGTTTTTAGGATGTTTAAGGTTCTTTCTAAGGGTTTTTCATGTTTTTTGCTCGCTGTGAAAATCACCAGGTTGGACCACTGGGACACTTGTAATGGGACATTAGATTTCGTTAGGTTAGGTTAGGGTAGGGGTGTTTTGTTGGCAGTTCTTAAGGTTTTTGAAGGTGGTTTTAGGGTTTTTAGATGATGTTTTTGCATGTCCTATCTGCATAGGGTAGTTAACGTTAGGTTAGATTACATTAGGTTAGGGGTGATTTTGGGGGGGTTTAGGGATGTTTTCTTTATTTTTGAGGGTATTTTTCATAATTGTATTGGCTTTTAAGAGTGTTTCATGTTATTTGAGGTTTTATTAAGATGGTTTTATGTTTTTGATGATGTTTTAAGGGGTTTGGAAAGAGCGTTTTCATGTTTTTGACGTTTTTTGAGGTTTTTTCATGTTTACGAGGGTATTTAAAATTATTTTTCATGAGTTTTTCAGGCATTAAATATAAAAAAAAAACATTGAAAACATTAAAAAAGAAAACATAAACAAGCACACACACACAAACACACCCACAAACACAGTCCCCCTCAAAAAACACAAAAAAATAAGAAAAGACAAGAAAAGGGGTCCCCGCCTCTCTCTTATACACTAAATACGTGAGCAGATCGTGTAGTATTCCCCCCTTTCCCTCACTCTGTCCCTATCCTCTCCCATTTTATACACAAATAGACTGAGTAGGCCACCCCCCCACTCCCTCCCTCCCTCCCTCCCTCCTGCCACTCACCATTCTCTCTCTCTCTCTCTCTCTCTCTCTCTCTCTCTCTCTCTCTCTCTCTCTCTCTCTCTCTCTCTCTCTCTCTCTCTCTCTCTCTCTCTTATCAAGTAGAATATATTCTCATTTCCAATAGTAATTATTTCAAGAAAAGTATAAAATTATCAAACCATTACATAAAAATTGTTGTCTACATTTTTTCAGTGTGTTCTGACATCATCACTGTATGTTATTTCATTTCAAAATACAAAGATTAATCTTCTTTTTTTATTTTATTTCAGGGCAAGAATCCACCAGAAGGTGAACGTAAGCTGTTCTTGGCTATTGAATCTACATCTGAATTAGCAGTGTCCAAAGCCAAAGCTGAGATCATCCGGTTGATACGAGAAGAACTTGTTAAGCTACGAACCAGTGCTGGACCTGCTAAGGCACAGGGTCGCTATAAAGTTCTTTAAGGCAAAAGGCTAGATTATTGAAGGTATCAACTTTTTTTCCCTCTTATAGAATGTGCAAGGTGTTCTATAATTTAGGTATTTTTGAGGGCTGCACCTGTGGAAGGTCTTTTTATCTTGGGCATCCTGCTGTACCATACTATTCTGCATATTCTGGATTGGTAATTACTAGGAGTGTCAGAATGAGATCTTTCCTTCTGAAATTGTGATACTGATGACTTTAATCTTAGAACTTTCTTAGGTTGGGGCCCTTTATTTGTCATTTCTTCTCCCCCAAATAATAAAATGGGCCATACATAGGTTGGCTGAATGAAGTCTGCAGGCATCCTGTTTCTCTTCTTTAGAGAACTCAAAAACTGTATAAGCCAGAGATTTCCAGAATTATAAGTGAAAGGAATAGAAACTTAGACGGTAAGATGTAATATTTTATACATTAAAAGACAGCCTGAGCATTTTAGATTTAGAAGATTGTTGATTATTGCTGACAAGAGGGTATTTGTTGGAAGATGTGAAATGGATAAGTTAAAGAATTAAGGTTTGAAGTATTGAACAATGCAAGTTTTATTGTGGCCATTTAGAAATATAGAAAGACTAAAGATTGGACACAATTTTTCTTAGAATTTTTTATCTTGATATTTGTTTGAATGATAGGAACAATATGCTTCTATTATGCATATACAGTCTATTGTGACATATATGAAACCCATGCTGAATTTTTAAATAAAGATGAGGTGGCAATGTAACTTCATAGTACAATGAATGAAATGGTTAATTTCCATCAATAAACAAAAGATTAACTGGCTGCAATATGAATCAGGTTTATGGGAAATGTGCACATACTACCTCATAATTCATGCCTGTGCCAGAGTGGTGGAGTTAGAAATATAAGTTATGTTAAATCTCATAACCACTCTGGTATGATATGGGAAACAAGTTTTGGGGATACTATGGCAGGCCTATTTTTATTCAGAATGGTAATATTTTCACAGTGGGAGTATCTTGTGCATTTTTCCATTACCAGGGGAATTTATTCAGTCCAGGCTCATGACAGTGGAGTAGAGGCAGTTTCAGTTTACATTTACATAAATTTTGAACTAGGAATGAAAGTATGTTTAGACAAATGAGTGTTACAGTCAATGAACAGTGATATTGTGGCTTTTCAGCAGTGATATGGCTTTTCAGCAACCTGGGATGCTAAGTTGATCTGACTTATTTGCATCTCGAGTGCATTTCTCCTTATTTACACTAATATCAACAATGACTTGTATTAATTAAGTTGATGGGCTGGGATAAACTGACTTTTTGTCATCTCAAGTATATTGGTCCTCACTTATGTTTTTCTTGTGATTAGTGTGAGGCAGATGAGTCATAGTTATATTACTCCATCATAGATCTTCACATGTCAGTCTTGAATGGTGTCCAAGTATGTGAATTTAAAAACATGGAAATTTCAGAACATCTTATGAAAATTATATAGAGAAGGAAAGGCAAAATTGTATGTTCTCAATCATGGTGGTGGTGGTATTGCTTATCTTCGGCCCATGGCTTCAAGGTTTTCTGTGATGATAGTTGGGCTTTAATCTGATCTATATGCCAAGGAAGCTGGAGGGACATGGGGGAGATGACACTACTGCGGTTGTAAAAAGATAATTTTTCAATTCCTTGTTTGATGAATTTTTCATATGAGGTTCTGGAACTTTTATTTAGCCCAACATGTTTACATGCATAATTAAATGTAGAAAATATCTCGGTGTGAAAAAAAAGTTGATCATGTGTCACCAAAGACAGTGAATACTGACTTTAGAAATTAATACTGGTTATTGTTGCTATGGCTATGAGTCAGAAGGAAAGATACATTTGAGATATAAGGAAGAAGGAAAGATACATTTGAATCATATAAGTCAGTTTGTCCTTTTCCATTTTGTGTGTGTGCTGGGAAACCGTAAGATCCCAACCAATGTGTGCCACCATGACACAAGATCAGTGTTTGCTGACTATGTTGCAATTAATCTTAAATTATATCCATTCAAACATGCTATTAAAAAAAATCTTAATTTTCACTGGGATGAACCCATAAACATTACAACATTTTTTCCAATTTGGAAAGGTCTTATTATAAAGTTAACAAAATGAGATGCTTTAATCCCAGACCACATGTACATATGAAAGTGAGGTACATTAGGATGTCTGCACATGGTGGTACCCTAATGAACAGACTCATTCCACAGATGTGGGAACAAGAGTACTGAGTCATGACTTATATGTACAACCTATGCTGTCCCCAGATAAAACTTAACAACACATTGGATTATGTGACTGGTGTATGGAAGCTTATCGTGAAGTTTCAATAAACTCTCAGTATTTAATAACTCAAATCAATTAAACATTCGTTTGAGGTATTTGAAGCGCTGTGAGTTATCAGTTATTCTGTTATTAAAAGAAAATGACCTATTCTGTAGTGTATTTATACAATCCTTAATTCACTAAGGAATCTGCTAAGGGGAAAGAAAAGTTTTTATGAAAAACAGGTGCATTAAGAAAATCTGCACATCTATTTCAGCAAGTTTTCATTGATATCTCATGCAGTCATGCACTTTGGACATCTGCAACACTGTGATGGTCAAGCCATATTAAGAATGAGAGGAGTAAGGAATTTGGGAAACTGATATAATGGTGAATGAACATTAGAGGGAATGAATTGTTCAGAGATAGACAAAGAAATATTAGATAGCTAGGTATGTTTGTCACTAGGTAGTGGGCAGCTGATGGTATCACAACTGAATGTCAATACTTCTCTGTAGAAGTACCTGATGTGTATATGCAAGAAATTGATTTTAAATAAATTGTATTCAGTACATTATGCTCACGAGTTATATGTATTTTCTTTTGAAAAAAAAAAACTCTGAATTTGCTGAATTACACTTATCAGTATGAAGTATTTGTTGTTTGCTTATTTATAAGAGCGCTTGTTTTATTTAATTTACTTATTTTTTCAGTAACAAGCATTTCCATTTGAATCTCCATGTAAGTTGCAGGTAGGTATGAGGATGGTGAAATGCAGTACTGCTATCAATGAGCTAAGTGTCTTTCAACAATAGGATTGCTGTGCACACACCTCAAGGTGAATATTGTACTGTTACTAAAAAATCACTAAATAAATAAATATAAAACAATTAATGAGAGCTGCTACTCTTGTGTGCCCTAAGTCAATAACTGACAGACGCAGTTGCTTAATGGCAACGCTTAATCTAATTGATGGAAATCAATATTGTACCCAATTTTTTTTTTAGATAATGAATATCAATAATTAAAACGCTTAACTATAGAGATTCATTAGCATTTATTATTACTATTATTATTATCATTATTATCATTATTATTATACTGGTGGAGCGTACACCCATTTTAGCATCTGATTTGATGTGTCTTAAGAGTAAAGGCTAAAAATCACAGTTCTTGTATTTATTATTTCAGTATGTAGTGTGTCATCACTGGTGACAACGGTGATAACCACAGGTGGAAAAAATGCTATTTGTTTTATTTGTAACTCCATGAGAGAGAGAGAGAGAGAGAGAGAGAGAGAGAGATTTCATTAACTTATTACAAAAAACAGCGTCAGACAGTACAAATGAATGAAACAATGGCCAAGTAGCCAAACAAGGAAGACAAATGGAAAACACACACAGAGGAGAGATCGAGAGCAAAAACATTTATTCATAAATACCCGAGGTGGCAACATTAACATTGACCTTGGGGAGAAGGGAGCAGATAAGCGCTGGGATTCGTTGCTGACCTTACCATCTCACCCACCACCACAGAAGTCAGCAGTAGTACGCAGTTGGAGAGAGGTGTGTGTACGTGGGAACGGGGGCCCGTCTGTGGGTATAGCGAATGTTTTGATGAGACAAACCTACTATGTAAAAAAGGACGAAAGTGTGGGGTACTTCATGTGTGCTCACTTTATGTGATAAGAATAGTGCGTGAGAAGTAACGCAAAACAAAAGGCAGCAAGGGAATGAAAGAAGTACTTGTTGCTGTACGTACATATCGCCTTGTTATGTGCCGCAGGTGTATAATAATGATGAAAGATTTTTTTGTGCCACTGAAGTAGAACCAAGATATCGTATTGTGTTCCCCAAGGTTTAATGACTTTATAATTGCACTAAATACCACAGATGTACAACCACTTGTGAGCCAGGCCAAGTGGTGTTGATGCATGACTTCTTGATATTGTCTAAGCATCAACGAAATAACTGATATCCACGAGTTAATCTTGCAATGTTTTACGCACACTTTGCCAGCAATATGTTAAAGTCAGCTGGTTCTGGGGTGTCCCGCCAGTCTACCGGAGGGGCCGTGAGGAGAATATAATGCGTGTGGAAAGCATGGGTTTGGGTTGTTTGCTGATACATTTTCCTTGGTAGATACCTGCAAACTCATAAACGGTCATTATTATACGTGTGTGTTACTAATTTGTTATGTCTGTTCAAGATTCTAACGCTGCCACATTATGAGTTTATTGACAACTAACTTACTTAAGTGACATGTAAATCGAGTAGTATATACGAACGTAAACATTTTTGAACAGCGTTGTGGACCTGATCAAATGACCCTGTGGGTCTTATACTATATGAAGGCGGGAGGTTCCCCACCCCATTTAGAGAGAGGGTAGAACTGGCTGGCCTTGCGGTGTCCCGGCGCTACAACCAGTCCTTTCATACGTCACGAAGCACAAAATTCCGCTGTGTTTTTTGGAAAACCTGAGCTTTATCTCCATAGCCCTGCAGTGAATTATATATGTAAGAAATACCAATATCAGTAAAATACGAAGCGTAATGATACGATTTATCAGTAGAAAGTAACATAGCTATAAGCATCATTTATTCTATTATTTGCATTTGCATTAATGTGTGTGTGTGTGTGTGTGTGTGTGTGTGTGTGTGTGTGATGCTTTTGACATATGAATTGGTTCCTCAGGGAGGTCATTTTTCCGTTCTTTTTGTTGTTTGTCTAATGCTGCTCTTACGGAGAAAAAAAAAAAAAGCAGAAGATACTCCCTTATATTTTCACTCACCCCCCCCCCCCCCCCCTCTCTCTCTCTCTCTCTCTCTCTCTCTCTCTCTCTCTCTCTCTCTCTCTCTCTCTCTCTCTCTCTCTCTCTCTCTCTCTCTCTCTCTCTCTCTGTGTGTGTCCAGACGATCCCTTACAATGGAGGAAGTGCGGGTGTTCGTCAGCTCTGCCGTGGTGTTCCCGGAGGAGACTTGTCCCGCTGTGATCCAGGTTAAAGATGGCAAGATCCACCACATCGCACGGCACTCCACCGACGCCTCTGCCTTCCCCACCCACCAGGTAGTTAGTGCCCGCCCCAGTGACGCGCCCACATCGGTAACAATCCCTCCACGGCTTGGCTTAGTTATTTTCTGCCTACATCATGGTGAAGAAATGACCAACACTGATCATACCGGTAGAAAAGTATGATTTAAATTTAAGAATGCACACACACACACACACACACACACACACACACACACACACACACTAGTCAGTTCACTAGCCACAAAGATTTACAACATAATAAATATGTAATATAAAAGGTGGCAGCCAAAGCATAATCTTAAAATCAATCCCCATAAAGATCTAAAAGAAGTTTACTTATATTTCTATCGTATCTTTATTCACCAACCCACCAACTCATCCACACACACACACATAGTGGTTGGTAGATAAAAAAATAACAGCACTTTTTACAGCCGAGATCTTACACATTAACACATGCTTTTTCATTATTGAGCTTGACTGCCATGACCACAGGTAGAGGACTGTGGCGACCTGGTGCTGATGCCTGGCGTGGTGGACTCTCATGTGCACGTCAACGAGCCGGGACGGACCGCCTGGGAGGGCTACAATACAGCTACGCGGGCGGCGGTGGCGGGCGGCGTCACTACGATCGTTGATATGCCGCTGTGAGGGATTGGTTCTTTTCAAACCCTTTAGTACTAGGACTCATTTTTTTCTTTGGTTTTGGCTTCGATTAGATGAATTTATTGACATTAGGAAAGGTTTGTGGAGGTCGGAAGATTAATTGCCAGTCTTCACTATGTATATATTTCTAATCCCCATATAAGTTTCTGAAGCGGTACAAAATCATCAAATAGTGAGAAGAATAGATATGAAACAACGTCATAGTACTGAAGGGTTAATGACTCTGATGATGTTAAAAAGCTTATCTGATTTACTGAGACGTTTCAGTAGTTGGTCAAAAAGGCTGTGGTCTGCAGGAACTCTATTCCACCCACGACGACTATGGAGGCGTGGGAAGCCAAGATGAAGGCGGCGCGAGGACAGTGCTGGGCTGACGTGGGCTTCTGGGGTGGCGTGATTCCTGGTGAGAGTCGAGAGGCCACTGGGGTCTGCCTAGCATCTCTCTCTCTCTCTCTCTCTCTCTCTCTCTCTCTCTCTCTCTCTCTCTCTCTCTCCTGGCATTCAGAACAATGAGTCGTTGTGGTTGTTTTGTGCACTTGATAGATATTTACTCAACCAAGGCTATATGTATTATAGTACTAGTATTTGTTCTTCGGATTACATTATTTTGATTAACGTAGTAATATCAGCCTGCCCCTCCCCCCTTCCTCTCTACTCTTAAATCTATCAGAGAATTCCATTAAGCCTAATAACTAAATAACTTTTCTCATCATTCCACCCTCTCCTTGGCCCCACTGTCGTCTCCCACTATCTAGAAAGTGTAGGGCGAGAAGTAAACATAATTTTTCTTCAGGCAACGCCACGGAGCTACGCAAGATGGTAGAGGGCGGCATCTGCGGCTTCAAGTGCTTCCTCATTCACAGTGGCGTCGACGAGTTTCCAAGCGTCAATTTCGCCGAGGTGGAGGAGGCGCTTACACGACTGTCCGGCACCAACTCTGTCCTTCTTGTGGGTAGTGGTGGTGGTGGTGGTGGTGAATAGGACGGTGGTTAAAACGATGGTGGTGATGGGAAGGAATATATGCTTGTGTGTTGTTTATCATTATTTTGTATTCATTCGTTTAACGTTTAATCTTCCCACTTATGATATATATATATATATATATATATATATATATATATATATATATATATATATATATATCTATATATATATATATATATATATATATATATATATATATATATAGAGAGAGAGAGAGAGAGAGAGAGAGAGAGAGAGAGAGAGAGAGAGAGAGAATTTTGCCCTGTCATCCATTACTTCTATCATCAACATCTTTAGCTATATATCTATGTATCGTTTTATCCATTCTCGCTTTCATACGTAATACAATTTTTCTATCTTTAGAATTATACATACTTGTAGAGGAGTATAAGTAGGAGGGTGGCCCCCTTCATTCTGTGTGCCCATTAGTTTTTTCACCTCATTTATTTATATATTACTTCATTTACTCGTAGGTACACATGATTTATATCTTTTCCTCCATGAGTTTGTTAATTTATTTACAGTGTTTTGTTGACAGTTCCACGCGGAATGTGACGTTGGCGAGACAGTGACTGAGGCGGGTGTGTAACCTTGCTGTTCGACCTTGAAGTATTTTTTTGATATCACTTTTGTTACTAGGCATAAAGAATTTTTACAATATCATTACTACTACTACTACTACTACTACTACTACTACTACTACTACTTCTACTGCTACTACTACTGCTACTACTACTACTACTACTACTACTACTACTACTACTACTACTACTACTACTACTACTACTACTACTACTACTGTTACTGCTGCTGCTGTAATACTAACAGTTACATGTTTTGCAGATCCCCCTCACGCATACAAGACATTCCTCAAGTCCAGGCCGCAGGAGATGGAAGAGGTGGCCATCAAGAAGGTGATCAGCCTTTGCGAAAAGACCAAGGTGAGAGAATCGAGGATTTCTTAGTTTATTTATTCTGAAACGCTATGCTCTCAATCACTTCGACTATTTTCAAAAGCCACATAGATGACTAAGCGGGTCTTCAAGAGTTTTTTAAGTCAATAATGTAGGAATCTTGTTAATGTGTCGCTAGAACACACAAATACACACTTAACGTTTTTTTTTTTTTTTATATATAATTTGAATAGAGTAGTAGACGTATACAGAATATAAAAAAAATCTATAAAAAATCTTTTCAATTTGTCGCTAACAGTTTATAAACACACTTGCCCAGTTTCATTTCAATAAGGTAGTAGAGGTGCAGCGCAGGAATGTTTCAGAAAACGGTCCCACAGTGTGTATGAGATTGTCTGACTTAACAGGAATCTTAACGCGTCATTGAAGAGGTCGATTGATAGGTCGTGTGGAAGACTGGAGACGGAAAATTGAATTAAGGAAGAGTATATTGCAGTACAATCCTAAATTAATTGGTAGAGTGAGGGGAAGTGACCGGATATATTGTGTGTGTCGAGGAAATGGCAGGTGCAAAAATAAATGCAGTCTACAAAGCTAATGGAAAAGTTTCGTAAGTGAAGTAAGAAACAGGAGAAAGTATAAACTGGAAGAAATAAGAAATTTCCATACAACTTTTCAGGAGTTAACTTAAAAGCTTTCTCTTGCTTCTCTCATTCATTTGTTATATTCTTTTATTCCTATTCACTAATTTTAAAATTCCATCTTTTATAATATATTTTTAATTTATTCATTCATTCTTTATCTCATTGTTCGTATCTTATATTTTTCTTCCTTCATTACTTCCATCTCTCTCTCTCTCTCTCTCTCTCTCTCTCTCTCTCTCTCTCTCTCTCTCTCTCTCTCTCTCTCTCTCTCTCTCTCTCTCTCTCTCTCTCTCTCTCTCTCTCTCTCTCTCCTCCTCCCAGGTTCGGTGTCACATCGTTCACCTGTCTGCTAGCAACGCTCTTCCTCTGATCCGCGAGGCGCAGGCGCAGGGTGTTCCTCTGAGCGTCGAAACCTGCCATCACTACCTCACCTTCGCCGCAGAGGACATTCCGGACAAGGCCACCCAGTACAAGTGTTGTCCGCCCATCAGGGAGGCCGACAACAGGGTGAGCGGGAAGGAGAGGTCTCGTTAGTGTTTGTAGTGGTGTTTGAAGTTTGGAAGAAGGTTATTATATATTGCTAATGTGTGTGTGTGTGTGTGTGTGTGTGTGTGTGAGAGAGAGAGAGAGAGAGAGAGAGAGAGAGAGAGAGAGAGAGAGAGAGAGAGAGAGAGAGAGAGAGAGAGAGAGAGAGAGAGAGAGAGAGAGAGAGAGAGAGAGAGAGAGAGAGATTGTCATTCATTGTTACTGAGAGTACACGTATGAAAACCACTTTAACATCAGCAGCAGTACGTTCACTGTTACAATCCTGCCTTCAGGAGCTGCTGTGGGAGGCGGTGAGGGACGGCACTATCCAGCAGGTGGTGAGCGACCATTCCCCATGTACACCCGACCTAAAACTTCCTGGGCAGATGCATTTCATGGAGGCGTGGGGCGGCATCTCCTCCCTGCAATTTGGTGAGGGAGGCAATACACACACACACACACACACACACACACACACACACACACACACACACACACACACACACTATATGACTAATTGACTGATTGACGTGCTAGTAACAAAATCACATGACACGACAAGGTTACAATCAACATAGAAGGACAAAAAATCAAGAAACACGAGCAAAAGCTTAAGGAACCCAATCTAGGAAATGCCTTTTAATTAACCACAATCTTCTGGGGTCCTCCAGGTCTGTCGCTGTTCTGGGGCGGGGCGCGAGATCGAGGATTCACTCTGCAGGATGTGGTGAGGTACATGTCAGAAGCGCCAGCCAAACAGGCGTCCCTGCACCACCGTAAGGCTGCGCTGAAGGTGGGCTATGACGCGGATTTCGTCATCTGGAACCCAAATGAAACTTTCAAGGTGAGTTATAAGGATAGAGAAAGTGGATGGTATTGAATAATGTAGGTTAACGGAACTCAATATGGTCGTAGGTATTTGTATGGTTGCTTCGGTACTAAATATTAAGGAGTGATTGTTTAGAGGAGAATCAGTATCAAGGAAAGGTAGGAGGGAACCAACAATTGTAAGTTATTGGCACCGGATAAATATGGGAGGAGGACAAAGAGTGATGGTAAGGGTGCAATAATTTGGAGAGAGAGAGAGAGAGAGAGAGAGAGAGAGAGAGAGAGAGAGAGAGAGAGAGAGAGAGAGAGCATTTCAGCGGGAGAGAGGAGACAGGAAGGCGCGGGAGGGGGAGGGGAGAGAAAGACTCAACGATTGGCTGAACACGACGCGATGTCCTGTATTTTAGACCAATCAGGAGTCTGGTTTTCACGGCTGAGTGTATTGAAGAAAGACGCAACGAACCTTTACATTATAAGTTGTAAGGAAGGAAGGAAGGAAGGAAGGAAGGAAGGAAGGAAGGAAGGAAGGAGGAAGGAAAGATGAGGGTGAATGGGTGAGAGGAAGAGAACTGATAGGAGAGGATTCTAATGAGGCAGATAAGTGTGCTTCTTGTCTTACTTCGTTTTGTCGTCCCTTTTGTAATTTTTTAGTCAATATCTTCACTGCCCTTGTCCGTTTGAGGATTGCTTAAGTGGGTGGTAGTGGTGATGGTGGTGATACTTGCGTCCTGTGCTGTAGTAATGGTGATGGGGCTGTAGTAATGGTGATGGGGCTGTGGTAGTGGTGATGGTGGTGATGCTACTTACGTCCTGTACTGTAGACTCCGATGCTGATGACTAAAAGAGTAGAGTAGAGTAGAGGAGAGAGAGAGAGAGAGAGAGAGAGAGAGAGAGAGAGAGAGAG
>CM035189.1:18626958-18681295 GCA_020233015.1 Callinectes sapidus | reverse complement strand
TCACTGTATGTATGTGTGTGTGTGTGTGTGTGTGTGTGTGTGTGTGTGTGTGTGTGTGTGACTCTCTCTTTATGGGTCTTGCTCAGTCTAGCTGGCCATGATCCTGTCGGTCTCTTTAATCTGATATTTTTTCCCTTAAAGGTTAGCTGGGTAGGGAGGAGGATGAGGAGGAGGAGGAGGAGGAGGTGAGATAGAAAAGAAATAAGACTTTCGCCATTGGATGAAGCCACTAGTTTATTTCTGGCTAAAAGAGATGGAAGAATGTAGCAATATAGGGAGGGAAGAGAGAGAGAGAGAGAGAGAGGGAGAGAGAAAGAGAGAAATAAAGAGGAGGAAATGGAAAGACGACTAGAGGAACGAAGGAAGGAAGGAAGGAAGGAAGGAAGGAAGGAAAGAGAGAAATTTAGAGTAGGTAAGGGTACTGAAATCAGGAAGTAAGTGGAAGAGACTTTTTGCGGTGAAGCGAAGGGAAGAGAAATGAAGAAATATGAGGGAGGTGCTGGAGGGAGAAATTATGAGGGAAGTCTTGATGGAGATTGATAGGAAGGCGTTGTGAGAGAAACTATTTTGATGGGAAAAAGGTGAGTAAGGATTGGGAGAGGGGAGAGCGAAGGTGAGAGTTTACTATATAGAAAATAATGAGGGATGAGGAGGACGTGAATGGTAACTTGGGAAATTGTTGTGAGGGCAAATGGGTGAGTGAGACAGTTGGGAGAAGGGACTTGAGGAGTGTAGGAGGAAAGTGTTAGGATAGCAACGAGAGAGAGAGAGAGAGAGAGAGAGAGAGAGAGAGAGAGAGAGAGAGAGAGAGAGAGAGAGCAATACTAGTACACACATAGCACTGATAAATCTTACAAAAATCACGTGAGGGAAGAATTATCGCACACACACACACACACACACACACACACACACACACACACACACACACACACACACACACACACACACAAGATGTGAGAGGGAATGAAAATACACCGACGGGAACTTCACCACCACCAAAACCATCACCACCACCACCACCTTTCTGTTTCTCCCTCTCTTCTGATGGCCGATGCTTATAGTGCTTGGCTTACTCTTTACTTTGCGTCTACGTATTTATGTATTTCTGGCATACTGGTAGTAGCAATGATGATGGTTATGGTGGCTGTGATAGTGGTAGTCACGGTGGTGGTGGTGGTGGTGGCAGTGGTAGTTATGGTTGTGGATCAGGATTTTTTAAATCTCATCTGTGTAGTTGTTCATGTTATTGTCTTTTTTTTATTTTTCGTTAATTGATTTTTTGAAATTCATTATTTTTTATTTTTTTTTTTTTTAATTCGTGTTGGGCAGAATAGGAGAGGGTTACTAGACATTCTTTTTCCTGCTTTTCTGTAATGCATTTGAATTGGGTACTAATATATTGTAAAATTTTTTTTTTCTTGGAAAGGTTGAGTTTCTGTGTTTTTCTTTTTAGTTTACTGTAACATTTATACTTTATTTTTTACTATATTTGTTTGTATTGTTTTTATTTTTTGCCTGTTCATCCACTCTCATTCTTCATGCGGGGAGGAAATGGATACTTGGTGTATACCAGCCATTGTTTTATTAATATAGTACATTCTCATACAGATCCATACATACATTTTGAGACAGTTGTATTACACAAGAAAATTAAGGATTGAACGGTACTCTAGGAAATTCCACACATTAACCTGATCTTTCCCCATTCGCAACATAGCGGTGGATTGGTCTGTGCAAGGAGAAGGATGGCGTGTTGCGAAGAGATTGAGTCCCCCTCGGCCGGCCGGTGTCTCCCCAGCTTAGGGTGTAAGTGTTTCACCCACGACCGCAGGAACAACTGTGCATTGTGTCAGTGTGTTGGGAAGGTACGGCTGGAGACCCTTGCTGCCGAGAGGGGGTGGGCGGCGGGTGGCGGCGAGCGGGCAGAGGCATGTGTCACCATCATCACCTGGGCTGTTGGTTGTTGGCTGTGTGTGTGTGTGTCTGACTCTTTATGCCTCGATTCGAACATTAGTGGAGAGGTATTCGACGGCAGGTCATGAGTGTGAGGACAGGCCACTGTGGTCCCTTCGCCGCCTGCACACCCGCCCCTCCCCTCATGGCACTACACGACCCCGCTCTAGTGGGGCCGTTTACAAATACACACAAAGGGAACGAAATACAAAAGGTAAGGTATTGCCGAATGAAGACCACGGGGGAAAGTAATGAAGCTATCCCCCGTGATGGAGAGTTATGCTGTGGTGTTTAGGAAGGCTGGAGCGGCGGCCTCGGTGGTGGTGATGGTGGTGGGGATGGTAGGGGGTTAGGGGCGGAGTACTTCGGTCGTTGTCTCTTACATGAAAAAGTTGCGGGCGTGGGGTGGCTGTTGGAGGAAAGCAAAGTAAGGATAAAATTTGTCTTCCTTTTGAATTCATTAAAGTTTTTTTTAATCTTATCTTTTTCAAGTATAGATACTTCATGATTCTTATTGTTCTTGCACGATGAGAATTTGTGACTTAATCCTACAGAAGGAGTACTTACTCTGGCACTAACTTGGTACTTAGAGCTGCTGAAACAGAGGTGGTAGGGCATGAGTGACTGTGTGCGATAGGACTCAAGAAGATTTAAGACAGAGAAACATTCCCAACGTGTTCAAGAGACAGAAAGTAACGGTGATAGTGACAATAACAGTGACAGACAAGAGCATTCACCTCTACAGATGCTACCAGAGAGTAGTGACTGTACGTGAGTATACAGATTTTTATTTACTTTTTGAAATATTTTTGCACGATTCCTATAAAAGAGTATATCAGTGTTAATTAGATGTGAGGCAGAGCAGGTGAGATTTAGCTCCTCCTGGCACACAGGGGACGCGTGTGGGTGTGCGTGTGTCAAGCTGCTGGCGTGGTAGTTATTCATTATTAATGATGTTCTGAGTGGTGGCTAGTTATCTTGGTGGATTATTTAGAATTTAAATGTCTTATTTTGGTGTGGCGATGAATTAGCATTTTTGTTTTTACTTTTGTGTATTTATATGTTATTTGGAGATTTATAAATAGTTGTTGTGGAGGGATAGTGGTGTCATAAGAGAGTAGGGATGGCGACGGTGATAAGACAGCAGAGGGATAAGTTCAGAGGGAATGATGCCCAAGCGCTTCAAGCTAAGTGCTAATGGGTGACGTCAAGTAGTGCTTACCTGAGGGGACATGCGAACCATGGACTCAGCCCGACCCTTCGCCTTCACCTTGTTGGCGCACTGCTCGGCATTGTCAGCACGCTCCTCAGCCTCCTCCAGCTCCTGCTGGGCCTTGCGGAACTTAGCCAAGTTCAAAGCAGCGATCTCCTCAGCCTCCTCGATCTGGCGCTTGTAGGTCTTGATCTTCTGCTGGAGTTTGTCGACAAGGTCTTGCATCCTCTCGTGGTTCTTCTTGTCCTCATCGGCTTGGAAGGTGAGCTCCTTGATGCGCCTCTCGCACTTCCTCAGGTTCTTCTGGGCATCGGCATGGCGGCGAGCCTCGTCGTCCAGCTGACTCTCCAGCTCACGTACGCGGCTCTCCAGCTTGCCGATAGCCTTCTTAGTGGCCTTCATGGCGTTGCCCTCCACTTCCTCCAAACGCACCTGCAGCTCCTTAACGGAAACCTCAAGAGCCTTCCTCATCTTTTCCTGATTTTGGGCATGCTCCTGTTCGGCACGGAGTTCGTCAGCTAGGCGAGCAGCGTCCACCATGGCCTTCTTGGCCTTCTCCTCAGAGTTCTTGGCCTCGTTCAGCATCTCGTCAAGATCAGCCTGAAAAAGGAGAAATGGAAAACAGTGTTATTCCGTCCATACTATGCAATGTGTAGGCCATGTATACATGTGGTTCACTGCTATGGGATTTGGTAACAGTGAACAAGTAACGCGAAAACAGTCTTACATGTAGGGTCTGCATCTCTCCTTCAAGTTTCCTCTTGGCTAGGGTGAGGGAACCATTCTGTGCTGTGAGGTCGTTAACGTGGTCATTGGCCTCAGCCAAATCAGACTCGGCCTGCCGGCGGCCGCGGTCAGACTGTTCGAGCAGCGTGCGGGACTCCTCCAGCTCGCCGTGCAGGGCGTTGGCGCGACGCTCAGCGATGCCGTATTGTTCACGGTACTCAGAGGACAGACGCTGTTCCTCCTCCACTCGGGTCTGCAGGTCCTTGATGTCGAGTTGCAGCTTCTTGACGTGCTTCTGCATGTCAGCATTGGCCTTGTTGGAGTGGTCGAGGGCGATTTCGAGTTCATTGATGTCAGATTCGAGTTTCTTCTTCATGCGGAGAGCCTCGGCCTTACCCTTGGCCTCAGCCTCGAGGGACGCCTGCATTGAGTCAATGGCGCGCTGGTGGCATTTGCTGTGAACGACACATGAACATGTAATTAGTGATTGTGTATCAATGTGATTGTTGTTTATAGAAACTTGATGTACGTATGTAATACAACGGTAATGAATGATAAATGTACTGTAAAAGTCTGATACTTACCGAGTGTTGTCAAACTCCTCCTCCTTCTCCTGGATGCGCCTGTCGATTTCTTGCCTGACTTGGCTCAGCTCCAGCTGGGCGCGGAGCACCTTGTTCTCCTCCTGCTCCAGGGCGGCCTCAGCTTCCTCAAGAGCAGCCTGGAGTTCCTCCTTCTCGATTTCAAGACGCTTAGCGTTCTTTTGGACTTCATGGAGTGATCGGCCGCCCTCTCCGATCTGGTCCATAAGGTCTTTGATTTCATCGGCGAGGTTCTTGTTCTCACGGCGCACTGAGTCCAGCTGCTCAAGGTTCTCCTCGTAGGCAGCCTTGACGCGGAACAGTTCTGTGGAATAGTTGCGGCACTCCTTCTGGGAGGCGTCAAGTTCAGCGGCCAAGTCATCAACCTTCATCTTCCATTCAGAAATGATCTTGTCGAAGTTCTTCTGTTTCTTCTCTGCGGCGTTGGCCAAGGTCTGTGCACGCTCCACTTCCAGCTGCATGTCCTCCAACTCGGTGGAGATGCGCTGCTTGGTTTTCTCGAGATTCATGTTCTTCACGTTCAGCTGCTCAATCTGCTGTTCAGCTTCCTCCAGGCGGGCTGCGAGCTTCAGGCGAGCCGCCTCCAGCTCCTCAGCGCGTGCCACTCCCTCGGATTCATACTTGGCGCGCCACATCTGAGCCTCGGCGTTAGACTTGGAGAGTTGGCGCTGGATATCAGCCTTACCCTCGCTCTCCTCATCTAGCTGCTCCCGGAGGCCATCAATGTCGTGTTCAAGGTTGCGGAACTTGCCGAGCAGAGTTGCGCGCTCCTGTGTGCAGAAGAAAAATATGGTGTGGCTGATGAGACGAGGCTGAAAGCTGTGTGACTCATATCTATGTATGAATGATTGAATGTATATGTACGTATGTATGAGTATGTATGTGTGTATGTATTTATTTACTTTCATTTGAGAACGTACTTACCCTGCATTCGTCATCAGCCAGCTTCCTGCTGTCTTCGAGCTGGTTGGTGAGAGACAGCTTGAGTTTGGACAATTGACCGATCTGGCTTTCCGCTTCCTCGAGCTGACGCAGAAGGTCTGAGTTCTCGACGGCGAGCTTCTTCTTGGCGGCGTCAAAGTCGTTGAGGGTGCGGTTAGCTTCGTCAAGTTTGGCCTGGATCTCGTTGTATTGGTGCTGGATCTGCTTGTTCATCTTTTCCGCGGCGGCCTAGGGAGGGGGGGGTTTTAGTTAGGTTCCAGGGCTGCTGGAGGGTGGGTGTGGACCACGAAAGATGACCATGATTTGACCTTTACGTTAACTTATCCAAAGGTTTAATGTTTGTGAACAATATTTCATGATTTCATATTAAGAATAAGAATTTTCTGTTTTAAAGGGGGTAGTATAGTCTTATCGACCATTTTTGAAAGAGAGAGAGAGAGAGAGAGAGAGAGAGAGAGAGAGAGAGAGAGAGAGAGAGAGAGAGAGAGAGAGAGAGAGAGAGAGAGAGAGAGAGAGAGAGAGAGAGAGGAAAATTCTAAGGACTCAAGTAATAGGTAGATACTATAATATGGTGGTAAGGATACAGTGGATATATGACTGATCAGATTGAAAAGTAGGAAGATAGAATGAAAACGTATGACAGTGAAGAGCTTCTAGAAGGCTAGACTAGGTCTAGGAGTGTAACAGGTTAAGACGGAGAAAGGACGGGTGTTCTATGCTCTATATGTACGTGCGTGACCTCGCAAGCCTGGAAGGCGTGAAACGGAGTAAATACTTTTGCTTGACCTCGGCACTTCTTCAGGCAAGTCAAGTCACGCACGTATCTCACGAATTCCACGAGATGAAGACAAACAGAACTTCGTCAGGTGATCGCCGACGGAAGCGCGGGGCGTCATTCTCTGTTGAGCACAGCACCCGCGCCCCAGGAAGAAGCTGGACTTACATTTTGCTTATTTAACTTTCTTTATAAGCTCAGCAAAACACAATGTACATTGTCACCACGAGACACTTGTGAATAGTGTGGAGGACTATTGATTAGTTATTTTTTGAGACGACAATGTGTTGCGACAAATGAGACAGACTGTGGTGGCATGATTTCCCCGCACAATCACAAAACACCGCTGATTTTGACAGACGATTACTGTTTAACTGGGTGTTGACACGACAGGCGAGACATTGTGAGAAGGAGACATCCATACTTTATTTAGGACGTGACTGCTTGTGGCGGGGGACGGGAGGAAGATGGGCGGGGCACGGATCTCTATTACATATGGACCAACACACAGCAACGAGATTTACCTTCTCCACTGTAATATTTTCCGTGGCATATTTGAGATCATCGTTTTGACTCTTCAACTGATCCTTTTCCTTTTCATTCCTGTTAGAATATATGTGTTAGCAGTGGAAGGAAGTGACAGAGATACGGAGAAGCATGTATGTGTGAGGGTAATGCCGATGTTACGGATGGAAGGAAAGAGTCTAGAGCTGTAGCAGCAAACTCTGAACGCTTCATACATCTTGCATCTCCAGCAAGATTTACGCCATCCGTGAATATCGAAGATTACCTTGAGGAGACAGAGATAGGGAGAAACTTGAGTCAATCATTAAAGGTATTAGTGTTGTGGTCGGCGTAGGCGTGGTGTGATGTGTTTACCTTCTCATTACTCATAAGATCAGCTGCTGAGCGTGCATCATTGAGCTCCGAAGAGAGCGTGGTCTTTTCCCGCTCGGCCCTGTGGTGGGGTGAGAGTGAGGTCGGATGCTCTCAGGGGAAGAGAAACACCAGGTACACTTAAGAGGGGAAGGGATGGTCAAGGTGATCGTGGATGGAAATAAAAGAAAATAAAAGAGAAGAAAAAAGCAGTAGAAAAGCGTTTCTTTTTTAGGGGAAAAGAGAGAAGAAATTTGGTCCACAGACTAGAGAGCTAGTAAGCTGGCGGTCTAATCTACAGAAAGACAAGGCACTGGGAGGGAGTGAAGGCTGGACGCCCCTCAGGTTTACCTTATCTCGAGCAAGGTTGTCCATGGCTGACTTGGAATCATCTGCTTCCCGCCTCAGGGAGTCCTTATCCTTTTCAGTCCTACACGAGGGAGTTACAGGCGGCAAAGTAAAATAAAAGGGAAGTGTGAGCGAATAGCGTGTGGTTACCTGCTAGCATTGGAGGAAAAGAGTACTGGTGCGCTGTGTGCATATTAGCGAGTGTTAGCGAGTGTGAATGCAGGGCGGATAGAGTGTCCGTTAAGAGGGAGAGTGGGGGGATTTATGCCTGTCTCTTGACTTAACCTCAGAAAAGGCACATCAGAATATCATGTTAACTAGTATGAGTTCAATTTCAGTTATATGAGAAAATAGAAAATGTTCATCATTTAAATCGAGAACTTCACCAATTACTAACTAGTGAGGGGGCAAGGCGCCACTTACGGAAAGGAACTCACCTGGCCTTCATTTTGTTGAGGTGGTCGATCTGCTCAGACATTTCGGCGACAGCATCGTTGTGCTTCTTGCGAAGATTGGCAAGGGCGGCTTCATGCTGGATGTTGGACTCCTCGATATCACGGCGGAGTTTCGCCAGTTCGGCCTCACGTTTCTTGTTAAGTTCGATCTGTGCTGCTGTGGCGCCGCCGGCCTCATCCAGGCGGTCACCAAGCTCCTCCAGTTCACGACCCAAGTGAGTCTTAGACTTTTCAGCCTTGGCGCGAGCCTGGCGCTCATGCTCTAGTTCCTCCTCGAGCTCCTCAATGCGAGCTTGCAATTCCTTAATCTGCTTCTGCAGCTTAGACACAAGACTCTGCTCATCCTCCAACTTGGAGGCAAGAGAAGACACCTCCTTGTCCTTGCGTTGGATACTCTGCTCGAGTTCCTTCTTGTTGCGCTCCAGATCTGCAACGGCTTCCTGAGTCAACTTGAGGTCACCCTCAATTTTCCTCTTGGCCTTATCGACCTCGCCGCGCAGTTTCTTTTCGCGCTCAAGAGAGTCTTCGAGCTCATCGAGAGTCTGTTCCAGCTTGGCTTTGACTTTGTTGAGGTGATTGCATTTATCCTCAATAGCCTGCAAGTCCTCAGCAGTTTTCTGGTTGCACTCCTGCAAGTGCTTCTTCTCTTTGTTGATTTTGTTGATGAGCTCATCTTGGTGGGCGATCTCGTCATTGAGGTTTCTGATCTGGTGGTCTTTGGTAGCCTTATCCTGTTCCGCCTTCTGTACCGACAGCTCAAGATCTTCAATGTCCTTTTTGAGGCCATTGAGTTCCTGCTCTGTCTTCTTCTTGTTCTGGAAGAGTTGGTTACGAGCCTCCTCTTCCTGCTGCAGGCGCTCTGTGGTTTCCTGAGGGTAAGATGCCATGGGTCACCGCTGCTATCACTATCAACACTAAATACACGGGCACACAACACTTAAGACACACACGACACGAAGGATGAGGAAATCGTGGCAAGTCCTACCTCCACGTTGAGGGGAGGGTATAAGGAACCCATGCTGGCTACAGCTAGAGTTTACCAGGGACGGCAACAAGGGGAAGGGTAAGGGACTACTCGTCACAGATCGTACACAAGACCACAGTGGGAGGCTGGGTCGTTCGTATATCGCTGCCTGGGCCAGACTGGGCGTGGAGGCTTCCCTCAACCCCAACTCAGTGAGGTTGAGTCACGGCCCGCACCTGGCCCACCTCATCACCGCTGACGTATACAACCCACCCACATCATTGCCTAAATATAGCTTCCCTACATTTTTGGGAAAATGGATTCCATATATGAAAATACATAAAAATAAATCTGTCTGCGGTTGTTGGCAAATGGCAATAGAGAGTTAGCAATATTCATAGCTTTTCAGTGGAGTGCAATGGGCAGATATATAAATGAGTGCATACCTTCAACATGCTTGTTTACGAGGCGAGCTAAATAAAGCTGAGAGGGGTAAGCTGCCAGAGTGTTGATGTGACGAATGTTGGTGACGGAGGGTGGCGTGGGAGTGGCGGGCACCAGCCCTTTAAGGAATTAGGTAGCGTGCGTGAGTGTGTATGTGTGTGTGTTTCATGGTTTCTGGGGTGTGGAAAATAGTTACTGCACTAAAGAGGTATTAATGGAAACACTTACGTTGAGTTGAGCTTCCAAGTCGGCCTTCTGACTCTGCAGTTTTGCTTGCTTGTCCAGGTACTCAGACACATTGCCTTTGGTAGACTCAAGGGTGACCATAAGGTTGTTCTTCTCTTCCAGAAGGGCAAGATTTGCAGCTTCGAGTTCCTTGCGCAGCTTGGCCTCTCGCTCGTAGTTCTCCTCAGCCTTGGCGGCCTTCTCCTCCAGGGCGCGGATCTCGTCTTCGATGCGGGTGACGTTGAGGAGAGGCTTGACCTTCTGCCATAGGCGGTACCACGCCCAGGTGCGGAGCTTCATGAACTTCCTGATATTCCTCTGTACCACGATGAGGGCCACGCGTTGTTCCTGCAGTTTCTTGTATGCCTTGCGGCTGGTGTAGCCTCGGATCCATGCCTGCAGCCACGAGATGATCTTGGCCAAGCGGTCGTCACGGATTTCCTCGAGGGCACCCAGCACACCAGCGCGGAAGAATACCTAACGCGGGGAGAGGAAAGCAGGTCAAAACGGCACCTAACATTCAGCCGTGACCGTCAGCAGCCTCGCCAAAACCTGTCTTAGCTCGGGATTGTTACTCTGCCACAAAGCTGTTTTGAGGATGAGCTACGGTGGTACTTACCAGTCGATGGAGAACACAACCTCTACATATCACGCGTCGCCTCCTTGGCTTTCTTTCATCGGGACGGCTGACAGACAGACAGGCAGACAGAAACACACACACACACACACACACACACACACACACACACACACACACACACACACACACACACACACACACACACACACACACACACACTCACACACACACACACACACACAGATAGACAAAACTGTGCACCAGGGAAACTATTACCCACACAAAATCAGCAAATTCTCTCTCTCTCTCTCTCTCTCTCTCTCTCTCTCTCTCTCTCTCTCTCTCTCTCTCTCTCTCTCTCTCTCTCTCTCTCTCTCTCTCTCTCTCTCTCTCTCTCTCTCTCTCTCTCTCTCTCTCTCTCTCTCTCTCTCTCTCTCTCTCTCTCTCTCTCTCTCTCTCTCTCTGAAAACTGCACACCGCCATCCAAACACACCCGCCATTTCCGAGCTGCCACAGAGGAACTTCGGTTTCGACGCACTCTGGGATTAATTCCTTAACATTGCAAAATTAATGGAGTCCTCTACGCCTTCTGGCAATGCTCTATTCTATTCCATGCCACCAGTTAGCTGCATGCCATAATGAACGCACACTTCATGTCCTCACACTTCCTAAACCTACTTATTAGAATGGCACTCCTTGCAGTTTTGAGGATAAGGGAATGACTAAGGGGAGGCAATCCTTGCATCACACAGTCTCGTCTTCTCACCTTGTGCTTTTTTTTTTCTCCAAAAGTGGCGTGTGACTTATCAACAATGATTCAGACGGGACGAGAAGGGACATTCATTTTCATTTACCTAACTACGTAGATTATGGTGTAAATTTATCACTACTTCGTGGCAGAAAACTAGAATCTCTCAAATCTAGTTAGCCTATATTATAGTAGAAACTAGAACTACGTGGATTAGTATACGTTAGACATTTGCTCTTTTTAGTGTTAGCAAAATACCGTGGCTATTATTAGATTCATCTCCCTCGACAGTAGAGGTGAGAGTGGGAAGGGAATGGGAGGAAGGAAAGAGAGGGAAGAGGGAAGACATGCCTTGGTGTGCCCCATGCGGTACTTTTCAGACTCGAGCTCCACTGAAGTCAACAGTTCCTGGCTGGCTGTCTTGTCATCATCCTTCAAGTTTCTGGTAACTTTGGGGTCCAGGATGTTGTAGCTAAGGTCCCAAGAAAAGGGAAGGAGAGAAACGAAAAAAAAAGAAAGAGAGGGAGTGATGTTAGTGATGCGTACCACAAAAAAAAATAAAAAATCGCTCTCAAGTGAGAAAAAGGGTCCAGGAAAAATTTGGACCAAGATACACACGGATGTTAACTTTAAAGAGTGAACCGAGTGAGTGCTGAAAACTAAGCAGGAAGAGGAGGCTTCGTTGTCCTCTTGAAAAGTCCCGGAGGGGAAAAAATCGAAATATTAGTAAGATTTCAGGAGCCGTCCCGTGGCGTGAGAGAGAGAGAGAGAGAGAGAGAGAGAGAGAGAGAGAGAGAGAGAGAGAGAGAGAGAGAGAGAGAGAGAGAGAGAGATTGCGATCGTAGACAGGTCATATCGTGAGTTAAGCTCAGATGAATAGAGAGAATGCGAGTGAAGGGCACATCGAGGCGTAGGTGTGAGTGGCGGACACATGCCTTGGTGTGGCCCAGCCTGTACTTCTCCGCCTCCAGATTGATAGTCTCAAGGATGACTACAGCCGCCTTCTTATCGTCCTCGGCAGCAGCGACGGCCTTGGAACATAGGATGGAATATCTGTCGGGCAGAGGGAGTACTGCAGTGCTTCCTCAGGTGTGGGCAACCCTCCATTCTCAGGAGGTGGGCAAACTGCTACATGGGTGACTAATTCAAACAGTGCGGAACTCAACATTAACTAACTAACTAACTAACTAACTAACTAACTAGCTACTTCACGGTCACTCGGGATACCCAGGTAGGTGGGTCATGGCCGCAGGGCTTGCTACAGGGAGGCAGGAGGGAGAAGGGTGGGGGGCAGAGTCATTAGCTGCCTGCAGGGAGGGTCGTCTATCGGGTGGTCTTCATGGGGCTCCATGGACTCACTTCAGAAGACACTAATGAGAAAAACGACTCCTATATCAAAATCACGTTATCGTGCTCGCATGCACCATGAATGACGAGGCAAGGCTGGACGTGCCTTAGTGTGACCCAGCCTGTATTTTTCACTTTCAAGCTCGATGATTTCAAGGATGACCGCTGAGGCGGCTTTTTCATCTGGAGCCTGCGCCGCCGGCTTGGAGGCTAAGATACAATATCTGACGGCGGAGAGAAAGCGTTGTGGGATCAGTAGGCAGCAATGTTTGTATGGTGAGAGAAGTGTGGCAGTAGAGTTGCAGTGTGTGTGTGTGTGTGTGTGTGTGTGTGTGTTACGTGTGCGTGATATAGAGCATGCATGCAAGATTCTAAAGCTCGTACTTATGTCTTTACATTGTTTGAATAAGTAAAAAGCGATAAAGATTTCAGTGTTAGAATTTAGCGGAAAAGCCGATAGTTTAGATCTTAGCTCGCAAGGGTTAATGCTGGCGGGGAGTGGCAGAGACGTTGTTACCCAGCGCTGCCTCAGCCGCTCAACAATCACGCCCGGAAAGGGCCTGCCACCACTTCCATCACATTATGAATACTACAGCAGCTGAAGAATTGAAAGGTAATAGAGGGCAAAAAAAAAAAAAAAAAAAAAGGAACATTCGAAGATAGGAAGAAGAAAAACTTGATGCTTATATTCCTGTACGTGGCGGCGGCGCGGCAGGTTGTGAGGGACAAGAGGATCCAGTGAAAGGGAAAGCTTGGGGAACTGTTGCGCGTCCTCACTATTGATACGAAGGACCCGGGATAACCAGGCACATTAATACAGAGGAAGTTTTCACAGTGTACTGTGCCGTTTAAAGAAAGTAAAAAAAAAAAAAAAAAGATAGTAATAAAAGTGACAAAAGAAAATTTGTTAACTGATATATATGAAAGGATACTTAAAATATAGAAAAGTTCGACAAAATAATGAGAATGAAAAGAATCCACGATATGTCGGCTCGGTGACGGAAAACAAACGAAGAAAAATTGAATACGGAAAGTGTAATACAATGAATTGTGCAGATTAATCAAAGGAAAACAAAATATTCTGAGTTGAACCGGACATTTTGTGAGCGTTTTCTAATTTTCTGTTTAATAAGTGATAGGTTTTTTTTTTGCATTTCTTGTGCGTGACAGTCGTGGGGGAAGTGAGCGACTCTGAAGATTGGCAGATTCTCTCTGCGTCTTTTATTCGTCCTCGTGGTGCTGTGATCGTGTGTGTGTGTATGTGTGTGTGTGTGTGTGTGTGTGTGTGTGTGTGTGTGTGTGTGTGTGTGTGTGTGTGTGTGCTCGTGCTTATTTATTAAAAGAATCTCCGCATCCTTTTGATTTCATAATCTCTCAAGACTTCCTTTGAAAATGTGATAAGAAAAAAAAACAAAACATTTATAGATACTGTTGCTTGTCACTTGCCGAGAAGAAAATGTATTCCCAGACAAGTTATGTACCTGTGACAGAATGTTCTTTATTCATACTGACCTATGTCTTACTAAAGAATGATCTTTGATATATAATCATCATGAGACTAATTTCTGAGAGAACGTTTGTTTCAAACTATCTTCTATAGTTTTATTAATGGGTCAAAACATATATTTCAACTGGTTGATTAGGTGATGGAATGATTGATTGATGGAATAATTAATTTGTTGAGATACGAAGAATGGATGAGAAGGAGGAAGTTGGGAATGTAGGTTTGGGAGAGAAGAGACTTAGATAAGGCTCAGGTAAGGCAGAGTGGAAGGGTGTTGAAGTGTTGTAGGTTTGAGTTATGACGGAAGAGAAAGGTGTTGCAGATATGACAGGTAATGCAATGTAGGTTGAGTATGTGACGAGGAAACTTACCGGTGTTTAAAGTCAGCGTAGACCATCCTGTTAGGGAAGCCCTTGCGACAGATACGGATACCTTCCAGCACACCGTTACAGGTGAGCTGATGCATCACGAGGGCCGCATCAATCACACCTGTAGAGAGGGGGAAGGGAGGGCATGATGCTCAGGAGGTCCTTCACTAGCGAGGCTCTGGGGAGATGGTTGTTACAGAGAACCAACCGCAGGCCCATAATTCCTCGCTGATATGCTCAAAGGGGATAGCTATACAGAGATACCAACTGAGGGAAATATATCAGTAGTGACAGGAATTCTCTTCAGTCAAGTTTAGCTGACCAGACGTTGAACTTTGAATGGTACGTACCTGTGTAGAGCTGGCTGAGCATTGTTAATGGCGGGTGCAATGTGGGTAACAGGGGAAGTAAGTGCACGTGACTGACACACACACACACACACACACACACACACACACACATACACACACAGACACACACACATACACACACACACACACACACACACACACACACACACACACACACACACACACACACACACACACACACACACACATTCAGATATAGCAGGTTATAAAGATGGCATGGGGAGTGCAAAGGTATGAGTTGAGCTGTGAATGAGAGGCTGAGAGGCTGAGAGGCTGAGAGGCTACCTTACCGGCCTCCTTCACCTCATTAGGGATGATGCAACGCACGAAGTGAGGGGAGGTTCTCCTCAATACTGACATCAGGTTGTTGAGTTGCTCCTGAAGGGCGAACAAACACCACTGAGGCGAGACATGTACATGCACACACACACATACATATACACACGCACACGCAAACAAAGGGTGTTCATGGACGGGGCACAGCGGCTCACAGGTATCTCCGGTGGCTTCCATGGGACGACACAGGGAGTGGAGGAGGAGCGACGGGTCATTTGCGTCGTTTTCAGGGATGGGGTTGGGGAAAGGATTAATGTCGTGGACGAGAAACAAAGAACATTGACAACATTTGGACTTTATGACAACTTCTGGGATTTAATCTGGGATTTTGTGTGAGTAGGGAGAAGGATGCACCGCCCTGTCTGGTGGGCTTTGGTGGGGGGGACAGTGACAGAGTGAGTAAATGAGTGAGAGAATAGTAATGAGTCTTGCCACGCGGGCTGCAGCGTGAACACGTGGCCTTACCAGCTGCTTTCACTTCATTAGGGATGATGCAACGGATGAAGTGTGGGGCTGTGCTCCTTAGAACAGTCATCAGGTTGTTGAGCTGCTCCTGAGGAAGGGAAGGGAAGGACACACTCAGAGGACGACACGCAGGGGACCCGTCACTGCGGGAGCTATTGAGGCCAGGTGAAGATTGATCGTTGAGGAAACACTAAAGGGATGGTACGCGAAACTACTTTGTGCTCTGATAGTGTGGGAAGGACAAGACAGCGCTCACGGGACTCTTGTACGCTAACATTTCGTCCTACAAGTCAGTGTGAGGGACGAAAAGGACGCTGTGTTCCTGGTGAGTGTTCTCGTGCTTGACACCAGGAGGAACACACAGTACGGATGGGTAATTATGAACCAACGGGACGGGTACTAATGCTAACGAATAACGAACAAACAATGATGGTAACATCCTTGTATTGATAGGTGTCCCAGAACCATGAGTGTCTGAGGGCGTTTTAAGCGACCTTACCAGGCGCCTTCAGCTCATTAGGGATGATACAACGGATGAAGTGGGGCGCAGTGCTTCTGAGAGTCGTCATCAAGTTGTTCAGTTGCTCCTGAGGACGACCACAGGCACAGTGAGATTCAAGAAGAATGTGCAGAATTGAGAGAGATGGTTGATGGGGTGAGGGGCAGGGATGGTAGGGAGTCCTTTTTCCAAGGTAGGGAGGAACATGCAAGGGAGGGTGGGAGGCCAGGGTAATAGTCAAACTACAGGGAACAGCAGTGCTGGTGCACCTCTCGGGATCCACGCACAGGCTTCCACGAACCAAAGTTCCATCTCGATTCAAACCGAGAGATTTACTTTGTATCTAAAAACTACCTGGACTGTTTTATCACACTTAGGGATGGTAGTAATTTTGAGGGGTAGGAAAGCGGGAAATATTTAAACCAATATTCCAATCCGGGGAGGAGGAGAAGGAGGAAGAAGAGGAGGAGGGAAGAACACACGATACAGCCAGCTGCTCCTGCAGGTGTGTCGGCTCAGCTACTGTGGAGGAAGAACATGCCAGTCGCTGTGCACTGGTGGCACGCTCGGGTGCAGAGGAGAAGAGGGAAGACTCGGAGGGCATTCCAGGATTTTAGAGGACACAACACGTCGGGGATAGTTGGAGGGTGGGGTGGGGGCCTTACCAGACTGTTTCATCTCATTAGGGATGATGCATCGGATGAAGTGGGGAGAAGTGCTCATCAGGGTGGTCATCAGTTTATTAAGCTGCTCCTGTGGTCATGAAAAGCGGGGGAGAGAGAGCGTCACTCTTAATAAGGGCGTGGCGCTCTTAGGCGCGATGTGGTTGGGATCCATTTTTGGGGGGAGGGGGGGATGCTGAAGCCAAAGGGGACTTAGAATGGATTGGCTGACTTAAGATACTATAAAACTTAAATCTTGTATGCAACGGGGAGCTTGAAGAGGGGGAGAGTGAGGACTGACTAGATTATATGTCGATAGTATGGTATAGCGACATATGGCACAAATGTAGACTAAATAAGTGCATCATGATATTGTCATGGTTGAAAAAAAAAAAACCTGTAACACTTGTTACAGTATTACAATGTTGTCGCAGGTGTTATGGCGTCTTTTATAGGGATAGCGTTAAATGTAAATAAGATAACTAGATACTGGAATTAATTCAACTACTGGAGAAACAGGGCATTTTCTGCTTTATCCCACACAGCCAGCATACTGAGGGTTGGTGTGTCACTGAAAGGATGATGGGTGTGGTGTCCTCTCATTACATTTGGAGTTGGAAGATGTGTTGGTGTATACTAAAGAAATTCTTCAGTAAGGGAGGCATGTCTCATGGACAAGGTAAAAACAAAGAAAGGTTTCATGTGCAAGGAAAAAAAAAAGAAAAGAAAAAAAGGCTTCAGATTGACATGTGTGTGTCAGCGGGCTGTGCTGAGCGGCGGCTGCCGCGGCTCACTACCAGCAGGTGAATAAAACCAACCTCCAAAATCAAACAAAAGTGGTGAGATGAGAAGTAGAGCTGTGTGGTACAGCAGGTATGATCTGCACCCTGAAGCACCTGTGTGTATTTGTACGTGTACGTACTTACTGTGTGCAGCTGTGATTGCTTGCTTGTTATCAAAAGGATAATATATTGGTTTGCAGAAGAAAAAAAAAAAGGGGGGTTGTTGTCTTCTAGAATGTATCTAAGCCATAAAGCAAATCAATAGTTTAACAAAAATGTTATGAAACAAAGTCCCAACAAAGTTCATATAGGGAGAAGAGCATTACATATAGCTTAAAGTAAAATATGTTTATAAACTTCATAAGAATAATATCATGTTACTGAAAGCCCATTTAACGTGAGCAGAGGCAATATAAGCAATGGCTTTGCGAAGCAGATACACAGTTCAATAACAGACAGTGCCTGAGGGAGAGGGAGGGGGGTGGAATGAGGGAGTGAGGGAGGGGGTGGAATGAGGGGGTGAGGGAGGGTGGACTGCAAAGTTAGGGATAAAAGGAGGGATAAAATTTGATCATTTTTCAATGATTGTTATTTTTTGTATGAAGAGTTCAGTGTGTGTGTGTGTGTGTGTGTGTGTGTGTGTGTGTGTGTTTCTGTGTAAGCATACACCCACACAAATATGAAGGGTGTACTAGACATTTTTTTTATAGTGGATTTATAATTTATCTTTGTCTTTGTTTGGAATGAGGAAGTGAGGGGAGGGTGGCCTGAAGAAGGGGTGCCTGGAGGAAGGGTGTGGTGTGGTTGGCTTTGGGGAAGGGATGGCTGGAGGAAGGGCGGGATGTGGTCGGAGGGAAACTGTATTTACCTTGTACATGCCGGACACCGTCTGGAAGCCGGAACCCTTGGTACGCTTGCCGCCTGCAGGAGAGAATGAACATATTCACGGAGGCGCAGTAGCGGAGGCCAAGGCAAAGACACACACACACTCAAGTTCAAGCATAAAAGTGTTAGTAGGCAGGACAGGGAGGAGGTGCCAGTTAGTGATTATGTGTACGTGGTGTTAGACAGGGTGGGCTTGGAGGGAACACAGTGCGCGGCACGAATGAGGTACGAAAACGAGTACTAAGACAGACGGTGGACCAGGCGGAGGCAGGACAGCACGGTCCCGCCTCCAGCTGCTGCCGTGCTGCTGCGAACACATAGCTTTGCCATGTAGCGGTGCTATTGGAGGCAGTGAGTGATATTTACCCTGTACAGGCCGGACACTGTCAGGAATCCAGAGCCCTTGGCGCGCTTTCCACCTGTTGGTAAATGGAACTCTCATAATCCGTAACTAAGGAGGAGAGGAGGTAGCGTTCACCGAGTTGGGTCCAGCTTTGCCTGGGACACTTAGAGCCGTCCTTGGTCTTATGAGGGACGACTCCAGAAATAACACCGGAAAGTAAATTAGGAACCTCATGATCACTATGATTCAGTCCTAGGATTGGGGTGGGTGAGGGTGAAGTAGCGGTCACATTACTCTTTGATATCGCGGGGTGCGGTAGTTAGGTATTGTCACTACTGGGATGTTGTCCACTCGTCCACACATATGCCTTGTCCAGACAGTTTTGCTCTGAACAGACATTCTGCAGACGCCAGTAACTTGCAAACATTGAAATTATATTGCTTCTACGAAATTCATTGACAGTTTTCTGATGCAAACACAAATATGTGTGAAACATATACTTGCTTCATCTATGATTAAAAAGTTGAATGATAAGAATTTACTGCACGACCTCCATTTGATTCCTGAGGAAAACAAAGGTGACAAACAACTGATGAAGACCAGCGTGAAGATTGTTAAGACGGAAATATTGATTGGTTAGCAGCGGCACTAACTTTTCTCTTGGAGAATATCAAGTGCTATGAGTCACTGTAGCCCACTATTACCCATCCTGGCCACTACACTGTTGTGGGCCGGCTGGCGGTGGCGAGTGTTTAGACGTGTAGTGTTACAAGTTGCGCGGCTTTGCTTTCTGGTGTCGGACCAGGCGATAAGTACCTGGAACTGTGATATCTTTGACTAATGTGACCGTCGCCGGAGGGAAGCAGGAGGAATTAGCATGCACCAGTGATGTACTTCACTGTGAGGGAGAACGTCGCCCTGAGAGTCATTGACAAGGGCTTTTCTAAGAAAAAATTCAGGGTTCTTAAAAAATAGTCATTCAGTTAAGATCTGTGCAACTCAACTCATTTGTGTAACTACTAGTATTGTAGTAGGAAATGTAAAGTAGAAATTATGGCAGCAAATCATTGAAAAATTATTAGTATACTTAAGATATAAGAAACAAAGGTTACCACAGAAGGCATCTCCGAGGCCCAAGGCCCCAGAGTGCCACTTGTGGACTGACAACCTCTCTGATGAAGAGACCATCACCTTCAGGCCCGCCCACCCGCCACGCCTGACTCACGGCGGGCGGGACCAAGAGAGAGAGAGAGAGAGAGAGAGAGAGAGAGAGAGAGAGAGAGAGAGAGAGAGAGAGAGAGAGAGAGAGAGAGAGAGAGAAATCTTTTCTTCTAGTGGCCCTAAAGACGTGGCGTGGTCAGGGTAGATCGTTGAAAGAGGTGGTCAAGTCCATGGGTAATGCGTTACTCTGTCGGGAAGAAAAGGAGGTTGTGAGGGAGAGTTGGTGTTTACACACACACACACGCACACGCACACACACACATACACACACACACACACACACACACACACACACACACACACACACACACACACACACACACACACACACACACACACAGAGAGAGAGAGAGAGAGAGAGAGAGAGAGAGAGCGAGAGAGCGAGAGAGAGAGAGAGAGAGAGAGAGAGAGAGAGAGAGAGAGAGAGAGAGAGGGTCGGAGAATATTTTATGAAATAGATTTGCTAGGATTACATTATGAGTATCGAATATTGATTAAAAAAACTAGTACAGTTATATATAGTAGGATATTAGGAAGAAAAGAGAGGTAGAGAAAAAGAGGGAAGGCACTAATACTAATAAATACAATCATGAAGACAGACAGGTCTTGTATATACGCACCACCCTTGCCGCCGGTGTCAGGGGCGCCGGACTGTCCTGGGTGGTCGAGGAAGATCTCCACAGAGAGGGCGTTAGAGGCTTTCTTCAGCTGGTCCACCACGGTGTCGTTGAGGGGATCCTTGTTCTTCTCAAGCCAGCCGGTGAGGTTGTAGGGCACAGTGCCGGCGTAGTGAACGATGGCAAAGTGTGCCTCAGCCTGGCCTGGCTTGGGAGGTTTGGGCTTGATGAAGTTGGGAGACTTTCCAAGGTGGTTAGTTTTCAGCTTCTCTTCAAAGGACTTGTCGGTAGCCTTGGGGAACATGGACTCCTCTTCAAGAATGGAGAGGATACCCAGGGGCTGTGCGGAAAGTGAAGGAGGCGCGTTAGATCCGATGCAGTACAACTCAAAGCTTGGCCTTTCTGAGTCTTTGGAAATTTGAAAGATTTATCTTAGTTCGTTTATTGGGCATTGTAATTAACTTGAAAACTTGAGTGCTTAAATACTACTTTGACAGGAAGTGTGCTTGAATTATTGATATCCTAAATAACGTGACGGCCAATATACACAAAAAATGAACTATTGTGTAGGTTTATGTTTGACAGAAAAGTTGTGATAAAGATGACTGTTTAACTTGCATGGATCACAAATTGTAAAGTACACTGAGAATAATTACTTACCTTGCTGTTGAAGACATTATCGTAGTTTTTTTTTAAAGATATTTTTCACGCTCAGCTCGTGAAATTGGCTTTTGTAGCAAGAAAAGTAAATTTGCAAGTTCTGAGCAGTCCTCGAGGACATTTCTCTATTTATTGTAGATGTTTATATATGTATATGAATTTGGTAAAACAACGGGGATTTAACACTGAGAGGGACAGTAGCACAAAGGAGAGGAGTCTGAAGATCTACAGGTACAGTGGCGGAGTGGTTGTTAGTGTGGCCAGGAGAGGAAAGTTAGATGAAGCGCCACACGCGGGCTTGATGGCTGCCGTGCAGGTCTGCAGTCGGGGAGGCATCAAGCCCACGGTGGAGATATTGGGAGAGAGAACATAATATTCCCTCTTTATTGTGGCGTGGAAGAGGTTACCTTTTCAAGAAGGTCAATACAAGCCTGGAGGTCTAAACCAAAGTCAATGAAGGTCCATTGGATGCCTTCTCGTTTGTACTCCTCTTGTTCCAGGATAAACATGTGATGATTGAAGAACTGTTGCAGTTTCTCATTTGTGAAATTGATACACAGCTGTTCAAAGCTGTTGAACTGGAGACAAGGAAAGGAACGCCATATTAGTAAATACAGTCAGAATGGACAGGATACGAGCAATCGGGTCAAGAAACAGCGGGAGAACAGACGCCGTCGCTGGGCATGTTCATCGCTGGGCGGAGTGTGTTGGTGGGGAGGGTGTAAGGGAGGTCCAGGGTGGTGTCTTGGCCACCTTTGACAGGGTGGGTTGGATAGGTAGGAGGAGAACAAGGGACGAACACAGGGTGCTAAAGTGAGGTCCTTTATGTCATATTGAGGGTCCTCACGACAGGCATTACTAGTACCTCTCACACTCCCGCTTTACCTTCTCAATGAGTTCAATACAAGCCTGGAGGTCAAGACCAAAATCAATGAAGGTCCATTGAATGCCTTCCCTCTTGTACTCTTCTTGCTCAAGTACAAACATGTGGTGGTTGAAGAACTGTTGTAGTTTTTCGTTGGTGAAGTTGATGCATAGCTGCTCAAAACCATTAAACTGGAAGGTGGTAACAGGCACCCGTATTAGATCAAACTACTCGGTCAAACACTCGGTAGGGCCACGTCACAGTTGGCCTCTGGGTTAGAAGTAACACGATCAAAGTGGTCATCCTCTAAAAAAATTCTTGTTTAGGGAACACAGGGGACAAAGATGGAACAATGGTGGAAAAACAACTCCAGGCTTCGTCACGGTAGACATAGAGGAGGGGCGCTGGAGAGATAGACAGTAAATGCATCTCTACGACAGAACGAACAAAAAAGTTGAAGATCACGACCGTGGGTGTGCTCGTGTGGAAATGTTATTGTCCATTTTCCAGTAAGTACCAGAGTGGAAAATGGGAAGAGAAAGGGCACACGTCGTTCCTGAAGAGGTGAATGCTGTGGTGGTATGATCAGTTACCTTCTCAATAAGCTCAATGCAGGCCTGGAGGTCCAGACCAAAGTCTATGAAAACCCAGTTAATGCCCTCTCGTTTGTACTCCTCCTGCTCCAACACGAACATGTGATGGTTGAAGAACTGCTGCAGCTTTTCGTTGGTGAAATTGATGCAAAGTTGCTCAAAACCATTGAACTGTCGGGGAGGAGCAAGAAGCACAGTCAGCTGGGGCAGGGGACGAAGGGGCGGTGCTGCTGCTGCTGTTGGTGCTTGTGTTCACCTTGTGATCCGAGGCGTCTTGCAAAGGGAACTTAAGGCTCAAAGCTTACACTATTTATATTTACAGTGTATATACAATATACAATATATATATATATATATATATATATATATATATATATATATATATGGCATAGTTAATGTTAAGCTGTTCAAATACCAGGTACGGTCGAGTCTTTCTGGCATGACATTGACACAATGAAAAATCAGTCAGTCGAAAACTTAAATAAAATGAACATAATACATGAAAATAATATTATTGAACACTCGAAAGATTAGGGAGTCGTTGTTGGGAAGACTTCAATTGTGTTTCCTGTGGGAAGGGTTAGTGTCGCCGCGGACGGCTGTGGCGTGTACAATGATGGGAGGGACTGTGGGACGGGGAGACGTGAAGAGATTTGTGAGGAGGGAGAGTCCTTCAGGGACGGGGTAAGGGGAAGAATGGAGGGAAGGCAAGTAGACAGCAGCAGGGTGGTGAGGACGTCTTGGAGGTGGTTCCGCTGGTGCTTGGCTGCTGTTAGAAAAAAGTTATTGGTCATGCACACAGGGCGGGGACAGGGGGCGGGGCTGGGGCATGGAGGACAGTACATCAGGGCACCCGCAGCCAATTTTTGGATGGCTTTGTGGGGCAACGCTGAGACAGGGACAGGATGAGAGAGAGAGAGAGAGAGAGAGAGAGAGAGAGAGAGAGAGAGAGAGAGAGAGAGAGAGAGAGTTGAAATTAGGAAAGAGGGGAGGGGGGACAGAAGGAAATGGAACTGTTTATAAACCTACACTCTATTCATTAACACTACGACTTTCTGTCTAACACTGCTGCCACTAGCGGGATTCACTCCTTGACAGCTACCTACTGATCAGATTTTCAGTTTCTTCAGCATCTCAGAGCCAATTGGATGGTAGATAGCAAGTCTCATCTCTAACTCCTTGCGTCTCATTCGCCTAGCAATGGAACAGATAGAACAGGCTGACGGGCAAAACTTTAAGGTTATTCAAGGGACTGGGATAAACAATAGGATTTTTAGATGGGACGTTGGTATAGGCAGAGGAACAGAGGGGAGATCAAGGGTAGCTAACGGGTCTCTCTATTGGAGGAGCTTTGGAGTAAGGGGAACTGTGACTAGACAAGGAATGACGGAACTCGCTCCTAAAGGACAGATGGCTTACGGAGGGTACACTAGATGGAGGAAGGAAGCAGGGGGTTGATCTCGTGGGTAATGGGAAGTGGAGGGGAAAATGGGTGAGGGTGGGAGTGGAGGAGGGTGGAGTGTGGGGAAAACTGTTTATTGGTTGGTTTGTTTGGTGTGAAAGTAAGTCCAGACAAAACCCAATCGCGGACGGAAGGAGTACAAGTGGGAGGGGAAGGGACTAGTACAGATGGCGTTGGGGTTGGGGCGGGGGAGGGCGTGCGTGGAGAGGGTGGAACGCCAGACAAAACTTCAGAGTACTCCAACTCAATAAATCTAAGACTTGCCAGGTATTCTGGTTACTGGTGCTGCTTCATCTGCATTCCAGGCGCTGTACTGTTATTGGAGGAAAAAAAGGGAAGAAGAAGGGGAATATCGTCAAGAGGGAAACAGTAGGGGGAGGCAGGGGATGATAATGAGTGTGTAGGAGGGGGGGGGGAGGGTAAGTTTTATCAGGGGCGAAAATATGCATAAAATGAGAAACCTTTACATCTTTAAGTATGATTTGCTACGGGATATTACACACACACACACTATCTTTTCTTGAATGTGCAACGCTAATAGTGTGATGCGAGCCTAATTGACCATAGTGAAGAAAGGAAGGCATTGGAATCAAGAAATATAAAGGAATAAAGTATTGGTATCTATCATCGTACATATATATATCAATTTTGCCAAGTTTATGCACCAATCATTGACTTAAGAAAGGCGTGACCCACTCAACGTCTGGAAACTTACGTCGAAAATCTCAAAGCCGGCAATGTCCAGCACACCGATGAAGGTGACTCGCTTCTGGCCGGTCTCGAGGGTTACGTTACACTTCTTGACCAGCCACTTGAAGGTACGATCGAAGATACCCTTGGCCAGGGCACCCACGGAGTACGCCACCTGGTCCTTGTTACGGCCCTGTGTCACGAACTCGTTGCCGACCTTGATCTTGGGCTTGGTCAGGTTCTTGTACAGGTCAGCGCCGTCCACACCCATCAGCTTGCCTATCTTGTCACCTTCCTGCAGGCGAGGAGAGGGTCAAGGTGATGGTCAGGGTGGATTGTGGCAGGAAAAGGAGTAATACCCGTCTAGTATCTATAACTTTCACTGACGTATAAATGAACTTGTTTGAAATTATGTATATGATAGTTTGTCTCTTATGAATGTGAACTGCCTCGATTGATATGTGTTGCTTTCTTTTTTTTTAATGTTAATGATATAAAATATATATAAGATGTTTCCTATTCAATGGAAATATTGAATGTTTCCCTCCCTGATCAGCGTCTCGAGTGGTAAAGGAATAACTTCCCCGCAACACATTGGCCTTCTCTCCAGTCCAGTTCAGTCTAGTCTATTGGTCTTGTTCCTGCCCGCACTCACCTCTGTGCCGTCAGCCTCGGCCTGCTCCTCTCGGCCTCTCTGTTTGAACTTCATCTCTCCGAAGTGCATGACAGCGGCCGTCACCTTGTACACGTTCTCCTTGTCTTCCTTGCTGAAGCCCAGCACGTCGAAGGCATCCTGCGGCAGAATGTCATTACTATCCACTTTTAGGGAGGCTGTGATAAGGGTGGGAAAAGTAGTGCCTACAGCCTCATCTATTGATGCATTGGAAAGTCATTATGATATATACTTGCTGAAGTCTTTTAAAATATGTTTAAAGTGCATGAAAGTAGATAATACTGAAAAAACAGGAACGTTAATTGATATATGTTATTGGTGTTTTGGAACGGAAGTTATATATATATATATATATATATATATATATATATATATATATATATATATATATATATATATATATATATATATATATATATATATATATATATATATATATATATATAGAGAGAGAGAGAGAGAGAGAGAGAGAGAGAGAGAGAGAGAGAGAAAGAGAGAGATGGACTTACCTGTGTGTGTGATTCGCTGCTTGGTTACGGGCGGCATGCAGTGGAAAGGTTAGTCAGGCACATCAAATGAGGAAGAAAAGTGATAGAAAGTGAAGGGACAGAAGGGGTGTCGGTGGCTACTTGGTTTCTTCAGGGGGTCGAGGTTGAGGAGACTCCAGGAGGTGCGGTGTGTGGAGAGATTGAAGAAGCTTAATTATAGGAACACAGTTTCAGACTGAATTTGGGTGACTGAACACGAGCGGCGTGTGGCGCATT
Source organism: Callinectes sapidus (assembly GCA_020233015.1). Classification (NCBI taxonomy): domain Eukaryota; kingdom Metazoa; phylum Arthropoda; class Malacostraca; order Decapoda; family Portunidae; genus Callinectes; species Callinectes sapidus. The sequence goes on along the minus strand of CM035189.1, from coordinate 18,655,334 downwards.
CATGCAGGTAAACATAGGCTTGTTTACTCAGTGCACGCTCTAATGAGAAGGACTTGAACAAGATGAACAGTTCAGGTGTAAAGAAGCGTGAAGCATTGCCTCTTGCAGCAATGAAACACGAGCAGCTGCGACATTTAATTGACATACACACATTCAATGGACATCGCATATAACTTTGCTACCTAAAGCAACATTAAATAATGTGAGGGCAGCCACGCCCTCAAGACAGAGAACGGAGGCAGGCAGTTTACAGCTGCACGACGAAGACTTGCCGCTGTGGAGCCCTGGAGTGACACTGGCATAGACAAAGCTTGACGGCGGACCAGCGATGACAAGTGTAAATTTATGGCTCGTTGCGGTTGATTGCCTGGTCTGGGGCGCTGGTGTGGGTCATCACCGGTGCTGACATCATGCTGCACCACCAGTCATGACTCACTTGTCACCACAGACCAGCACTCGCCGCGCCCGCCTTCAAGTCATGCTTCTCGTGTTAAGTATCTCCTTGGCGATCGGAGTAATAGTGTCACGAGGAAATAACATACAACTTACATCAGTGAACTGCATGTCCTCTTTGTCGTCAATGGAAGCCACGGTGACCTTCCCTTGAGACACGAAGTGATAGTCGTGGATGTCGTTGGACAAGAGACACACCGCTAGAAGCAAGGAACATGTTTGTCAGTGGGGAAACTGCACCTGGCGGTAGGGCAGGGCAGGGGCCAGGGAGGGCGGGAAGCATGACAGGAGAGATGAGTACCGAAGGAAAAAACTTACCGTGTGTTAGTTGGAAAGAAACTCTTTGTACAACTTAGATTGAGGATCAGTGTGGGAGGAAAGTGGTAGAGGAGAATTTTCCCGCTGGTGGGGGCGGGTTAGTCCCAGGTAGTACCGGTTGGCCTGGGTGGGAGGGTGGTGGAGGATCGAGTGTTTCTACGAATGTTTCATCACGAGATGCTGGGCACGCGTTCATGGTCCGGTCTGAAGGACTCACCACGCGGCCCATGCATAACACATAACTCCCTTCAACAACTTACATCCGTGAACTGCATCTCCTCGGCATCGTCAATAGAGGCGACGGTAACTTTGCCCTGACTCACAAAGTGGTAGTCATGGATGCTGTCACTGAGGTAGCACGTCGCTGCAAGGGACGAAAGGGATGTTACAGGGGGAGGGGAGGGGGCGCAAGAGCATCCGTTACAGGCCATGAAAACTGTGTGGAATGTGTCTGTTTGTTGGTATACTGGACCACGAACTTACCGGACGAGAGAGCGTTGGTTGTGTTCGTAGTTTTGTAAGGCTGCATGAGTGACTATGCAAGACGTCTACCTGAAAAGCTGCTGTCACACCGACACAGGCCATATATGAACATACGGAAACAAGGGAAGCTGCAAGAAGCCAATAGGCCTACGCGTGGCAGTTCTTGCTAAATATATGTCTAACTATATTCGCTCACCACCCTTATCTATGAAGTTATTAACTTTTAAACCTGTTCACATACTAAGTGCTAACAATCTGATTATTGAGTCCATTCCAGTCGTCTACCATTCTGAGAACCGACTTCTTACCTCTTTTTACATTTAATTTCGTTAAATTTGTATCAGTTTCTTTCAGTTCTGTCCTAATTACTAGCATTAAAAATTTTCCTTACAATATAAAACTATTTTACATGTTTAAGCCTCTTACCTCTATCATATCAATTTCTATCCATTGGAACGTTGTAGTAATTTTCCTCTGTGGTGATTCTAATACCTCATTTGATATGGTATCAGAAATATACACTATAAAAATGCCAAATATAGCTTTGAAATTAGTTCAGAAACTCGACTTTTAATACTTATATGCATTGGATCCCGACTTGTCTTCGCATCACCTGCAAATGTACTGATGTCGACATTGATTTCATGGTCTAAATTATTAATATCCTATATTAGAAATAACACTGGTCTTTAACCTGATTCCTGCGGTAACTCACTAGTTACTTCTCAGTGTTACTTAGAACAGTTAATGTAACAATGTGGTTTGATGCATAACTGTGACTTGATCCTGCCTGGAATTCAACACCTGCCACCCTTTTAATATCTGGCCCACCACAAGATAGCCTTACATCTCTCGCTTATACCTTACGAAAATGGCGACGAAACTACAATAAGTGGTGTAGCAGTCTCCTTGCAATATATGACGATGCGAATCATTAGAAAAATGCTAATAACATTTAGTTTATCTAATATTTTTACCTCATTTCACTCAAGTGTGTGTAGAAAAATATGATCTAACAGAACACTCTTAACAATGTCATGTGTTGTATTGTGGTGTTACCTGTACATCATTCCCGGAAGGTGAAAGCTGAAAGGGAAACAGTGTATGTTTGCTCGGCACAGGACGCGGGGCGGAACTCGTTGATGGCAGAGGAACAATGTGAACACGTTAGCTTTACTCAAAACACACACACACACACACACACACACACACACACACACACACACACACACACACACCCATCAACTCATTACGTATGAAACTTCACAGTTAAATAAATGAATTCGCATTGCAATATAATTATAAACCCAGTAATTCTAATACCAAAACACTCTCTACCAATATGTACGCTTCCACATCATTGTCTTGCACATTGAAACAAATAACTCGGGACACAATAATAACCCCAACTGCACGGCATTGAACTCTGACAAGATGAGAACATAGTAAAACAAACAAACAAACAAACAAACAACAACCCATACCACACTTAAAATCTATATCAACCCAACAAGGATACAAATCAAGAAGGAAAAGGTCACCACAATACTCACATTTGATCCACTTGACCTGGTTAGACATGATCTGGTAGAAGATGTGGTAGGATCGCTCGAGTGATTGCTGGGAGATGACACGGGCCTTCTCCAGCAGGTAGGTTTCGATATCAGCACCAGACAGCTTGCCAGTGGGGCCGAAGTGGATACGGATGAACTTACCCTGTTGGGGATTAAGGAAAGTCAAAAACCGAGTGAGGGAGAGAGTTCAAGAGTGGCGGGGAGGTGGAGAGGAGGTAAGAGGGTAGTGGGAAACATATTTAGCATGAATCGAATGAGAGAGAGAAAACAAAGTGAACATAATGTAACATCAAGCGCATTATCATAAATTTTTTAGTTACTCACGTTGAATAGGAAATGAAATCAATCAAGTACTGGCGACTACGGTTATGAAAAACTAATTCCAATAACGACAAACTAAGCCCTAAACATAGATAATTGTTGACTTTATGCGTAATAATTAAATTGAAAATTTTCACTTATAATTAAATGATAATAGAGAATCGACATTTAAAAAAAACAGAGAGAGAGAGAGAGAGAGAGAGAGAGAGAGAGAGAGAGAGAGAGAGAGAGAGAGAGAGAGAGAGAGAGAGCATGCAGATGGATTTTTTTTATCTATACAATCTATACAACGATGACGAGGAGTTAATCTGGCGAAGAGGGAGAATATATGGGACAACTAAATGGTCAGTGTTGATACTCACAAAGCGGGAGGAGTTGTCGTTTCGTACTGTCTTGGCGTTACCGAAGGCTTCCAGCACGGGGTTTGTCTGCACGATCTGGTCCTCAAGGTTCTGTGGGAGGGACGGGGGTGAGAGTCTGCCCGCTTGAGGGTAAACACTTGCTATGTGTGTCTACTCTTGTAACCGTCTTCATCACTACCTCAATGGTCTGTCCTCTTTTCCTACCTCTACGATTCGTGTCAGAATTTATTCAAGTACCTGCCTTCCTTTTTGTTTATCATCGTGTTGATCATAGTTATCTGCTTGACCTCCTGTTATACTTTGCTTTCTCTCATTGTCTAGTCCTTCGTTACCAAGCTGGTTTACCTTTTGTATAGTCTGTATCGAGCTACATTGATATCACATCTGTCTTTACATGTGTGTGTGTGTGCTATTTTATATATGTTTAGTTATCATCTACAAGTACTATTACAGATTACAATTTAAAACGTCAAATAATCCAGTTCTTGGGGAATCTGATTATTCTACTTCATATCGCTATTTTACAAGAATTACTAACTCACAGCTTGTCGCTTCTCAGACGAGTAATGTTCCCAATCCAAGGGCGGGGTTCTTGTCACACTGTGAAGGCTACAAAACACATCTCAGGAGAACAGGAATATCAGTCACTCAGGGGAGGGATGTTTATGGAAGGGTTAGTGAGCGGTGCACCATAAACGTGTAGCACACGGTACACATGATGACGAGGAAAGGTTAGCGCCATGCTGTGTTCCTGCTGCAGGCCAGAGAACCGGGGAGGGGAGGACGAGCAGGAGTGGGCGGGGGAAGGGAAGGACGAAGGTGTCTGTTCCTCTTTTTCGGGGAGACAAAACTCCACACGAGCCCCAGTGAGGAAAGCAAAATGCGGGTTTTGTTCAAGGAGCCTCGTGTCTTAGTCTGAGGCCTTAGTGGGAGCAAGGAGGGGGCTGGGAAGTGTGTTGCGGAAGGGAGGATGTGTTGGGGATAAGGGAGGTAGTAAGGGTACCACTCTTAGTTTACCTGTTTCTTCTCGGATTCCTTCTTCTTAGTGGAAGCACCGACATTGGCGAAGTAGGCAATAACCTTCTTTGTGTTCTCAGTCTTGCCTGCACCGGACTCACCACTGCGTTAGAACAGAGTCATCAGGTTAGCGGAAGCCGAGGCGAGACACAAGCCGAACTGTGACGCTACGGGATGAGTGATTGGAGGAGAGGAGCGTGACACTGGCGAGGGACGACAGGAGTGACAGACACGATGACGGACACACGGACACAAATACAAAGATGCACAGATAGACACCAAGGCATCCAGGGAGCTGCTCTGGCGTTACCGGTTCTTGTGTGACAAACGTGCAAGAAACACAAGTTAGTTGTCCGTCGAGAGAAAAAAGAAAGAAAATAAAGGAGAAAAAATGCTGTGCTTGACAGTGAAGTTTGAGGCAGAAAAAAATAGAACTAAACAGTGATAAGCCAACGAGGCCAGCCAAGACTGGATGAGTGATGCGAGCCACGTTGACGCTGAACACTGGCTGAGCGCAATTAATTGACACGCAGGCCGAGCAAAATTGCTTAATTAACAGATGTATGTGAGGTAGGCGACGGCGACGTGCCGAGATGGGGAGGGGAGAGGAAGGGCGGGAGTGCACGGGGTGGGTCAAGGTTGAGAAGGAGCCAGAAAACTTACACCACCGGAAGAAAACTTGACTTGCACCGCTTTCTTGTCAAAGGCGTCATTTCTCCTGGCGATGTTGGCAAAATACTGGATAACTTTCTTGGTGTTCTCTGTCTTTCCGGCGCCAGACTCGCCACTATAGATGTGAGGCAAGGGTGGAAGGAGAGGTGAGAGCAAGAGGTGCTGGAGAAGACGGTCAAGGCTGGTGCAGGAGGGGCCACAGCTGTCGTCCTGCAGGAGCTCGCCCCTCCTGCAGCCTCGCCGCCTCTCGGGGATCGCCAAGTTGTAAATTCACACAAAAAATGTATAAAGAGAAAAGGAGTCAGTCATAAATTTCTCTTTTTCTTATACAACAAAGAAAAAAAACATACAAAAATTCTAAAACAAGGTGAAAAAATATTACCACTATCAGAATGAGTTAATGGAAAAAAGATGTTAAACTTTTGTAGCTTGTGTTTACTTCAAAAATACAAACAGGAAAGGTGTTCAAAAATGTTTAAACACCAAAAAAGAAGGAAAAAACTGGAATTAGTCTTTCAAATTCCACGAGGGGGAAAAACTGGAAAGTGTCCCATTGCTTCCAGAATATGATGGGAGGGTGGGTTTGGAGTGGTAATGGTGGTGGTGGTGATGGTGGTGGTGGTGATGGTGGTGATGGTGGGCATGTCATGTGGAAAGATATTACCAAGACTGACGGTGTCCCAGTGGGAGGTGTGGGATGATAATAGCAGAGGATGGATGATGGTATGCATAGCTGATTCATAGTGTTCCTTATTTTATATAGTTTATCACCATGCCTTTCATGATGACTGGCGCATGGTGTATTGGCTAGGAATCTAGTGACTTAATATACATGAGACGTGGCAACTATATAAACAATGATTAGTCAAATATTCAATGCATGGCGAAGGAAATGTTATCCTTTTTAATATTTTGGTGTAAATTGAAATTATTCATGTGTTTGTGGTGCTTAATGGAGAATAATAACTCACGTGATCAACATAGACTGGTTCTCGTGATCTGGAAAGAGAATGGTACTGAGTTTAGTAACGGTGGTTGTGGTAGTGGCTGTGATGGTAGTGGTAGTGACTATTCAAGGATCTTTTTTATATATGAGAAGCGGAAGCTGCGCAACAAAAGATAATAAAAAAACCCACATTATGATTACATCATTAACCTGAAAGCATTTCTTGGATATAAGAATAATTGGCTTCGTAATTGTATTGATAAAATCATCTCTTTTTTTCAAATTTAATTTTTCTGTATTCACGATGTCTAAGATTTTAAAATTATAGATTGTATGGGAAGGAAAACTCGGAATGGAAGGAAGGTCTAAAATTACTTTTGATTTCTTGGTATATTTTTTGTTCAGTATTTAATCTTTTAACTTTTAATCAAAAACTATAATCAAGGATCTCACCAAAAGAAAGATTGTGAATGGATGAAGTATGAAAATAACGTCTTTTGCCTTGCTCTGCTCCCACCCATTTTTACCCGCTTAGTTTGCTAACAGCTGTATGTATTTCATCAGGGAACTTCGTCATACACTAATAAGTCGCGTGGTATTTATTATCATGCAGTATAAAACCATATTTTCCAAATCGTCTTATCATGATTTTGTTGAGTGACTTGGGGATTTTTAAGATTTTCCATGGTTCAATGTGAAAAAACTCCACCCATGAGAACCGAACTTGAGGCTTGTCAAAATGTACTAATGAACAAAAATATTCAAGAAACAGAGGGAAAGTTACCATGCTGTGGACTCCTCTTTTATTATTTATCCTATCAAAATTAATACTTTATTCGCTATATGATTAGACTTGAGGGTAAAGAAAACGATCTTCGCATTCTTGAGATGAAAATAACGTAGGCAGATAACTGATTCATACAGGCTACGGCGTTGCAGGAAATTAGATAGAATTAAGGCTAATTAGATTAAGTATGATGATACTGCTTCTCTGTATGAGGAAAAACGCGTGCACGTGTCTAATTTACCACGGTCGCCTGCTGGTCATTCAACAGCCTTTCCTCTACGGAAAGTGCGCAGAGCTCATACTGACCGATCTTCCGGTAGGACTGAGACCACACCGTACACCCGGACACGGAGGCCACAACCCCTCGAGTCTATTACCTACTTGGTTCTTGGTGAACAGGGGCTACACCTTACTGTAAGAGGTTTGCCCAATTGCCGCGCCGCACAAGGGACTCAATCCCGGGCCTTCTCAGTTGTGAGTCGAGTGTGCTAACCACTACTCGTACACTATGCGGTGTATGTGTGTGTGTGTGTGTGTGTGTGTGTATGTGTGTGTGTGTGTGTGTGTGTGTGTGCGTGTATGTGTGTGTGTGTGTGTGTGTGTGTGTGTGTGTGTGTGTGTGTGTGTGTGTGTGTGTGTGTGCCTGTGCTCGCGCGCACGCGTGCGAATGGTTTCTTTCTGGATCACTAACACTTTTATAGACACTATCTCAATTTGTCGCTTTCCTTTAACTCCTTTACTTCTCATTTGTGACTTTCCTCAGCACTTTTATTTTCCCACTGCTTCCTTTGCTTTGCTGCTACACTTCCATTCCTTCCCTGAGTCCCATGTACCCCCTCCCTTCTCCCCCCCCGCCCCAGGTGACTCAGGTGAGAGTGATGATCTAAGTGCCGTGGCTTCCCTCCTTGATCCAGAAATAAAACCTACGCGGGAAAGCAGATGTTCCCCCCTTCATCTCCCTCCCCCCATTGAGAGAAATAAAGAAAACGGTTGATAGCTGAGTATAATTAAGTGTGAGGGCAGCCTGTACACTCTTTGCCTTATTGGGTAATGTGTGCCTCCCTGCCAGGTATGGGAAAGGAGGGTGGGTGGGTAGGGGGTATGGGAGGTATGATGGGGAAGGCCGTTGCCAGCTGCTTCCAAAATAACACCTTGACGCCAGTAGTCCCTCCCTCCCCCCCTCTCGTGCCACTCCCTTCCTGCCTCTTTCCCTCTCTCCATGCTTCTCTTACCCCCTACATACCAGGTCTTTCCTACTTCCTTGCTCACCCACACTCCTCGTCTACTCCCACCTTCTTTCATCCTAAAATTCTTCCTTTCATCCCACGTGTGTGTGTGTGTGTGTGTGTGTGTGTGTGTGTGTGTGTGTGTGTGTGTGTGTGTGTGTGTGTGTGTTATGGTGTAAAATTCTTGAGACCATAACTGTAAAGCATCATAATTGCTTAGGTACAGGTGTGGGGACTTCAAGGAGAAGGAGGAAGAGAAGGAGATGCGTTACTTACTCTGCAACATGTCCATGTAGGCACCGTCGGCGATAGCGAAGATGTGGGGTGGCACCTCATTACGCCTCTTGCCCTGGTAGATCTTGACGACGCGGTTAGTGTAGATGGGGTAGCGCTTGTAGGGGTTGATGGCGACGCAGAACAGACCGGAGTAAGTGTAGATAAGCTTGCACACGTAGCGGGACTTGAGGTTATACAGCACGGAGGCATCGTTGAGGTAAGTCAAGTTGGACATATCCTCGCATTTCTCGAACTTGGGAGGGTTGACCTGGCACACAACATCCTTCTTGAAGTTCTTTGTCTCTCCTCCGCTAAGGCCCACGGTCACCAGGTCTCCCTTGGTGCCCTGGATCTCGCCAAGGACGTAGCCTTCCTTCTCGCAGGGCACCCAACACGCCTTCTTGGCATCGTAGGGCTTGGTCTGGTCGATGCGCTTCTGCTCCAGGGAGACGTACAGGTACTCGGTGGGGTCGGGGTCAGGTCCAGTGCTCTTGAGGACGACGTGGCCAGGCATGGTGGTGGTGGTGTTTGTGAAGGTTGGTGCTTGAGAGTAGTCGAAGTGAAGTCAGACACACAGTGGCAGAACAGCCCTGGAACCTTCCTGTGGGAAAGTTGATACGGTCAGGTCAAGGACGGGTGGAGATTGGTGAAGTTGGTGAAGTTTGAATGATTGATTTTGTGAAGACTGTACTGGAAATTGGATATGGTAGCAGTAGTAATAATGGTAGTGTTAACAGTTATAATGATAGTAAAAATAATGAAAATATCAGTCGTAATGATAGTAGAAATAATAATGAGAACAACAACAGCAGCAGCAACAACAACAACAACAATGATAATAATGATAATAATGATAATGATAATAATAATTATAATAATAATAATAATAATAATAATAATAATAATAATAATAATAATAATAATAATGACAATAATAATTCAGGTTATCAGGAAGGAACCCTCAGCCGCTGCCAACTCTATGGGATGAAGTCGCGCCACTCCCACAGCTCTCCTCACGCGCGTCTCAAAGGGAATTCTGTCTCACCATCAGTTTGCCTCCCCGCCTGGCATCGGGAAATTACTCGTAGTGTATTCGCGTACAGATAACATTAAGAATTGGGGTCTTGGTTTCACTATGGTGGTATTTTGATTCAAAGTTCTTGTTGTAGGTCTCTCTCTCTCTCTCTCTCTCTCTCTCTCTCTCTCTCTCTCTCTCTCTCTCTCTCTCTCTCTCTCTCTCTCTCTCTCTCTCTCTCTCTCTCTCTCTCTCTAGTGATCTGACGGAGGATTTACCGACGAATTTTGGCCAGAAGTCTTTTTTTCCTTTATCTCTATTTTTGATTAATGTATTTTCATATTTGATATTCTTGGTAATCAAATAATAGAAATTTCATTTCAATCACCTTATCTCTTGCTGCTAAGAAAGTTCTATTACTTTAAATGTATTTCTTTTTTCTTTTTTCTTTTTACGTCTCCTCGCATTTTATATAAATTTGTTCCCCCTGGCTTGTGCGAGTTATATCTGTGGCAGATTATATTTCTATTGACATCTGCAGCACCTGAACACATTGTGACAAGTTAATTAAAGATTCAGGTTGTTAATGTATAGTTTTCTATGTAGATTGGGTTAGTCCCTCCTGTGTAATGGCTTTGCTGGCAGTACATAGAGGCAATCATGGTCCTTGAGTTAGTGTGTGTGTGAATAGCACAGTTCAGCATTGTTTTGTCCACATTTATTTGTCTTATGTTTCGCTTCCTAACTATATATTACCACCATATCTCTATCCGTTTAGCGTTTTATATTTGTTTTTCTTATTAACTGATTGGCTAAGTTGATTTCTCTACCTATTCATCTTTCCATCCATCTGCCTGTCTGTCTTTCTCTGTCTACCTAATTGCCTATTTTTGTGTGTATGTTTCTACTTTTGCATTTCATTGTTTGTCTATTCATTTATCTAACTGTTCTGTATTTGTTTACCAGCCATATAATGTCAACTAATCTATTGTCTTATAAATGTATATTTTTTTCATTTTCATATATTATGTATAGTTTTTTTTCTATCTATCTATTTATCAATGTAATTCTGTGTCTGTGTTATTTGTATAACTATTTTTCTGTTCTTCTCTATCTAATGAGGTGTCACTACTCCTCCAGGTCAGCGGAGGGTATTAGATCAGGCCGTCTGTACGTCTCATGTGTATTGTAAAACCCAATTTGAAGGTACGCACTGAGGGTAATGTAACTCACCCACTTTGCTCTGTTTCTATACCAAAAGAAACTGCGACCTATTGTGAAGGGTGCTTCTCTTGAACTTAAAGGAGATCTGAGCCTCGGCTGTTCTCATTGATCCATTATTATACCTGTCCATTCCTATGTTTCTCTCAATATATATGTCTATCTATATTTTCCTTTCATTGAAATTCGTAATTATAGTATATTTTCTATATGTAACTGTATCTGCTTTCTCATCTATTGATCTTGTTCCCGTGATAGTGAATATAATGATAAGTTTCAACATAGCGAGTGATTCGACAAGGTGGGTAAAAACTGATCGGGGCCGCCGTGGTACAGAGGAACTGCTTGTGCTTTGGGGGCTCACGGGTTAAAATACTGACCACGGTCTGAGTGGAAATTAGGCATCCACTCAGGGTAACGGTTCCCAAATTTGTGGGCTTTCAGATAGGAGGGCTCCATTAGGTGGTCTACTTTAGCCTATAAATTGCTATAAAAAAGACCACATTGTATAAATAAATAAAAAAAGAAAAAAAATGGGCGCACTAATTCGCTGCCTCTGTTGCCGCGTTCATGCGAGTGGCAGCCCAAGCCAACGCAACGCAAATACTTGTTCCTTAATGTTTAAAATTTTTCTCCTAGTATTGATATAGGGTCTGGGGAGACTTGTCCTCTGTGCTCCAGGTCATAGGTCAGTCAGTCAGTCAGTATGGGTTATATCTTGGAGTCAGGTGGCTACTGTCTCCTCCATCACGAGGCGTCCTGGCGTTCCACTTCCCACCTTAGCTTTCTTGAATGTGAGTGAATCCAAACATGAAGTGTCTGCTGCTGTCATTGCGGAAAGAGGTGTAACGTTTTGCTCAGTTGCAATGCGTTACATGGATTATTATCTGAGGATTCCGTGTTATGTGGAGGACGCCACACTGTGAAATGCTACGCTGTGGCGCTATTATCTGGTATCATTGAAAGGGTTTCTCTATATCCCAAGGAAATATACCACCCCGTAGCGAAATGCGGGGTGGTATCCTGTGGTGCTGTGCCATTGGGAATTATCATAGGGCACTGGACGCCGATGAGTTGTTAGGGAATACTGCGCTTTAGAGAGCTATGGTTGAACGCTGCAGTGTGGAGAGCTATGTTAAAATTTAGCGATTTGAAATGTTATTATGGGTCATTACACCGCAAAGAATTGTCATAATGCATTGGTATGTTGGGAGCCGCCCTAAGACACTGCGATGTGGGGAGGTATGCTTTGGTCACTGCTTTGAGGGAAGCTATCGCCTCAGTGCTTTGCGGAAGAGCTGCCGTTGAGTTCTGTACTATCGGAGATTCTGTTCTGAGGCACTTGGGGCAAACAAAACATAGGCACCGTGGTGTAGGGCACTGCACTGGGTGAAGACACTGTGTAAGGTGCTGTCCAGGGGCACTGCGTTATAGGAGGATATCCTGGGCCACCGTCATGTGTGGGAGGTATCCTGGGGCGTTGTGCTAGGTGGGGAAGGCTATGCTGGGGCACCACTTCGTTGTGGGGGGGGGGTAGGGGCGGGGGCTGTGTACTAGATCACCAGGAGTAGGTGGGTATATTCAGGACCTGCAGCACTCAGCACGCCGCCTCGGCTCACGACTCTCTCGATCACCCTACGCAGCAGGACTGTCTTGGGGTGTGGGAGGGCGTGGCCTGATATACCTGGCAGGGTGGGGTGGGCTTGGGAGTTGAGGGGGGGGTGTTGTTGGGCTTGCCAAGCCTCACGGCAACTTGACACCTCAACCAGGCTATAAATAGCCCCGGAGTGGTGCCGCGGTGCCTTCCACCCTCCCTCAGGGCTCCTGCCACTGCCGGCCGCTCAGCCATCCAGAGGAGAAGATTAGCCAATCAACAGCTTGATTGGAGCATCTTGTTTGCACTTCTGGGTCGCCGCCAACATCACTCCAACTAATTTGAAAAAGACCTTGGCGACAATCCCAGCGCGGTGTCCAGGTTCTCGAACGCCGCCATGGCCACCTGCTTGATAACGCGGACTGTGGGGTTGCCTTTAACCTGCTTGCCTGCTGCAGGACTCTTTATTTCACCAACTCATACAGTGATTTGGATGACATTCATAGATGTGCAAGGCTCCGTCACTGGGTGCTGAGTTGAGAAAGAGTAAGACTGTACAGGTGTATTGGAGCACAACGCAAATGTGCATTTTGCTCTTAAGATGGTAAAAAATTTTTGGGTCATTGATGCATTGATGTTAGATACATCAAATATTTTGGTGATTTTACATATGTGGATCGATTTTATGTTACACTTTGCAGCGAAAGTAGAGGAGTTCACCCTGACACAGAGGTAGTAGGCGTCTACACTTAAAGAAAACAAAACGCAGGGCTTCCTGGTAATGGCGGAGAGTGGCGGCGCGTGGCGCCTCCTGGCGGCAGCGACCAGCTTAATTGTTTCCTTTAAGCTGAGATATTTTTTATAGTCTCTTGGTGTGAGATTTCTTCGATTCCACATTATTAAAATGCTGCAGTGAACACGGACTCCACTGTCACACATACATACACGGAGGCACTTGTCTTTAAGTAGACACAAAACAGGTTAGCAGGTAAAACACTAAGCAGGTAAGACATTCGTCTCTGTGAACGTGTACATTTTTTTCCAAGACATACACAACACTGACAGGTTGTAGGGACACACATCACGTCACAAAGGGCACACTACTGCTTCACTAACAGGACGGCGCCGTTACAAGGGCGTGTCGCTGCCAGTTGTACCAGGCAAACACAACAAGAATAAGTAGGAATCAGTGATCTTGCAACACCTTCACTACTTTCACCATGAAGATTACTGAAGGGACACACACATCACACACACACACACACACACACACACACACCACACACACACACACACACACACCACACACACACACACACACACACACACACACACACACACACACACACACACACACACACCGAGACGTTCTCCTCACCACAGATCGAAAGCTGTTCTGTTCCGAGCGTGTCCAGGAAACAGTTTAAGTATCCGCAACATGATTCCGGCGAGTGGAGGGTCCGTGACGCGCCTCCCAAGACCTGTCCTGATTGGCTGAGCTGCTTTACTTTCCCGCCGTGCCAGTCTTTATCAGCCAATCACGTTTGTGTTCTCAGAGTCATCATGGCAGTGTGTCTCTTGAGCTGATGACGTGCACCCCTCACCCCCTAGCCTTTTTAGGGCCGCGGGAAGGACTGGAGCCAAGAATCTCATGAGGAATAAAACCGATCGCCACTGCGCCAAATGAGTCCTGGCCAGCTGAGGTTGCGAAACGCGCCCCCTGTCATGCTGAAGATAACGCCACCTAATCTTTGCCTCCTGCTGCATCGCTTCAGCCTTCCACCAGGAGTTTGCTTTCCTGGTGCCTCGGTGGAACATGAGAGGGTTCTGGGCTGAGGAGTGCATGGGAAACGTAGTAGCCTTGGTGCCTGGCGCGGGTCCTTCCGGCTGGGCCTTTCCAAGTAGCTGAGGCGATTAATCAGACGCTCTATCTTGGCAGCGCTCTCTGAGCATAAATCTGATGTATTTGCCTCCCTCTTTTTCATATATAAAGGAGACCTGTATATTGCTTACACATGTGCTGGGACGCACCCACTTGTGAAGAAGCTCCATGAATGTAATGATTTCCTACCTTTTGATAATTTATGGCGTTGGAAGTAATCTTATTTATGCCTGAATGTAATGGAATACTTAAGAGTCCTCCTTCGTACCGCTGCTCTCCTTCATAGCTTCTTGAAAATTCCGTGATGTGCTTCCTTCGCTGACGCTGTCAATTCCTCCATGCAGTATGCACTGTATTGTAATAATTGTTGTGTAGTGCGCGAAAGACAATGGCGTGTGAGAGGCAACAAGGGCCGAGGGAAGAAGCGTTGATGACAGGCGGGGTCTTGAAGGTCTCGTAAAGATATCGAATCTTATTAGCCAAACTCTAAATATGGAAAAAGGGAGATCGAATTTTGTGGTGGACAGTTGACATGCAGGGCTGTGTGTGCGAGTGTCTTAGATACCAACCTTGACTACACACCTTGGTATGGTATATTTCCTTTATCTTGTTCTGTCTAACTCGTAAGTATTTCTATGGCAGTGAATTAGTTTCATGATAGTGGCTGCGGCAGACATACCTGCTTTTATTTTATTGGCAGTGAACACTACATTCGCGTCAGGCCGTCAATCCTTCTTCTTCACTAGTTTCGACCGCCGGTTCTTCTCATCCTTATGAAAAAGATACGTCAACATCAATAACTCAAACCATTTTTCAGCGTAATACTAAAGATAAATTGCTCCTTTTTTCCTTTTTTGTCTCCTTAATTAGACTTCATGTATCCTTGTTTTGTTTATGTAGCGTGATGTCATGTTTTCTCGCGGCACTTCACTCTGAGGCGTTGTGTTAAGCCGGTGTGACGTGCGGAACTTGGACGTTCTCATTATCACGTCCTCGTTATCATGTCTAAAGGGAGAGAGAGAGAGAGACACGACAGGCGGTCAAGGGCAGACACCAGATATCCTCTCGCCCCTTCCCTCTCTCATAATACTCGATGACTCCAATAATATCTAACAGTTACATGAAGAAGACCGAAATACCCAAACGTCTGGAAACTACGGCTCGGTAGATGCCGGGGTGAGGAATTCTTGTAGCCAGGAAGCCACCACCTCTACACGAAGAGAGCGAATTGACAAAGGGGGGAACAAAAAGAGGGAGGGAGGCGGAAAGTTATGGGACAACCAATCAAGGAGGCGGACAGAAATACGGATCGCCACGGTGCCAAGAAGACCTGCAGCATAACTATGACCCACTTGGCATCTCGTGGCTCCTCCCTCCAGCAAGCTGCATCACCGGTCTTGAGGTGCTGTCGGTGAGACGTCTCAGAGGACTCACTGCCGGCAACAACTTATAGACACTGATGGAAGATGACAAAAAGGACACCCCTACGACCTCGCAACAATAACTACAGTCATAACCTGAATCACGTCCAGGTCCTTCAATAGAGATGCAGTGTAGTTGGAAGTAAAAGAATTTGAAGGAGTACATTTGAATTTTCTCTGGCGGAGGAGGTTCGAAAGTTCACTCTGCATCTTCTAAACATAAAACTCTCACCAGTTATGAAGCGCTGACTACCACAACCAGTGTCATTTGGGGAGTTCTATCAGTTATCAAGGGAATTTCTTGTCGGGCGATTGTAGTATTGGGTGATTTAGTATTGGATCGTTGTGCGGAATTTTGTAACTGCTCACACGTAACTTATTTGGAGAAGGTAAGTATGAGACTCTTGTGTTGATCAAAGACAAATATATTACAAATATATTTCACTGCAGGCATCGCACCGTCTTGAGCCAGAAGGTGACTGTTAACGTATCCTTCAAAGAAAAATTGTAACTGAATCACATGTTACGACCAAAATTCACCTCAAGTAATAAACACAGAAATAACATTCCGCCAGCAGGTACTAAATGTGAAAATATTTATTTCTACAGGTGAAATGTGTGATGTTTACCTTAGTAGAGAGGCCCGATGAAATATGTATGTTTGTGCCCAGAAAGTCTGCCATAGGTACAGAGAGAGAGAGAGAGAGAGAGAGAGAGAGAGAGAGAGAGAGAGAGAGAGAGAGAGAGAGAGAGAGAGAGTAATGCCGGTCGGAGGGCTGTATAAACAAGGCAAAGGGAGGGGCTGACCACGGCATTCCTTGGCACAGAACAACAGGCAGGGGGAATTGAGCGTGGGTGGAGGTGCCCACGGTATGAAAGAACCTGCAGGAGGAAGGAGAGTAAGGGAAGGAAGAGAAGGAAGCCCAAATGAGATTCTCTAGGCAAGGTGCATATAAATGCGTATTCAGTGAAAGTTACTGGATATTTAATTGGGGATGCGTGAAACATCATTATGTATTGTAAGGAGTGTATTTTTCAGATAATTGAAACTATACATAAAAGAAGAAACCACAGAAGTTCTAGTGAGTTTTAGAGGCCTTTACCTTTTTATCAATGTGCTAACTTTTATGAAATTATAACAACGGTATTGAAAATGAAATAGCCATGGTGTTTGTAGAAAAATTGAATAAAATTTGGGAAACCATATAGATTTAGAGAGAAATCGTTTTCTATGATAAACTTGATTTGTTTCCATAGTAGCAAAGGATAAACAAGATGGGAAGAAATTGGTAAATTGTGTAACTGAACTAAAAAGTGACATCTGATACAATGCCCTTGAATTCAGAATACTTATTTGGAATGTGAAAAGTTTTGTAGGAGTGAAAAGGGAAGCTCCTAAATTTTAGGAAAATTAGTTGTCGAAAAGCTTTTTTTTTTTTTTTTTTTTTTTAATTCTCACAGTGGAATATGGTAAGATACGTTTTCTACCTCATGTATTGTGAGTAGGAAATCAGCCTCAGTGCTTTGTCCTGAATATTTGAATAAATTTTAGCGATGATCTATTTGTTAAAATGGTCAAGGAAAAGGTAGAATCAACAGAACAGAGTAACACTCAGTTACGAAGATATAATATGTTTTATCACCTGTAAAAATAATAATTTGGATTATTATAGAAATGCATGCAAAATGCCAATGGACATGAAAATGATTTTCAATTCTTTTGAGAGAGAGAGAGAGAGAGAGAGAGAGAGAGAGAGAGAGAGAGAGAGAGAGAGAGAGAGAGAGAGAGAGAGAGAGAGAATCGTTTACTTAGATATGCACATCAAAAGGTAAAAAAGATTGGAACGTTTAAAAATACTGAGAGGGTTGAGTGAGAGCAAGTGATCTTTACCTGGATATTCATCAGGAAGGAGGAGATATAGAGGTGACATAAATAAGGCAGCCAGTTTCCCTAAATAGAAATAGTACTCACTGCTAATGCTTAGGAGAGACTAGTGGCTCAAAGGTTTTTTTCCTTCTGAATGCTGAATGAAGGTTTACCACAAACATTTCTAAAAACCGCCGTAAGATGAGTGAAAAGTGGAGATATATGTGTAGCTGGATGGGTAAATAGATAGACTGAATGATATAAAGAAAGACTGTTGTGTCTATGATAATTATGTAATGTTTTGTCTATGTAAGCTTTCCATCTAACTTACCATTTTTTTTTGCATGTTTGTTGGTGGTTTCTTTTTGATCAGTTCTTTATTTTCTTTTTGATTTTTCTTTTTCTTTCTTTTTTTCTTTTTTAGCTACTTTTTCTTTCTTTCTCTATCTATCTTTCCTTCTTTCTTTCTTTTTTCTTTCTTTTTCTTTCAGTTCCTTCTTCTTTTCCTTTGCTTTTGTATCTTTTACTTCTTCATTCTCCTTCTATCTATCTTGTATCTCATCTAAACTATTAAATTTTTTTTACTTTAGTTCTTTCGTCCTTTTTCTTTCCCTTGCTTTTGTCTCTCTTTCCCTTCTTCATTCTCTCTCTATCTATCTTCTATCTCATATGAACTATTCAATTTCTACTTTAAGCCTTTCGTCCTTCTTCTTACTCTTGTTATTTTCTTACATCGTTTCACACATAGTTATCTATGTACACAATTAACGGGACTTTTCCATTATTTCCACCAGATCAAGGCCCGCACACCTAACACTGAGACTCCAGCGATGCATTAGTGTGTGCCAGCAATGGGGAGAGGTGGCTGAGTTGGTGAGTACAGTGCTTTTTAGATCCCTGTGGCCTTCACTTGTAAGCAATGTCAGGGTGAATAAGAATTTCTGCTATTTGAAGAGACTTGGTGTCATTCATTAGCGCCCATATCGAACAAGCTGTAGCTAAGACCGGCATGTAAACTTGATGGGGACAGACAGCCAAGGTGAAAGGGAACATCAAACACACAGGAGGGCAGGCACTAAATGACACTGTATTCCTCCAAGGTAACTCTGACTACAGCTCTGACAGATGACGTGGTGAAGGCCTGATGTGACAAATACATGTCCATAGCAAATTTATAATACATAGCATCAGAAAAACATGTTAAAAATTATCAGAAGGGTAAATATGCTAGATAAGTAAATTAAGATATAGGAATACTGCAATTATTAACATACACTTGCAGTAAATAACATGTAAAATTAACCCCACCACCGATCCGTTTTTTTTTATTTGTTGTAGGGGAAACTCAAGCAAACAAAGCAAATGGGATTCAACATTATATTTTGGAAGGTTGCTATATTTTGGTGAGATAGGAGTGGTTTCCTGGTCACTGCTTTGTTCAGGTGTTTACTTGTCTTTCTGCTCTTGTTGTTGTTGTTGTTGTTGTTGTTGTTGTTGTTGATGATGATGATGTTGTTGTTGTTGTTGTTGTTGTTGTTGTTGTTGTTGTTGTTGTTGTACTTTTCCTCCTTTCGTAACTTGACCTCAGCAAGACATCGTTATATCTCACAAAAACAGACAAATTTAAAGTCTCTTCGCTCCTGTCTTAATTAAGATTCTAGGACATCTTAACTTTTTAGGGATTGAGAAGCAGCAGCAGCATCCCATTTATGTGACGCAATAAATGTGCTACTGGTGACTGGGGTAGTGTTGAGGGGAAGAAGAGAGGAGGAGATAGTGAGAGTAGCTGAGCGGTGCACGGCCGGCTGACCGACACACACAAGCAATGATTGTTTACCTTGGCAAAATGGCGTGGATGCCATCACCACCACCACCACCACCCGCAGAAAAAAGAAGCTATAAATCGACCCTCTTCAAACATAACCTCAATATGAACTGCACTGCACGCGCCACATCCACCGGAATCACGCAGCTCGGAGTACGTAAGAGGATGAACGAAGATATGAGCTGGACTTCACCCAAGAGTTTCTGAACAGAGGAAATGTGCTTAACTGTACTTACCTTTCGACAGATGTTCTCTTTTATTGAAAGATAACAGGAAGTTTGTAAAAACTAATGGGAAAGCGTATCATCGCCGCTCCTTCACCCGCAAAAATGAAAGATTAGAAAGAAGCTATAAAATGATCTCTGATATTGATTTTCTTCACATGCAAAAAAAAAAAAAAAAAAAAAAAGATAAAAGGAATTATGATTTACAGAGCTACTTGATAACCTCTTCAATGCTGCTCCTATAAATGTCGAGAAAAAGAGAATGTAGATATAAGCTCTGACATCTAATTCTTATGCGTAAAGAAAGCTAATCAACAAAACTCAATCACAAAGTAAAGTAGTTCGCACTCCCACAGGAAAGTAAACGAATGAAAATATATAATAGAAACAGAAAAGAAGGACTAATAGAATCTAACCAAAATATCTGCAAGAATATCATCAAACTCATCTTGGAATTACTGACACGTCGTTGGGGCGCATAGCTTTTTACTGCATACACGTCAGCGGGCGGGAAATATTAGCTATCACCTGGCGGAGGAGGGAGTGAAGAGAGGTGAGAGTAGAGAGGCAGGGAGGAGCGAGGAGACCCGATCTGGCGGTGACTCTGCATGAGGGATGGCTGGCTGGGTCGCACGGTTCACTTTGCATCCTCATTAAATATGTCCCGAGCATCACCATAACTCTGGCTACGATGTTTCCGGGTCCAGCCGTGACTTAAGTGTGTGTGTGTGTGTGTGTGTGTGTGTGTGTGTGTTTTACTTTCGAATTTTGCCTTTTAGTTGGTTTGGATGATTTGTTTTAGTTGTTTTAGTTATTTTGGATTTTATGTTTTAGGTTTTGTGTTTTTTGAGGGGTTATTGATTTTTTAGGGTGGCTTTTAATCATTATTATTATCAGTTTTTGTATTAATTTGGATCATTCAGAAAATTAGCTTTAACTATTCTTTTGTAATGTTTTTATTTTGTGGTCAATAAATATCTGAATCTGAGTGTGTGTGTGTGTGTGTGTGTGTGTGTGTGTGTGTGTGTGTGTGTGTGTGTGTGTGTGTGTGTGTGTGTGTGTGTGTGTGTGCCTGTGTGCATTAAATAAGGTCACAGGCAGGAGGGATGTCAACAAGTTTGGTTTCTTTAGTTACTTGATGTTGCTAAAAGTGAGAGTGTCCCCGGCAGAACCTGTGACGTCTTTTGTGAGATAGATCGCTTCCGGTAAGAGAGAGAGAGAGAGAGAGAGAGAGAGAGAGAGAGAGAGAGAGAGAGAGAGAGAGAGAGAGAGAGAGGGGTGAAATCACATAAAAATGGCATAGGGTAGAAAATCTGGAACAGTAAAAAAGATAAAAATAAACAAAAAATAATGAATAAAAACATCAGAGAAAGAAAAAAGAAGAAAAAAGACAAGAGGGGGAAAGCATAAACAAATGGAGTAATGGAAAAGAAACACGTGTAAAAAAGAAAGAAAAAAGAAAATATTGGAAAAAATAAAGAAAAACGGCAAGAACGAGAGAGAGAGAGAGAGAGAGAGAGAGAGAGAGAGAGAGAGAGAGAGAGAGAGAGAGAGAGAGAGAGAGAGAGAGAGAGAATCAAATCAATCATCCACATGCTTCAAACCGCAACACTTGTCGACGGGAAAGCAAAAAATAAGGAAGGGTATCTTGGAGTTGGTGGTGTTTTTGAGGTCAGCAGTAGGAAGAAGGAATGGACGTGTATGTGTTACCTGGCGCCCGTCCAGGTGTAGGTGTAGCGTGAAAAGTTTGCCGTGTAGGTCTAATGCAAATATCTCCATCTGCGTCCCGTGCCTCTCAAAACAGCACCGCGAAATGGCAGGTTTGTGGATTAGTCAACAGGAAAAAATGTACGAACTGACTTGTTAATGAATGCATGGAAGGATATACATACATTTCACTTTTTTCCTAGTCTCCACACGCGTACACACACACTCTCTCTCTCTCTCTCTCTCTCTCTCTCTCTCTCTCTCTCTCTCTCTCTCTCTCTCTCTCTCTCTCTCTCTCTCTCTCTCTATCAACAATATTTTTAATTCCCCCCGTAATAACCTTTGCATTTTCTCTCAGCATTTTTTCCTCCCTTCTTTCCTCCCACTCTGAACTTTTTTTCCTTCTCCGTCTCTCCACCTTTCTCTTTTTCTACTTTACTTCCAACGACCTCTTTACCCTCTTTCCCTTTTACATTTGATTCCCTTTCTTAGCGTCCGAGGAACCTGCATAGGTGAAGGAGGAGGACGGGGAGAAGGAGAGAAAGAGGAGATTCTACATTCGTTACATCACTTATCCTCTTATCGTTTCTGTTAATTCTGTTGATATTTTTCTGTTCATATTCGCTGGTTTTGATATGAGTGACTGGTAGGTGACATTGCCATCAGTTGACATTGGTGCGTGGTGAAGGAGACCTCAGCAGGAAGAGGAGGGGGGAAAGTTCTGTATGAGTAGGAGGATGAGGGTGAGGATGAGAAGGATGATGATGAGGAGGACTAGAAGTAGTAGGAGTGTGAGTAGATGTATGAATACGAGGAGGAGAGAGAGGAGGAGGAGGAAAAGGAGGAGGAAGAGACGATATACTAGTAGGAGTAGCAGTAGGAAGAGGAGGAGGAGGAGGAGGAGGAGAAGGAGGAGGAGGAGGAGGAGGAGGAGGGGAGAGGAAGAAGAAGAGGAGGAGGAGTGCCATGCCGTTTATTTATACCTCGGGAGAACCAGTGATGCATCCCACCTTCTCAGCACAGCAGGCACCAATGGCGGCATGCGTACACACACACACACACACACACACACACACACACACACACACACACACACACACACACCATAGTTACAGCACCAATACAATCGCGCCATGTGAGCCGCAGCGAGTCACTAATCACTATGCCACACTTGAGAGACCCACACCTGCCTCCTCTTACCCGCCATACATAGCTAACCACCCAAGTAACTCACCATTCCACCAACTCACCAACCCACACACCACGCCTGCCAATACTCAGGACTCAGATAAGCTCCCTCATTGCGTCGCCACTGGGAGCGAAACACAGGCAGGTAAATGAGTGGTATCGTAGGGTCCGGTAGTGATGGGGAGAAGGAAAGGTGTGATCCATACTGGCAGATTTTTACACTTGGGTAGATCAGTGTGGGTTGTCGGAATAAATGAGGTGGTGTGATCCATACTGGCAGATTTTTACACTTGGGAATAAATGAGGTGGTGTGATCTATACAGGCACGTTTTTATACTTGGGTAGATCACTGTGGCTTGTGGGAATAAATGAGGTGGTGAGATCTATACAGGCAGATTTTTACACTTGGGTAGATCACTGTGGCGTGTGGGAATGAATGAGGTGCCTTTTTTCTGTTTTGTGAGGATAGACGGCTTGGATTGAATCTAGAACTCAGAGTACATTGTAATAGCCTCAGTTTAAAGTTTTAGTGCAGTGACAGTAGCGAGGTGTAAGAGACATTTATCCCTGTCTTTTGGTTAACTTATTTGAACTTACAAGGGGACTGGGTGATTGATGGGTTTTCTTTAATGTCTCATGTTGCCCTTAGCCAGATTTCCCTTCGTACATAAAAAAAGGAAAAACATCAGGCATGTGTATGGATAGAAACGGCAAAAGACATGTAAAAAGGGATGTATATGCACTGTAAAAAAATTGCCACGTGTAGTTCATGTGGGCTTTTGCATCTTCCTTTTATGACCTCATGTAATCCTTTCTTTCCTTCTCATTTTTAGAATTGCATTGTTCACGATCCCCAGCAGTCCACATACGTTTGTAGAAAAAGGAGTGATGGAGTGTGTCTGAAGAGGTTTCTATATTGAATTACTTATGATATGGGTGTTACTGGTGGTGATAATGAGGTAGTGGTGACAGTAGGGATGTCTTTTAGTATGTTAGATACATGCAGTTTTACTTTAAAGCATTACGTAACAAGATAATGAGGAGATGTGGTAAACTGAACACTCCCATTGTAAACATGGTAGAAATACGTAGAAGGAAGTGATGTTGGTGATGGTATCAGGAAGGGAGTAGTAATCTTTGTTGTGAGGAAGAGACGATGTGATGATGTTAATGGTGTTGATTCAAACTGGGTAGCGATGGTATGGTGGGAAAGGGAGGGTGTGGTAATGGTAGTGATGGTGTTGGTGATTCAGGCAGGATATGGTGATGACGGTAGTGACATAGATAGGATGTATTAGTGATGATGTTATTGATGATGACGGGGTGAAGGTGAGAGACAGTGATGGTGCTGATGATTCAAACAGGTTAAAGTGATGGTAGAGGTGAGACAGGTAAGATATGGTGATGATGGTGGTGAGGGGGAAAGGGTGTGGTAATGGTAATGGAAGTGCTGATTTAGGCAGACGCTGGTGATGTTGGTGGTGATTCAGGCAGGATGGGGTGATGGTGATGAAGCAGGCACGGTGAGGTGGTGGTGGTGGTGGTGGTGGTGGTGGTGGTAAGGCAGGTGTAAGTAAACGGCTGCGTCACTTCCTGCCTTCGGAGTAACTTCTCATTCACTCCCTCTCCCTCCCTCCCTCTCCCTTGACCTTCCCAGGTGCTTGCCCTCACGCTTCATGTTTTCCGCCTCTGTACCGTTCTATCCTGGCTGGCTGACTCTCACATTTTTTAATTGTTTTTTTTCTCCTTTCTTTCAGTTTATATATTCCCCCTTCTATATGTAATTTTGTGATTGACTCTCTCTCTCTCTCTCTCTCTCTCTCTCTCTCTCTCTCTCTCTCTCTCTCTCTCTCTCTCTCTCTCTCTCTCTCTCTCTCTCTCTCGATATATTTTCTGCCCTTTTCTCTCACTCTACATAACCTTTTCAAAAACATTTGTCTTTTGTCAGGTAATTACTTTTCTTCCATCTTTCTTCTTGTACATTTTTTCTTCAAACAATTCTCGGCACAAGTTTTCATGCCTACATTTTTTTCTCCACATTTTTTTCTCCTCAATTTTTTATCTCTTGCTTCTCTCTCTCTCTCTCTCTCTCTCTCTCTCTCTCTCTCTCTCTCTCTCTCTCTCTCTCTCTCTCTCTCTCTCTCTCTCTTCTTTTTGCCAGTTCCCTTCGGTCGTGGTATATTTTGGTGATTTTTTTTAATCTCAATATATATATCCATTTTTTCCCCTTTCGTAGATATTAATCATCGTCTTTCGTGTGAAGTTTTACAAGTCCTCATATTTCACCGTCTTTCGCTATCCTACCACATCTTTGAACTGCCATTTCTCTTCGTCTGTCAGAAAGAAAAGATACTACTGCTGCTGCTGCTGCTGCTTACTCCTTCCTCCTTCTTGCTCCTCTTCTTCCCTTTCTTTCGCGTATTGGCTCTCCTTCTTTCACTCTCATTTGTTTGCGTTGCATCTTCGCTGTTGTCGTCGTAGTAGTTTTCCTCCTCATCCTACTCCCCGTCATTCTGATAACCTTTCCTAACGAATAATTTTCTCATTAATCACCCTTGCCACATTATCATCTGGAAAAAAGCAAGAGAGAGAGAGAGAGAGAGAGAGAGAGAGAGAGAGAGAGAGAGAGACAGTGTGTGTGTGTGCGTGACGACGACGAAGGCATTGAGGAGGGTGAGTCCGGCGCGGCGCCAGGCAGGGGTTGTGGCGGGACACAGGCCGTGGCGTTGCTTGTTGGGGTGCGGGGCGGCGGCCACAGACACAGGAATAGCAGAGACTGGGCGAGGCAAGGCGGGTGTCGGGGTGGGAGGGATCGAGGAGGGAGTTATGCTGCTACAAAGCCAAGAAGGAAGCAAATAGAGGGAGAGTGGAGGAGAGAGGAGAGTGAAGAGATGGAGAACGTTGATATTTGGAGGTGAAATATGGGAATGCTTGGTTGGAGAAGAGAGAGGGAGTGGAGGAGAGGAGATTAGAAAGGTGGAGAGAATGGATGCAGGGACATGGAATATGGGAATGCACGGTGGGAACGGAGAAGGGAGAGGGAGAAACAGGGAATAAATTGAGAGATATAAAAATGAGAAGGCGTGTGACGTCTCATGTATTGTGTTGTGTTCTTTTCAACAATGTGGAAGCTGAATCTATCATCATGGCAGTTGCAGTTCCTGGATTTAGGTTACTACTACTACTATACTACTACTACTACTACTACTACTACTACTACTACTACTACTACTACTACTACTACTACTACGACTGCTGCTGCTGCTGCTGCTGCTGCTGCTGCTCCTATTAACTTGTAGTGCTGGTGCTAAATTAACAAATTTCGTAGTGTTATATACCTAGAAGAATGATAGCCAGTTACTCCACATTATTTCGGGAATGTTTAGTTTATAACCGTATAATAAAGTTTGTTCAACATCCAACAACAAAATATAGGAATTGCACGTTACCTCGCCTTGTTTCTCTTGTGATGCGCGGTCCTGAGCGAGCCACACCATCTGCCATCCTTTGTACCCACCGTGTTTTGTAATGTGTAATCAATTCAATTATTCATGAAAAATTGTTTGACTTGAGTAATTTTGAATCAACATAATTCCAAGAGACTTATTTTACTCTCGCGCAGTACACTTCATGTTTGCACTCCCAGAATTCCTTCTTTTATTCGCCGTTCTTTGAGAGTAATTCGTTTATTTTCTTTGGGCTTTCTTGTAACGTTCTTAAAGGACTGAAATAAAAAAAAAAAAGATAATAATGGCAGCCATCATCGGTCAATATAAGCAACATCTCTCAATTATTACAGTCTCATCTTACCACAGTCTGCTGCCACAGTACTAATCTTTCATATGAGCCACTCAGACATAGTTTTCGCGGTCAAGTTTAAGCGTGTTAAGGTGGGAGGGAGAGAGGAGGGGAGGGGGCCGTACCCCACCGGGGCGCCCCCACCAGCAGGACATTGTCTTTGCTTCTGGACTGTTTATTTGGGATCAATAGTCACATTTAAGGCTTTTTATGAGTACTGTGGCGTGTTTGGAGTGATTTGCGTGCGTGTGTGTGGTGGAGGTGGCTGTGGTGGGCGGTATTGGGGGGGTAAATAAGGGGGCATTTCTGCGCTAAATTTCTTGCAACGCCCAATGCACGTTTTTATTAGAGGTTGTATTAAGTTGTTATTAATGGCAAAAGATAGTTCATATACAGTGATGTTTTGTGTGTACAGTTGAGTGAAGTGAGTGGAGAGGAACTGTGTTATTCAGCGGTGTCAATATTACATTAAAAACTTCATTATCAGCTTCTCAACAGTTTATTTCTGCCTCTGAATCACTCCAAAGTGTTAAAAATAATGAAGAATAATGGATCGATTATTTTGAAATGTGTTTTGGTTCCGTTGAATTGGCAGTTAGGGGGTATTTAACGAGTATTCAAAAGTATCATATTTAAAAAAAAACGTTTTTTTCCCTTAGAATTTCTTAAGAATTTGTCTTGTTAGGAGTGTGTTTGTACTTTGGGAATTAGTTATCCTATTTATCGCGTCGAAACAGATGCAATATATTGATCTGTCATCGTTTTATCGAGGGGTCATTTTCAAAATGGTTTGCGCTACGTAAATATTGAGCTGTGACGTCATCAGCTGTGACGTCATCAGCTGTGACGTCATAGGGCGGTCGCCTCCCTGCCCCCCCCCTGCCTTGCTGACTTATATAGCAGGAGTTACTGTGTGTGTGTGTGTGTGTGTGTGTGTGTGTGTGTGTGTGTGTGTGTGTTTGTGTATGTGTGTGTGTGTGTGTGTGTGATATTGTAATACTAGCTCTCTTTATATCTATCATTGTGAAGTGATTTTTTCGGGTATTTTGTGTGTGTTATGTGTGTGTGTGTGTGTGTGTGTGTGTGTGTGTGTGTGTGTGTGTGTGTATGTGTGTGTGTGTGTGTGTGTGTGTGTGTGTGTGTGTGTGTGTGTGTGTGTGTGTGTGTGTATGTGTGTGTGTGTGTGTAATACTGTTATATTGGCTCTCTCTCCATATCCATGTGGTGAGTGTAGTCTATATTATATTCTTGGTAGTATATGGCTAGTGAGGGAAATGAAATGAAGGCTAGTTTAAGCTTGTGTTTTGTTGATCTTGAGAAGGCTTTTGACAGTGTTTCTAGAGAGGCGATGGGGAAAGTGTTGAGGTCTTATGGTGTTCCAGAGTGGTTGGTGAAGTTGGTTAAAGATTTGCATGAGGGTACGTTTTGTAAGGTTATGAGTGATGGGTCCTTGAGTGAGGCTTTTGAAGTTAAGTCGGGTGTCATTCAGGGAGGGATTTTTTCCCCTTTGTTGTTTGTCCTTGTTATTGATTATGTGATGAGGAGGGTTGCAGAGGAAACTAATGCGGGAATTGTGTGGGGAGATGGACGTAAATTAGCAGATTTGGATTATGCAGATGACATTGTGCTTATTAGCGAAGGAACAGATGAGATGAAAAGGGTCTTAGATATTATAGTGAGAGAGGGGGGGAAAAGTTGACTTGATTATTAATTGTGCAAAAACTGAAATGATTAATATGAATATTGCTAACCCAAGAGCTTGCGTGATTGGGGGAAGAGTTGTGAAACAAGTAGAGAAGTTTAAATATCTTGGTACGCTTTTGTCTATGGATGGATCGTTAAAAGTGGAGTTTGAGGAAAGGTTAAGGAAGGTGAATCAAGCGATGGGCATGTTAAAAACTGTGTGGAATAATAATAACTTTTCAGTACACACTAAAATAAAAATTTATAAAACTATTGTTAGAACTATTTTGATTTATGGGCATGAATCGTGGTATAGTACAGTAACATCGGATAAGAAATTCGTGGTTTTCGAAAATAAGGCTTTGCGAAGGATTTTAGGAGTTAAGTGGTTGGATAGGGTTTCAAATGATAGAGTGAGAGAAATTACGGGTGTGCAACCAGTAGATGAATATGTTAGATTGTCTCGATGGAAATGGCTGGCTAGGACACGTCTTCAGAATGGAGGGAGTGATTGTA